>JAJPUD010001103.1:0-51654 GCA_023553655.1 Myrmecobius fasciatus
AAAAAAAAAAATTGGTCAGAAGCCAGGGGTTGAACTGCCCCAACTGCCTTAAGGCATCAATCCTTTCTACATCTCAATTTCTTCAGGTCCATGAAAAAAATAAAAGGGGGTCTTAAACTTGATGTGTAAAACAATTAAATTTTTGTTTTCATTATAAATGGTTATCTCTATGTGATCCTAAATATTTTATTTTTTTATTTAAAAATATTATTGAGAAAGGGTGCATAGGATTCACCAGATTGCCAAAGGGCTCCATGACAAAAAATGGTAAGATACTCCTATTATAGGCAGTCTTTAAGAGCTTTTGCTCCTCTACCACCTATTCTGTAAATCACTCATTAAAATCTTATATTTTTTATGTAGTGGGTTGATCCCTGGAGTCTTGAAATCTATGCCAGTGGAGTGAAACCTGAATGTTTGTATTAAGCTTAAACACTTAGGGATCTTATTCTGAATTGTGTATTTCTTCCTTAAGGAGGAATTTAGATCAGATTAGAGAGGATCATTATCCTAAGGCTAGCCAGTAGATGTATAATTTATGACTACAGAAACTCATGAATGTTGTTTATTAAAGCAGCATTTTAGTCTGTGTATTTCTCACAATAATGAAATCAAAGATTTTTTGAATTAAGTGTGAAAGAGGAAGAAGATAATAAATGAAACAAAGCTTAGAGGCACTGCATAGGATTGGAAATGGTCACTGAGATGAACACAAGTAACCTCTATTCACTTGGTAATGTTCATAAGACTGTCTTTGGTGGGAACCAAGACATGTCAAGGAGATTCATCAACAGGAAAAGTGGCCTGATTAAAAACTGGGATAGGGAGAACCTTAAGTTTTAATTTAGATAAGCATGAAATTTTATATGAATTCAGACAGAGCTAGTAGTTACATTTTTGATTATTGCTTTCAGAAAAATCTCATTCTGCAACTTTGTTAATGCTGTCATCCTGGGATGACCTTAGTAGTAGTAATTAGCACTAAATATTTCCCTTTGAATATGCTTTTTCTATTACTTTCTAGCAGGTGTGCTGCTGTTGTGGTAGTTAGCAGTTGAAGAATCTAGTTCAGGAAAGGGCTTTTGCTGTGAATATTGCGCAGTGAATGCCTATGTATTACCTCAATGATTATCTCTTATGACCAAATATTAAAACTTGGGAAAAACACATTTAGCTTAATATGGAAGATAGAAAAGACAAGATAGGCTAATCATTTCTATATTCAATAACGTAATTTTCATCAGCATTTTTTCTTAGGGTCAAAGGATTGAGAAAGGAGGAATTTCACTCCTGATACTTAGTACTTTTATGACTGTAAGCAAGCAATTTGGTCTCCTTGTCCCCAACTGACACATCTGTAAAATAAGGGGATTGGGCTACCTGATCATTGAAATCCCTGCTATGGGCAAATCTGATACTGAAAATGAGTGTTAGCTTCCTATGAAATAAAAGTCCATACCTATTCCTTGTTTTGAAGTAGTTTCCTGAATCACAGCTAGAATCAGAATTGGTCAACTTGGCATTTAAGGATTATGCCCAGGCCAATTTTAGTTGAGAAATTCAGGGACTCAGTCTTTAATGCCAAGTACTTTGGGAATAATTTAAGCACCTTTGAAAATCACATTAATTTTTCCAGATTTATTCCTAAGAGAATCTGGCTCAGTAAGATGTATAGGACAATTTACTATAAGTAGTGTGGAATATACTAGGCCTACATAAGTACTCTTCCTAAAAAAACAAAAACAAGAACAAAAACAAACAAAAAACTTCAGAACAAAATACATAAGACAAATCAGTTACTTGTAGTTAGCTCTAATCAAAATGTAATGTTTGCCTGAGTATATCAAAACACAATTAATCTTGGATTTAGAGAAATCAGTTTATTAATTTAAATCTGTAGTTAAAATATAAACACTGACCAAAGTGACCAATTATCTTGGTCTTAAGACATAGCCTTAGAATGCTCCTTAAAGTATTATAATATTGAAAATGAAATCATTCTAAGAGGAGTGAAATAGCTAGCTATAGCATATCTGTACATTTATATTGAGTTACCTATTTTTTCCTGAATCACAAATTGGGATAAAATAAATGCTATCAATATGCTGCTCTGATGGATGAGTGAATTGATCTCATTTCATTGTTATTTTCATTAGCAACATTTTTTACATTAGAAATATGGAATGAGTGAATCATTCTTGACATGCTCTTCCCCACAAATGTGTTTATATTAGCTCAATATTCATTGTGATATAAACTAGAAGCATGCTGTGCATGTGATGAATTTCAGTACCACACAAGTAGCCATGTTTACCTAATTCAGGAGATAGCACAGCAATTTTCCACTTATACATTTCCAGAGTAAATGAAAAGACATTTTTCTCATTTTTTACAGCTGTGGGTCTATAATAGTAATCTTTTGCCTGGTTGTATTTTCGTTATATTGTTGATGGGGGTGCTAATGCTGTGATGGTAGTGGCACTTGGAAGTATTTTTTATTGTTCATGTTCTTCTTCAGTATAAGCCTATAAATGATTCTGATATAAATGTATCTAACTTATCAATTTCTAATTTCTCAGTGGAATCAGAAAGAACATTTTATTATCTTGCATACTATTTAAATTTTTTCCTTCAATATATTAAAGTTGTATGGTTTTGTGGGTTTCAGTACCCCTTCTGCCAATACAGAATGAAACATCCATAAGGCATTTTATATGGATGTGAAAAGTATTATGGCTAAAGTGTTCATCACCTTAATGCTAATTTGAAAATAGACCTATCTCAACAAATCTGGAAGATACTTGGACAACAAGAATACAACTCATCACTGGACAAAACGTCAAAGACTTGCTTTCCAGCATGGTGAATGCTGCTAGAGCAGTGGTGTCAAACTCAAATATAAACATTCCTGATGATGCACATTGACTTAGAAAACCATAAATTAACACTATTTATGTGGAATTGTTTCTTGGGAGGACAACTTGCTAGTGCAGTGGATAGAGTGCCAAGCTTGGAATCAGGAAGACTCATCTTCCTAAGATTAAATCTGCCCTTAGAAACTTAATCACTGTATGACCTGAGGCAAAATGCTCAACCCTATTTGCCTCAGTTTGTTGTCTATAAAAATGATCTGGAAAAGGTAATAGTAAAACCACTTCAGTATTTTTGTCAGGAAATACCATATGGAATCATGAAAAGCTGGACATGATTGTACATAAACATTAAGTTTTTTTTCCCCTTATTTTATTAAACATTTCCAAATTACAAGCCCACTTGAGTTTTTCAGGCTATATACTTATATTATGACACTTCTGTATTACAGCTTGTGATCTGCTCACAAAGCCTTCAACAATCAAGATGATCTTCAAGTTACAGTGAGGAAACAGAGCAGGAAGCAAAGTGTGTAGAAAAACCTTGATTTTACTCTTGATTCCATTCTTATCTGTCCTTGGAGAAATCATGAAATCTACCTGGATCTAAGTTTCTTCATGTGCAAAATAGGAGGATTAAACTAGATTATCTCTGAGGTCAATTCAAGTTCTCAATCCTTGGTAAAGGCAATTTTACAACCCCATTATAAATGAAGGGAACTGCTCTTTCCACTTTTAATGCCTTAGATATAATTGCTTGACCTGGTCTGTTTCTTCTGTTTATATCACATATACTTTATATGCTTTATTACCAACTGTTAGTCTATATTTCATTAATGCTGTTTAAAAATATATGTATATATCAGCATGGTTTCATGGAAGAAAAAAATTCTTAATTTATCATTTTTTAATTTGCAAATGTTTTTTATAGACAGCAATATTGTTATTATCATGATTAGTATTAATAATGACATATTAATGAATGCTAGCAGTGTGCTGAAAGCACACATAGAATAAACAATGAGGTACTTACCATGCCTTAGTAGCCAGCATAAAACTGAGGAAGACAGGAGTTCTAGCTTCAGTCTAAGTCAATTCAATACCTTCTTTTTTCTTTATATGTGAAGAACCCAGAGAATCAGTCTTTTTTTATTAATACTTTTTATTTGCAAAACATATATATGGGTAATTCCTAAACATTAACCCTTACAAAGCTTTCTGTTACAAATTTTCCCCCCTACTCCCCACCCCTCCCCTAGATGGCAGGATATCCACTACATGATAATTATGTTCGAATACTTAAGAAATCAAATATATGTATAGTTATTGCATCATTTTTTGTGCAGGAGAAATCATATCTACAAGAAAGAATAATCTGATAAAGGAAATACAATGCAAGCAAACCTCAATAGAGAACATGAAAATGTTATGTTGTGGTCCACATTTCACATCCCTCTCTCTAGGTGTATATGGCTCTCTTCACCGAACAATTGGAACTGGTTTGAAGCATTTCATTGTTGAAGAGAGTGATGTCCATTAAAACTGATCCTCATATAGTATTGTTGTTGCCGTGAATAATGATCTCCTGGTTCTTCTCACTTCACTGAGCATTAGTTCATGCACTCTCCAGGCCTTTCTGAAATTGTCGTGCTGGTCTATCTTACAGAACAATAATATTCCATATCATTCATATACCATAATTTATTCAGCCACTCTCCAATTGATGGGCAACCATTCAGTTTCCAGCTTCTAGCCACTACAAAAAGAGCTGCCACAAACATTCTTGCACATGTGGGGCCCTTTCCTTCTTTTATGATTTCTTTGGGATATAAGCCCAATAGAAACACTGCTGGGTCAAAGGGTATGCATAGTTTGATAACTCTTTGAGCATAGCTCCAAATTGCTCTCCAGAATGGCTGGATCCGTTCACAGCTCCACCAACAATGCATCAGTGTCCCAGTCTTCCCACATCCCCTCCAACATTCATTGTTATCTTTTCCTGTCATTTTAGCCAATCTGACAGGTGTGTAGTGGTACCTCAGAGTTGTCTTAATTTGCATTTCTCTGATCAATAGTGATTTGGAGCACCTTTTCATATGATTATAAATAGTTTTAATTTCATCATCTGAAAATTGTCTGTTCATATCCTTTGACCATTTATCAATTGGAGAATGGTTTGAATTCTTATAAATATGAGACAATTCTCTATATATTTTAAAGATGAGACCTTTATCAGAACCCTTAAATGTAAAGATGATTTCCCAATTTGATGCTTCCCTCCTAATCTTGTCTACATTAGTTTTGTTTGTACAGAAACTTTTTAACTTAATATAATCAAAATTATCTATCTGGTGTTCAATTAAGAGTTCCAGATCTTCTTTGGACATAAATTTATTCCATCTCCACAGGTCTGAGAGGTAAACTATCCTATGTTCCTCTAATTTGGTTATAATATCACTCTTTATATCTAGATCATGAACCCATTTAGATCTTATCTTGGTGTGCGGTGTTAGGTGTGGGTCCAGCCTTAATTTCTTCCACACTAGTTTCCAATTTTCCCAGCAGTTTTTGCCGAATAGTGAATACTTATCCCAAAAGTTGGGGTCTTTGGGTTTATCAAACACTAAATTGCTAACATTATTACCTAGCTTGTCCTGATATCCTATCCTATGCCACTGATGAACTGCTCTATTTCTCAGCCAATACCAAATGGTTTTGATGACCACTGCTTTATAATATAGTTTTAGATCTGGTACAGCAAGGCCACCTTCATCTGTCTTTTTTTTCATTAATTCCCTTGAAATTCTTGACCTTTTGTTCTTCCAAATGAACTTTGCTACTATTTTTACGAGGTCTGTAAAATAATTTCTTGGGAGTTTGATTGGTATGGTGCTAAATAAATAAATTAGTTTGGGTAGTATTGTCATTTTTATTATATTTGCTCGGCCTACCCATGAGCACTTAATGTTTTTCCAATTGACTAGGTCTGATTTTATTTGTGTGGAAAGTGTTTTGTAGTTTAGTGCGTATAGTTTCTGACATTCTCTTGGCAAATAGATTCCCAAATATTTTATGCTATCATCTGTTATTCTGAATGGAATTTCTTTTTCTTTCTCTTGCTGCTGAACTTTGTTAGTAATATATAAGAATGCTGATGATTTATGTGGATTTATTTTGAATCCTGCAACTTTACTAAAGTTGTGAATTGTTTCTAGTAGTTTTTTAGTTGAGTCTCTAGGGTTCTCTAAGTATACCATCATGTCATCTGCAAAGAGTGATAATTTGGTTTCTTCATTACCTACTCTAATTCCTTTTATCTCTTTTTCTTCTCTTATTGCTAAAGCTAACATTTCTAATACAATATTAAATAGTAATGGTGACAGTGGGCAACCTTGTTTCACTCCTGATCTTATTGGGAATGGTTCTAGTTTGTCTCCATTACATATGATGCTTGCTGATGGTTTTAAGTAGATGCTACTAATCATTTTAAGGAAAACCCCATTTATTCCTATACTCTCTAGTGTTTTTAATAGGAAAGGGTGTTGGATTTTATCAAATGCTTTTTCTGCCTCTATGGAGATAATCATATGGTTTTTGTTAGTTTGGTTATTGATATAATTGATTATGCTGATAGTTTTCCTGATATTGAACCAGCCCTGCATTCCTGGTATAAATTCTACTTGGTCAAGATGTATTATCCTGGAGATAACTTTCTGTAATCTTGTTGCTAAAATCTTATTTAAAATTTTTGCATCAATATTCATTAGGGAAATGGGTTTATAGTTTTCTTTCTCTGTTTTCACCCTATCTGGTTTAGCTATCAGCACCATATCTGTCTCATAGAAGGAATTTGGTAGTATACCTTCTGTCCCTATTTTTTCAAATAGTTTGTATAGTATTGGAATTAATTGTTCTTTGAATGTTTGGTAGAATTCACATGTAAAACCATCTGGCCCTGGAGATTTTTTCTTAGGGAGTTGATTAATAGCTTGTTCTATTTCTTTTTCTAAAATGGGGCTATTTAAATAATTTGTTTCCTCTTCTGTTAACCTGGGCAATCTATATTTTTGTAGATATTCCTCCATTTCATTTAGATTATCAAATTTATTGGCATAAAGTCGGGCAAAGAAACTCCTAATTATTACCCTAATTTCCTCTTCATTGGAGGAAAGGAGAATCAGAGTCTTGATAGTTCAAATCATGCCCTGTTTTACAGATGAGAAAATGAGCCAATGAGATTGAGAAAGTGGGTGATTCAGAATAAGAAACCAAGTCTTTTCAATCTTATGGGCAGCTAGGTGCTAGAAGGGATAGAGTGTCAAGCCTGGTACTCATCTTTCTGAGTTGAAATTGGACCTCTAATGCTTACTAGTTGTGTGACCCATGGCAAACCTCTTAACCCTGTTTGCCTCAGTTTCCTTATCTGTAAAAATATCTGGAGAAGAAAATGGCAAACTCCATGGCAAATTTTCCATTCTCTATGCTATGTGGACTCTAATTCTTATTTATAGTTCTGGTATTCATCAATTTGTCCTAATTTTTACAGATACACATATGCATATGTATAATACACATACACACACATACATATATATGTGTGTGTGTGTATATATATATATATGCATATAGATAACACAGAATTTTAAAATTTGTCCAGACCTTTTATTATTCAGATGAGGAAGCTCAAGCAAAGAAAATAATGGGCATTCAGTAAATATTTCTTGAATTAAATGTAACAGTCAAAGGTCATACAGCTACTTTGCTGACTCTTTGGGAATGCATTCTTATTGCCTACCAATGAATACCAAAACTATAAATAAGAATTAGAATCCACATAGCATAGAGAATGGAAAATTTGCCATGGAGTCAAAATCATAGTTTGCTTTTGCCATTCACACCTATGACTGCAATTCTTTGTTTAAGCATGGATAAATGATTTACGTTTTCAGTGTCCTGTACAGTGCTCTAAGTCTTTAAGTTCCAAATATGTTGCTGATCTGCATCAGTGAAAAACGTTTCCACTTCACTAATGAAATTACAAGTTAGGATCTTGCCCCACAGAAGTAATATAAAGAAGTTAAGTCATAGGTAAATTTTAATTTTCATAAAAATAATGAAAGCTATATACTTATGCATGAAAGTTTATTTCTAGAATACTTTATTTTCAAAATTTTTATGGCTTTTGCAGTATAAGTATTATTATCCTAATTTTACAGAAGATGAAACTGAAGCAGAGAAAAGTGATAAGTACAATTAACAATAAATAATGTTGGAACTCAGATCCAGATTTTCTGATCCTAAGCCAAGTTATCATTCCAATGTACCAAAATTCCAGACTACTATATTCTATGATGTTCTTAGTACATTTTAAGTCAATTCAATAAGCCATTATTAAATACTTATGATTTACCATGGATTATTATTGTCTCTGAGCAATACAAAGAGAAAATGAAAAACATTTTCTTACCATTAATGAACTTACTGTTTGAGGACAATCACTACAATATTGGTGCAGTCAAGAATTAAACTCCAATGGATATTAATTTGAGTAGAGATGCTAATATTCTATATTAATTTGCCAGGAGAAGTCATTCAAGTACTGTGCAAAAATAATGGGAACAGTAGTGGGAAAAGACATGTTTTCTTAGTCTCTTTAGCTTTCAACTTATTATCTATTTCTTTTCTTTTTAATCTATCCCTACCTATCTACTTTTTTGACTAATTACTGCAATACTAGCTAGATATTTTGACATAGGTTTTAGTTCAAGACCAATACAACAAAAAGGTTTATAACAGGAGAAAAAGAAGTTGGAATAGCCATTGTGAAATGCCTATATTGTGCCTCCTTTTACTCATAGGAGAATCCAAAGTTATCTTCTATTTCCTGACACTATGGCATAGAAGCTGTCACAAAAGTTACATCTGGTGATATGGAAACAGTTACCTCATTCTAACATACTTAGAAAACCAGAATAGAGTGACTTCTATTAAAAATGTTCCACATGAAATTAACATCAATTAATGTCATTACTCATTTATATTGAATTAAAGCATTATACAAAAATATGACTTTATGACTTCATTGTATTAGAAGGAAAAAAAACAAGGTAACAGAGAAATTCTTATTCCAAGGCAGATGACTATTAAGACCTACCTGAAGTATTCTGTAAATTGTCCTTCTCTGAAATTCTTTTTTATCTTTGATGACCTGTCTTAATACAAAATCCTGAGGGGACAGAGACTAAGTTCCAGGACACAGAAGGGTGAACATTGTGTCTAGTGGATTCCATTCTATAGTGGATGACTTTTGGGCTTAAACATTGGTGTGCCTTTAATACCCTTATATACCAATGGAAGTTGACATCTGTCAGTCAATCATTCAAGATTTCTGTTAGCCACTTGACAATCACAAAACATTCAAAGGATGACATCTGGATGAATGCCGCTGAATCATAGGTTTCACCATAATGGGATATTTTCTAATAGTTTGAATTAGTAGACACATGCATGTATAGTTCTATTTATATACCTAATCTGATTTTCAGGTGTTAAAATTATTGCCAAAATAGCTAGAATCCTTTCCTTTCCCCCCAATAATATTTTATTTCATGGCTAGAATCCTTAATCCAAATTCCAGGAAGCCTTTAGATAACTATATCCTATAAGATGATTTAAAGACAAATTTCTAGTTGCAAAGAGGTAACCTAAGTAGGAATAGCACAATTTCATTCAATTAAAATGAAAGAGCATTTATATGGATATTAGGAAACAATATATTCACTGGTATATAGACTAGTTCAGATAATTCACCATGTCCCCAGTGAGAAAGCATGGGCCAAGGAGATTTCTATTCCACAAAAGTACATTCAGTGAGAAAAACAATAATTCATTAATCCAAGATCAGTGTCATTTTGACTGCTTTGGCTTATGCATTTCTGTCATTTATAGATTTTTATCTATTTTCTGATTCTGATTTTAATTCTCTGACCCATAACTATTTATCCCATTCTGATTGACTTGGTAAAATGATGACCCCTAATTTGAATCATAATTGTCCCAAATTCCTTTCCTCACACATTCTCTTTCCTTGGCAAATTTCCAGCATATGGCTTCCACAGTGAGTGATTTGGCCCATTGATGTGCCTGGATCTGGCCATGGTCAGGACTATCTTTGGTCATCAGTAGAGTGGAGTGAGAACAAAGGGCAAACAACAACAACAAATAACTTGTATACACGCTGGGGATT
This sequence comes from Myrmecobius fasciatus, assembly GCA_023553655.1. Lineage (NCBI taxonomy): Eukaryota > Metazoa > Chordata > Mammalia > Dasyuromorphia > Myrmecobiidae > Myrmecobius > Myrmecobius fasciatus. The sequence goes on from JAJPUD010001103.1 coordinate 10,117, forward strand.
CCCATCCTACCTCCCACTTAAAATGATAAAACACATTTCTCAGAGCAAAACTTGCTAGTTGTATATGCCCGTCAGTGTTCTAGGAATACACTGGGGCAGTGAGTGTAGTTTTTTGAAATGTTTATTCACTTGAGCCTTCATTTTGTTATCTTTTCCTCAATATCAGTTACCAGTTACAGTTAATATCTTTCTCATATCATTGATTCACTTCAATGATTAACATGCTAATTTATTCAATCAATTGACTTTTACAAAGGGGTATATTCTAGCAAGAACATAATTACAAACTATTCCCCCAAACCAGGGGATAAATTTCCTCTTTCCTCATGTGATCCTGAAGAAAATAAACTCATATTCATAGTGGTTGTTCCAAAATATTCATTTTATCAATTTCACTCCCAATGAGGCATGCTGAGGTTGTTCTTTTGTCTGCAGAAACCATGATTTTGGTTTTGATTAACTATGGGCTGGGTCAAGAAGGTTACTTTGCTGTTTCCAAACTTTAAATGCTCCCCATCAGTGGACTTCCACTGGCACCCTCTTCCAACTTCCTTTTTAATTCCTAGGCTAATCTTTTACATCTCCATGCTCCTTTATCTAAGACATAAAAGAATAGATACAAGATTATAAGATAATAATAACAAAGTCCTTATGCTTATGACTTTGTGAGAACTGAGGTGAAGAGACAGGCATCTAGCAGTATAAGGTAACATATAGTGCTGGTACTTTTCTTCCCTTCCAAGACATATAGCAATTCTTACCTTGGTTATTACCAGGAAAAATACTTAGGCTTCCCCCAGGGGTATTTCAAATGTATGTTAGTCAATTGAAGAGATAGATTCTTCACCACATGCTCAGCATATTAGAAAGTCAGATTTATGCATTCTCTGATTAAAGATTAGAGACCTTTGTAACACATTTTTAGGCAGCATGGATTCTCATTGACCAGTCCTGCCATTACCATTAAAAAATGAAAAAAAAAAAATACAAACTAGGTCATTAGTGTAGCTTATTCAATGTGCAGATGACAAAAAACAAGAGCAGATAACAAACATGGAAGATAAAAGATCAAGAGGCTACTGTAAAATCTTACACTTGTGTACAAATATCAATTTTACATTTATAATAGGTATGACCATATTCTTCAGAAAAATTCATCAGCTATTACATCAGTGGGCTTGACTTTAAAATTCCTGAGAAAATTACAAAATAATTATTAAAGAGGTGGTTAATGAGCAGTTAGAGAAAATAATGACTAAAGACATACAACTGAGAATCATCAAAAGGAATTCATGCCAGGTTAAATTAATTTTTGAAAGGCATATTATAGATATTGTTTATCTAGATTTTAGTGATGTGTTTGATTAAATATTTCAATCTATTCTTATGAGGAAATGTACAGATGTGGACTAGTAAAAGTGCAATTAGGTTTATTGGAACTAGTTGAATGAATATAAAGACAAAGAGTGGTCTTTAATGATTTGATATCATCTTGGAAAGATATCTCTAATAGAATTTACCACGCACAGATGGATGCATTCATTAACATCTTACTCTGTTTTGGGCATGGTATTAAGTGCTTGGGATGCACATCAAGCAAACAAGCTAGTCTTTGCCCTCAAGGAGCTTACATTCTAGTGGGAGAAATATAGAATAAAAAGGAGATGAAGAGAAAGGTGCCCATATTAGGTCAAGATGTAAAAAAACAGATAAAAGCATAGTTTGGAAATGGCTGGAAAATGGAATGATGATCCAGTTTGGTGCAAGTTATAATGAAAACTTACTCATCAGAACCTTGATTGCCAGGGCCAGAGTACAAATTCTCAAGGAAGAAATATAGAAATGGCCCAGAGCACAGATGTCTTGGTTTGTAAATGTCTGGGATCTGTGCTTGGACCTGGGCTATTTAATAATTTTTATCAACGATATAGATAAAATCATAAATTGCATTTTTGTCACTTATGGAACAAAGCTAGGAAGGATAGTTAACACACTGGATAAAAGAGTGTATGATTCATTTTGATAAACTAAAAAATTAGACTTACTTTAAATTAATTTAATGAAATTTAATAAAGGCAATGTGTAAATCTTACATATTATCTTATTATTATCTATTATGAATTGTTATCTAATGTATTATTTTGTGCTTGAATTCAGTAAATTAATTATGCAAATGTATAATATGGAGGAATTATGGTTAAAGGAAAATTACCTGAAAAATATCTAAGATTTAAGTGCAAAAAGCTAATACAGGCTTAAATTGTAATAAAAGAGGCAGTGTTTCTTGGATCAAGATGATAATCCTTATTTTCTCTGCTCCTCTTGTACTGAACAGAAGTATTGTGTTCAATTCTGTACATCACATTTTAGGAAAGATAAGCTGGACAGTATTCAAAGGAAAGCAACCAGGATAATGAAAATATTTGAATATAAACTGTTCACTTATTTAGCCTGAAGAAGAGAAAGCTTAGAAGCAATATGATAACTTTCTTCAAGTACATGAAAGAATATCATGTGAAGAGGGATTATATTCATTTTGTTTAACATTATAATTAGCAAATCTAGGAATAATATGTTTGGAAATTGCAAAGAGAAAATATAGGCTTAATTTAATGGAGAAAATCCCAAAAATATTAAACACATAATTATAATGGATTATCTTCCTAGTAGGAAGTTCCTTCTCATATAAAATATCTTTGAAAAAAATTAGATTATTCTTGTCAGTGAGACCAGTGGCTGGAGCCAAACAAAGCAGGCTAGAGATATGAGAATGAGGAATCAAACAGAAGTTTAATGTCAAACGGAGGAAAACAGGTTTGCAAATCAAAGTTCTCCTGGGAAGAAGGGGTTGTGGCTTGTGGCAGGGGTAGGACTTTTAAGGATGAAAATCACAAAAGGTGGGAATACAACATAGTAATTTTTAGGTCTTGAGTAAAGAATTCTCATGGAAAGCCCATGTATACAGGCAATTTTGGAATCTGTTCTTGGGTTCAGTGAGAACAGTTCCTATGTTGACTATCTCAAATCTTAAGGATCATTGAGCCTAGTGATCATTCAGTGGAGTACAGAATGAGAGTCAGCATGGTGGGAACAGGAGTGCAACACCTGGTTTGGTGCACTTATCAGTTATGAGCATGGAATTGTTCAGAGTGTTAGGAGATTTAATTAATAACTCTCTGCTTTAACATGTCAGCTGCTTCTGGCTCTCAGATTCTTGGGAAATAGAGAAATTCCAACAAATTTAAATAATTATCCATTAATTTGAAAATCATAAAGCCTTAAGAGAACACCTGATACTTATCAAAGCAATACAGTTTGCCAGAGGGTGAGATCATTCAGAGGGTGAGCTCAAAGGATTATTGGTATGCCATGTTTATTTTTTGGGTATTAACTCTGGAAGAACATGATGTTTTCTAATGTCTTAACACTGTTGTCATTATTCTGTAGAGGGGATTTTTTTCAGCTATAGGTTGCTCTAGGTAGACTCATTAGGTATTTCTGGAATTATTTAATTCTATGTTTAGCCTGGAGAAATTTTGTAGAGATTGTAATCTATCATAATCTATCACCAAAAATCAACCAGCATTTATTAAGCACTATTTGCCAGGCTAAACACTCAGAACACAAAAAGAGTAAAAAATGGTCCTCCTCTCAAGAAACTCATAGTCTAATGCAAACAAATACATATTTAGAAATAAATTACCTATAGGATAAGGAAAAATAATTAAAACAAGAAAGGCACAGAATTAATAGAGGGTGGGAAAGGATTCCTATAGAAGATAAAACTTTAGTTTAAACTTTGCAGGAAGCCAGGGAAGTGAGGATGTGGAGAGAAGGAAAGAGAGCGTTCTAAAACATGGGTGATAGAGAAAATTCCCAGAGTTGAGAGATGGAGTATCATGCTTATGGAACAGGAAGAATATTGTCACTGGATTGAAAAATTGTGTGGCAGGGGTACATACAAAAAAAGAGAAAAGAAACAGAAAGGGGGCAAAGGTTATATACATAGATATTTGTATTTGTGTGTAAATATAGATATAGGTATCTTACTTCTGTTGTCTCTGCCATTGGAATATGAGATCCTTGGTAGCAAAGACTGTTTTTGTCTTTCTTTATATCCTCAAATACTTAGCAAAGTTTCAGAGTAAGAACTTAAGAAAACAAAAGAAACAACAAAAAACCTTTTTAAATTAAATAAACTAGGGTGCCTTAAATAAGAAAGATTAGATGTATCATATTTTAACTCTTTCCAAGAGCATGCAGTTAAGAACAATGATTGGAATTTTCAAAAAGGAAGATTATGGCTTAAAAAAGAAGAAAAAATGTCTTAAACATTAGAGACCTCTTGAAGCACAATGAATAGTGAAATGAATTAGGAAGGTTGGGATTTCTTTCTTATTTGATATTTTCAAGCAAAGATCAGTTGACCATTTCTTGAGTATTTTGTAGAAGATGTTATTGTTGAGGTCTGTGTTGGAGTAGATGATTTATGATGTCTCTTCTGAGTTTTTGCCATCTTATATTAAGATGTATACTGTTTGTATATGTTACATGTTTACAAAAGTCTTCCTAAATGCAATTCGTAGGAAGGATCCTTTCATTCCTTCAAGGAATGATACAACAGTAGATTGGTATCACAAAGCTATACATTGTTTTCCTCAGAGAAAGGATACCAAGCTAGAATTTCAAGGATATCTTCCTGGGTCACAAAATATTGTTAGTCATAGGGGAAAATCTTTTAGATTTAAATTACATTCCTTCAGAAAAGCCTGGAAAGACTTACATGAACTGATGCTAAGTGAAGTGAGTAGAAACAAGAAAACATTGAACACAGCACCTTCAAGATTATGTGATGATCAACTGTGATGGACTCGGCTCTTTTCAATTATGAGATAATTCAAGGAAATTCCAATAGACTTGTGATGGAAAGAGCCATCTACATCCAGAGAGAGAACTATGAAAACTAAGTGTGAATAAAAGCATAATGTTTTCATCTTTTTGTTATTATTTGTTTGCTTGGTCTATTTTTTCCCTTTATCATGTTATTTTCTCCTTTTGATCTGATTTTTCTTGCACAACATGACAAATGTGGAAATATATTTAGAAGAATTGCACATGTTTAAGCTATATTGAATTACTTGCTATCTAGGTGAGTGGAGAGGGAGAAAGGGGGGAAATTTGGAACACAAGGTTTATCAAAGATGAATGTTGAAAACTATCTTTGCATGTGTTTGAAAAATAAAAAGCTATTATTTTATTATTTAAAAAATCGCTTTCCTGAAAATTATTCCTTAGCTGGGAAAGAGTATTTTAAGATATAGATCCAAAGCCTTTCTCCCTTTCCCCAAAAATGTCAGTTACACAAACATATATAGTAGATAACAAACACACCCATTTATGCATGCTGAGAGCAACTAGCAATTACAGAAGTGATACCAATTAGAATATGCCAGACTGTAGAGTGTAGATGGTCTCTTCCACTGGGAGAAAAATAACCCAGCTAAATCAGAAATATGAGTTCCAGATGTTGTACAAGGGAAAATTCCTGGAAATATCTATCTATCATGTTAAGCTACAGAGAAGGATATGAGTGACGTGTTGACTTTTCTACTTGCAGACTTCTTCCAAGAGTTTTTCTCCTCTAGGAACTTCATGAAGGATTTGTCTCCTTTATCAAAGATGAAAGTCAGAACTAAAATCTCATTCTCAATTCTTCTTTTTTCCCCCCAAACTCTCAACAATTCTGCTCCTCACATAGATGCAAATCTTGAATAGTTATTTTTACCAATAAGGAGAATTTTATGCAAATGAACCTGAGCTCCAAACTACTTATGGAAATATCTCTTTGTGAAAGATAAACAATTTCAACAAGTTTAGCATCTTTAGTAGGTCATTAAGAAACATTGCTACTTTCTCTGCTAATCTTTTATCTTCCCCTCCCCTTTCTATTATCAATGGGCTATGAATTTTTACTCAAACTCTGGCTGATTATTATCATTCTTTGGTACTGTGAGCCCACAGCATCAAAATTCATTATGATTCCTGGGAATCGCCCAACAGAGAGGTGATAGACTCTCAATGAGGAATGAGACAGACATACATTTCCTGACATGGCTAATATGGTAATTAGTTTTGCTTGATTTTATGTATGTATGTATGTATATATATATATATATATGGATATATACATATCCATATATATATATATATTACAAGAGTTTTTTATTTTATTCTTTTTTTCAATGGAGGCATATAGGAGGAAGAGAAAACACATTTTGTTAATTGAAAATGCAATTAAAAATTCTACAAGTAGATTAAGTAGCATTATTGTCTTACCATAAATGAGGAAATAGAAATCCCCAAAGTAAAAAGATTTACTCAGGATCACAGTGAGGATGAAGGCCAGATCTATTAATAAAAATCAATTCATTGGACTTTGACTAATGGGTAAAAATATGTATTATATATGTATGTATGTAGGAGTGATTTCATAGATGTATGTATGTATATATGTATGTATGGACAGATGGATGGATATGGATATAGACACACACTAGGGGGAATAAGATTTCAAAATTATACTCAGCTACTTTCTTGAGAATAAAAATTAAGTCAACATGCGTCTCAACTTCATTTTGAGCCACTTTATTCTCGGATTCTAGAAAAAATAACAGGAAAATATCTAATGTGTAGACATATTAGAAAATTAATCAACCACCTTTAATTAAAATATATCTGATATGTTAGAATGACATGGATATTATTACAATTCAGTGAAGTTAAATTTTATGCCTCATTGATCAAATGATTATTCAACAACATCATTTAGCTATCTCTTTTAAGATGCTATGTGCGTTTATACTACATGTAGTTTCTGATTTAGAAAAGAGATAGAACTATAAAGTTATTGAAGTTGAAGAGAAAATCTCACAGCTTATATTTACCAAAGTATATTTTCCCTTTCAAAGGAGTAATTTTGGATGTCTTTATAGTGATTCCAATGATGCTGCCATTTTCTAAAACTTTGTTAATTCTTGGAATTGCCTTAAGGTGTTATTTTGAAAACATTATTTCAAAAATTCTCACATTTGGGATGGCTAGAATCTAGTTCATCGAACTTCAATCATGAAGAGGCATTAGTACAAAGCCTACAAAAAAAATTAAGGGACATTTTACTTCAAGATAACAAGTTTATTATCTTCAAGATCTTTTTAATAGTGAAACATTGTGCTCTTATTACCAAAATAACATTAAAACATATTTCTGCAACCAACAGGATGATTTCAGAGAGGCCTGGAAAAACTTATATGAACTAATGCTAAGTGAAATGTGTGGGAACCAGGAGATCATTATACCTGGCAACAACCAATTCTGATGGACATAACTCTTCAACAACGAGATGATTCAAAACAGTTCCAATTGATAAGTAATGAAGAGAGTTATCTACACCCAGAAAAAAGGACTATGGGAAGTGAATGTGGTTCACAACATAACATTTTCATGCTTTCTGTTGATGTCTGCTTTTGCTTTCCTTCTCAAGTTTTTTTTTTCTTTCTAGATCTGATTATTCTTATGGAGCAAGATAACTATATAAATATATATATACATATATATATACATATATTGGATTTATCATATACTTTAACACATTTAACATGTTTTGGACTATGTGCCATCTAGGGGAGGGAGTAGGGGGAAGGAGGGAAAAATTTAGAACAGAAAGCTTTGCAAGGATCAATGTTGAGAAATAACCTATGCCTAAGTTTGTAATTAAAAAAAACTTTAATTAATGAACTATATGACAAATAAAAAATGTATAGACATGTGAATAAAAAGTAAAAACCTCTCCAGAAAAAATTAACATATTTATGTGCCCTTGGATGCATACTTTTATTCAATGATATTCACAAGAAAACTTGTTTCACAGTTACTAGTGCTTCCTAGTTGGTTGGTCCCATGATACAGGACTGCCTTTGGTTCTTAAATATATATCAATTCAATTCCCCAAGAGTCATATCATCAGGGGATGTATAAATACTCCCTGATGTATAATGTGAAGGAAAGCAGTAGAGTTCTAATTACTCAGTTTGTATTTGCTATTTAAACTTTCCCAGGGAAATAAATCTTTGGTTCTCGTCTTGATCTCCATTTTAGATATTCTACTATTTTTATTGGCAGGTATATAAGGTATCATCTTTCTTCTACATTACTAATATTTGATACTTTTCACCCTTTCAATTAGGTATAGCTTTCATTATGACATAATTATTGCACATATAGACTTTATGTAAAGTCTTGGTAAAACATCTTGTCCTATGTAGGATGGGGACCACTTAGCAATACATCAGTGATAACTGCTAAACAATCAATACCTTTACTGCTATATTTCATTTTCACATATTTCTCTTACAAGGTTAAGGATGAGGGTGTGTTGGGATAGTAGCATGTATACCTGGAAAAATCAAAATATGTTTTGGCCTTTGTGGTTACCTTAGAAATAGGATCCTTTTTAAAAGCAAAAATGATATTTTGAAAGGAATCCAGATGGGTGGCTCTCACAATAGCCTTTTGGAGTTTAATTAGTCATATGAACACAACTTAATAGTAACATATATTTATTAAGATTGAATTTCATTTTTTGAAAAACAGTAAAGGTCATTTGGATTCAAATGAACAAAACAGGACAATCAAATTGGATAATATCCCAGTTTTAGTTTTAAAAAATGAGGCTTGAATATAAAACATTAAATTTCATTTTCTTTAATATCTTATAAGTCTACTTTGAAGATGCCTAGTGTAGTGAAATTTCAGATCATGTGATAATTCTCTCTGTTTTCTTTTTCTGAGCCTGAGTTTCCTCATCTTAAAAACAAGGAAATATTGTAATATTCTTTTTTTGTCATTTCATGAAACAGAAAAAAAGTTTGTAATACCAAAAATTTATTCTGGGTTGTAAACATGAAAATTCAAGCCACTCTTCTCCTACATTTTCATTTTTGCATGATTTTTCAAAAATAGTTACTGTGTAAATGTTTGAGCAAGATAATGGCCATTTCCTTTAAGAAGTTGCAGAAAAGGGCAATGGAAATATATTGAAGTTAGTCTAAGAACTCATCATTAGCGTCATTTAAAAATAATATTTTCTGATTATCTATCCCCTGGCTTCATGGATGTGGTAGGTAGTGGTCTTGGAGCGTAGCAAAGTTGGAAAACAGCATTCTTTGGGAACACTATAAATTAGAAATGAGCAGTCTTTATGAAACTGGTGAACCAAATATGGATTGCTTAACAGAATATGATAAAACTATTTGCTAAATATCTTGACTCTATTTGAAGATCAGAAATAGTATTTTCTAATTCCTACTACATTATGTCACTAGAAGACAAATGCGCAGAAACTAATAGGTTAATGAGCAGGAATCATAATTCCTGGTCAGAAAGCACAAACAGGGAACAGCTGTTTACTTCACAGTACAGGGACCTGGGTATCACACCCTGAAACACATGTGACAAACAGTGGTCAAGTATATGAAACCATAGTAATATTCAGGGAATCAGAATTATTATCCCAGAGAGAGCGTACAGAAATGGAAGAATCATAGCTAGATCAGTCTTCTGAAGAGGACAAACAAGTTCAGGGCTAGTGCTATGATGATCTGAGGATAATCCAGGTCAAAAAAATCCAGGGAATGTGATAAGAAATGAGATTTGGTGATAGCAATGAAAGGACAATTTCACCAGGGCAGAGTTCAAATGAATGTAATATACTTTTAATGTGAATTGGTAAGTGCAATCTACCTACTCATGTTTCAGAAAGGAAATAAATTCTCAGCTACATACCAAACTATACAATAAAGACAATTCATACTGAATAGTGTTAAACTAAGTTTTGTAGCCAGTCCTTCATATATATCTTAAGAGGCAACATGTGTAGTAGGCATAAAGGTAGACTTGTATTTGGGAAGACTTAGGCTTAAGTTTTTATTTCAATACATATTTTGTAACTTTGGATGAATCACTTAACTTTAAGATCCTGTGAAATTCTTTAAGATTATCAACTGTACAGTAATTTCCAATCTAAATTGGTAGGAGTTTTCCTCACTATTAATTGCCTATACCAATAAAATCACAAGTCTGTCTATCCTCTCTGTGAACCGAACAAGAAAAGGAAAGGAGAAAGTTCAGAGGATTTAAAGATAGACTTTGTAGTCTATACAACTCCATTTTTCAAATAAGGAAACTAACATCCAAAGAGGAAATATGACTTGCCTAACGTAAAAAATTAATAAGTAGCAGAGATGGGACATAAACTTAGTTGTCCTTCCATTGCTGTTTTCCATTATTCTATGTTGTACATCTTTCAGTTTTGTTTAAGATTACATTATAAAGATGGATTTAGTAACTAAACAGCTTGTGGACAGGAATAAGAGAAAGATAGGATGAATGAACAATAAATGCTAATGTATGGTTTTATATGATTTATTACATATATGTATAATGTGTCATACATTTATATATTTTACATGTAAGTGTTAATTATATTAAGTAATATATTATTTGAATGCATAGATATATGCTATTTATATCAATTTATGACTATATATATAAGTATTATATAAACTATATCTATTTCTGCCTATATAAATATTGATATCTATGTCTATATCTATATGCCTCAATTAGATTAATATAATAGATTAGTATTGATCTAATTTCAATATAGATAAGCAGCAGTTTCAGATACATTTATCTACATAATTAACTAATGTCACTAAATTTAGATCCAAAAATGACAAAGTTCAGTTAGTTCAATCTGTACATTTGTCATCAAGCCTGGATTAACAATTTATTTAAGACTGCACAGTTAATTTTATCAGTGAAACATTGAGTGAAACATGTAATAATGACATTAAAATAACTCAGGTCTCTTAATTCCCAGTCACTCTTTCTTCATTCACCTTGATGCTACCTTGCTGATCCTCAAAACAATACCAATAATCTTCTTATAATTTATTAATTCAGAAAAGTAGGACAAATAAACAAGATCATTGTTTGGCCAGGGCCTGAAATAGGTGAAGTAGAGGAGAGTTAAGAACTTAGCTAAAAAATGAAGAAAAGAGACAACATTGTTGCAGTTTGAAAAATGATTGGGAATTGTCAAGAGACTATTTTGAGAAAAGTGCATTACTGAAACATTTGGGAATATCACAATACCTTTTTGGAGGATAGGTGCAGGGGAGGATGGATTGATTTGATTTGGAAATATTTATAGAATTGTAAATTCTCCAGAGAAATTGCTACATGGGAGATATTTTTAATGAAAGTGAATTATTTTTCTATAATACTATTGGACTGATTGAAATAATCAGTAATTCCTTTGGGTGCACAAAATGAAGTCTGAAAACTCCCTGTTCTAAATTTTCTTCAGAGGAAAACTGGAGAAAACATCTAGGACAAACAAGAAAAATGAGTTTCCTTCTGACTCTCGATTCCCACTTTTCTGTGACTAATTTACAAAAAGTCTTCTGATGTAAATGGCAAATGCCCATACATGTTGAATAAGAGTGAATATCTTCACATGTTACATATAAAACAATCACTACCATAATAAATGATATTTGGTTGTTTTCAATATTTGAAACTTTCCTTGGAAAATATTGCCCTTAATATATATATATATATATATATAAATATTTTGAGACTTTTCTTACTATAACAGCTGAAGTCCTTATTTTGACCACAATTTAATCAGTCTATAATTTTTCTTTAAGGCATCTTTGGATATACATCTAAAATACATAGTATTATTTTTTAGATTGTGAGAATCCAATTGAATTAATATAATACCATAGTGTCCATATTCTTAGATTATGAAAATTATATTTTTATATTTTGCAGTATAGGCTTTTTGCTTTCTTAAATTTCCCACACTAATTTTCTGGAATGACACATGGATTATATAAATCCAATAACTCTGATGTGATTTGAATCACCTGGTTTCAAAGGAGAATAGTCTGTATGAAATTGATAATAACATATACTTATACTTTTGTAAGAATGGGAGAGTATCTCTTTCACTTTAAGATGGTACTTTTATATTCCCATTCAACATGAGGCAAAATATAGCTGAAAAATTAGGTTATTTTTAAGGTTTCAAGTATTATTGTCTCAGACTTTGGGAGTAAAGTATTAATTCTGAAGCATTCATTTGATGGGGATAGAATCTTTATGTGAGCAATGAAAATTATTGTGGAGAAGCCTAGAAAAAATTGAAATAAAGTCATAAATTTACAAATTGAAGATCATCCAGTTCAGGAGGCAACTAGAAGGCTTGCTTAGTAGATAGAGGTCTGAGCCCAGAGTCAGAAAGATCTGAGTTCAAATTCTGATTCAGACACTAGTCATGTGAATGTGGGAAAGCCACTTAACATTCTGTTTGCCTTAATCTACTAGAAAAGGCTTATGGCAAACCACATCTTTTTCAGGAAAACCCCATGCATTGCATTGGCATACAATGGTCCATAGAGTCACAAAGAATCAGACACAAATGAACTATAGAACAGCAATGACAAAAATCATCTAGTCCAACATCCTCCTATTCCTCCTGATATAACTGAGATTCAGAGAGATTGTTGCATGACTGACCCAAGACTAGAACCCCCAAATCATATGCCTAACATGGCATTTAGGATTTAAAATCCAACCTTCAAAGCAAGTGTTCTAAAAGGACATTATGTCCATTGAATATTTACCAGATTTTTTCATATAGGGCTGGATAAGTGTAATAATTTAGCACCTTGCAAGTTTACTTATAATAGTTGTAAATCTATGAATTCGGAACATCACTGATTTTTTTTTCCTTCTGAAAAGTATTTACCAGCTGTTTGTGTTACCATTTCTTGGCTCCCTTGTGAAACTCTCATGTTTATTAGCTGACATTCACTACTGGCACTGCTTAAATCAGAGTCTAGAAGCAGTCACTGAAAGCAATTTCCAATTTTTTTTTCAAATGTCCAACTCAGCTGATATTCAGTTGCTTCCAGAATTTGTCTCTTCTTCACTGTTTTCTCTAATCTATTCCTCCTGAGATGACAAATTGTCTGTCTGTTTCTTTTCAAATAACCTTCAGATTTCTGGGTGAGAAAACCAATGAGCTGTAGGAGCAAATGGTTCTTATGGATTGTAAAGATTGGGGGAAATAATGAGATACCTCTTAATTGCAGCTTCCTTATGCTGTTTTTTTTAATGGCAGATAACACACTATTGTGATTCTGTCTGAAATCTCTCTGCAGCACCCAGAAGGGAACTCTGTCATTTCCAAAGATTCAATACTTGAATTACGAGACCTGTTATCAAAATGACCATAAAACAGATTTAGCCTTTACAAAGATGGCAACATGTGGGCTTTTGCTTCAATACTCACAAAAGTGACTATGTCTTTTTCTTAATAGCAACATGACTGAAAGACTTCAATATTGGTGTAATGGCTATTTAACTCTCTCAGGGTGATTTATAAATTATAAAATAGTACTCATGTATCTAGACACTTTCCCTTGATCATATTATATTGATGATATGATAACTTCCTTTTCAGGCATGAATCTAAAGAAAAGTTTGGGAAACTTCAAGATAATGACATATATTTAAAAGTCATTTGACAAGAACCAAGGAAAAGAAAAAAAAAGTTTCCATCACACTAATAGTTAGATTGCAGGAAAACCCATGGCAGGATAGTCTAAATACTTGGCCTTTAATGCTACAGACAAATGTCAGACTGCCTCTTGTAAAGCAGCCAGAAAATGTTGATTTATAGTGAGAACTGAGGAACGGTGCTCTCTGTGGGCCTGTTCCTTCTTATAAAAGCAGTGATACTTCAGATATGTGTAAGATGAATTCTTGTTATGATGTATCTTACACCCCTCCCAATGGGATTCTGTCAGTACTCTAGATTTGTCAAGAGACAGTGGTAGTAGATTTGTTCCTTCTGCCTCTTTATCCACACTCTGATAGAAAGTGAATTACCCCTTTCAGTCCAGCCTTCATTATATTACCTGTCTTGCAGTTCCTCAAAACAATGAGTCCAAATAAAAGCAATTGTTAAACCCTCTCTCTTTAATCTTTCCCCTTTCCTTTCTGAGGACAAACCAATCAGACTGGAGCACTGCTTCAGTAGACTCACACCAAAATGTGATTCCTTAGAAAGAAGGAACGTGATTACAACTCCCTTGTTAACCATAGTCTTCTGCCTGAAGAAGAAGTAAATGAGAGACCACCAATTCTCACATAAAAGGTCCTTGAACACATTTTTTGCTGATTGCTAAAGTGCATTACATTATTGGTGTAATGTACTTTAATGTGCAATGAAATGGCATAATGTACAACACACATGCTCACATTTTATTAATATAAGTTCAGCAATTGGCAAGTAATATATATTGTTTTTCTAGCATGAAAAAGAACTTTGATTCAATTTTATGAGATGAAGGATGCTAAAATATTTTTAAAAGCTAGGTGATGGAACTCCCTCTTTGCCCTGCTCAGAGCCCTAGAATTTTGCACCTTGAAAAAATAAACCAATTGTTGGCTGGTAATTTATTTGAACTGTATGGATGGCTCAGTAAGAAAACATGTTAAGCACTTTACAAACCTTAAAGTTCCTTTTAAATGAAAGGTATTGTTATCATTATTATTATTATAGCTATTTAAAATTATAAATACTGTGATTCAATTACATATTATATGTAATAGAAATTATATAATATACTGAAAAATTACAATAATAACTTCCAAAAAGTAATAAAAATAAACTACTACAAATTTTATGTCCAAGTGGTAGAAATGAAATTAACTTTGATAGTAGGAATACTATTTTTTATATTAGGCAAATATGGTAGTCTTATAGTGTTTCACACCTGCCACAACTAGATTTTATGGGGGGGAGAATTAGACAAGATCCAGATTTGGAATTTCATTGATATAAAGCACACCTAAAAACCAAAACCAAAACCAAACCAAAACAATATAATCTCTGACTACCAAAATGGACAAGCAATTATCAAAGACTTTTAAGTCTTAGAGAGTTGCCTAAAGTAATGTAACTCAGAATGAGTTGCATATATTCTATAGAGTGTGTAAAATAATTTATCAGGGTTTTGGAAGTGATGATATAATTTTTGTTTATATTTTCAAATTAAAAAAAAATAAGAAAGTATTCCTGTTTATTAATTGATCCTGGCACTTTCAGTTTGTCCTTATATCTGATACATTTTATTATTAGTGGCCCTTTAGTAGTTTGGTATGGTATTTAATAAGTAAACTAAGTTAGATTTAAAATTTTTGTTACATACTTTTATTACATTGGGTTGGCCTATTCATGAATAATTAATATTCCTCCTAATTTTTTTTGTTATTACATTCACATACATTCATGAATTTCCTGGTAAAAATAGCCCTAATTATTTTCTGTATTGATTGTATAGTTATACTGAATATATTGACTATTTTCATGTATTTCATGAGATATTCTAGGGAAGACTAGAAATTCTGTAATATAGGTTGACATAGGTGCTCTCAATTGTTCATTTTTGATGTATTATGACATGTACTTGGTCAATTAAATTTATGGGTTCCAATATGTAGTTTTAATAGAATTTAATAGAAGTAAATTTAAGTGATTTTAAAAGATTTTTACACAATAACCACACACTGCAGCTAATAAAACAATGTAAGCAAAAGTGAACCAAAAAATGGTATATATGATATTTTGACATCTACCACTAGTTCTTCATCAATCACTTCATCATCATCATCATTACTTGCTTTGCTTGGTTTTGATATCATGATTATCATTCCTCCTTTAAAATAAGCTCATCATCTAAAATCTCATCATTGTGGGTATTGATTTAGCTTTGATACTCAAGAAATGAACTCTTAAAGAAAAAATCCTCTAGGACTAGGATTTTTAAATTAAACATTTCTAGTTGCAGTTATTCAGTTGTATCTGACTCTTTGTGACCTTATTTGATATTTTCTTGGCAAAGTTGCTGAAGTGCTTTGCCTTTCTTTCTATAAGTCATTTTACAGATGAGAAATTGAGACAAACAGCATTAATGACTTGCCTCGGGTCACAACACTAATAAATGTTCAAGAAGAGATATCAATTCAGGAATATGAGTCTATCAACTGTGCCACCTAGCTACCCTAACATTTTTCGATGACAAACAGTAATGGAGATAATGGGCATCTTGGCTTTCCCCCTGATCTTATTGGAAAGGCTTTCAGTCTTTTTCTATTTTCCATATAATGTTTGCTCTGAGTGTTACATATATTATACTTATGATGTCAAGGAAATTATATTATTTTTGTCCTTTTCAGGTTTATTATAATAACAGAAACAAGAGTTGGATTATGGTAAAAAGGCATTTTTGTAACTTTTGATAAAATACTGTTTTAAAAATGGCTTTTTTTGTTAATGTGGCTTATTACGTTTATAGTTTTCTTAATATTAAACCAGTCATGCACTCCTGATTTGATGCAATCTGGTCAGTACAAATAAACTTTTCAATATATCATTATAGTTTCTTTGCAAATATTTATTTTATCTTTAATCATATTAGTTTATAGATTTATAAATCTACTTTGTATTGCCCCACTTTAAGTATAAAGACATTATTCATGCCACAGAAAGAATTTTATATTTGCTATCCCTCCTCACTCTCGTGTTTTATATTTTATGTAATCCTTGAGAATTTAATTTGCAAATCCTGGTCCTGGAGAATTTTCTCATTAGGATTTTTTTTTTAACCTGAAACTTGATTTTGAAAATGATTTATTTTTTCTATTGTAATGAGCATTTTAATTTTGATATTTATTTATTAATTTTGTCAAATTTATCCATATTGTTGGCATATAATTAGGGAAGATAACTTCTGATAAAATCTTTGCCTTTTTCTTCATTTATAAATTCTCATTTTTCAAATGAAAATTTGTTCTCTCTTTAAAAACTCATACTGTTTATTAATGTTTTTTTAAAATTGAAGCTTCTTTTGTTTATCAAGTAAATGTTTATTTGCACAATCAATTAATTTATTCTTTTTCTGTACTGTTGATGAAAGTGTTTAGAGATGCATTTTATTTTAAGAGTTGTTTATAATACATAAATTTGGGTATGTTGTCACATTATTGTCATTTTCTTAGATGAAATTTTCAATTTATTTCTATGATTTGGTCATTGATCCACTGATTCATTAAGATTATTATTTACTTAAAACATTCTTTAAAGTTCTTGTGTGTAATATATTTTGTTACATTAAGATCGATAATTTAATATTTATTCTTTTGTATTAGTTTTTGAAGATTTTATTACCCTAATATGTATTCAATTATTTTTAAAGTATCATACATGGCTATGTAAATGACTTTTTATTCTAATTTAGTAATGAAGAGACAGTTATCATTTGTATGGTATTTTAATATTTTATTAATGTCCTTAACTGCTTTCTTGATTCTCTTTTCATTTCCAAAAACATTGATGTTTCTCTACTTTTTTCATTGTCTAGATCTCTCTGAAATGTGATTGTTTTTCCTTAGTATGTAGATCTTACATTGTTTGGTGCACATAAATTAAACGCTTAAAGTCACTAAATAACTCTAATG
Organism: Myrmecobius fasciatus; assembly: GCA_023553655.1. Taxonomy (NCBI): domain Eukaryota; kingdom Metazoa; phylum Chordata; class Mammalia; order Dasyuromorphia; family Myrmecobiidae; genus Myrmecobius; species Myrmecobius fasciatus. The sequence continues at coordinate 27,772 of JAJPUD010001103.1, forward strand.
CTTTTAAGCATAATGGAGTTTCCCTACTTTTTTTTATTGTGATTTTTTTTACTATAGCCTTGTGTGCGATATTGATTGCTATCTGTCCCCCTTTTTTCTGGTCAAGATGAGAATCTATTTTTTATTTTACTTTTTTTTTAACTGTAGGAAGCTTATTTAATTTTAATGCATATTTCATTATGAATCTTGTTGGGAGAGAAAAATCAGAGCAAAAGGGAAAAACAATGGGAGATATAAATAAAAAAAAAGAAGTGAACATGGTATGTGTTGATTTACATTTGATCTCCTTAATTCTTTTTTCCAGATGCAGATGGCATTTTCTATCAAAGTCTATTGGGACTGCTTTAGATCACTGAACAACTGAGAAGAACCAGGCCTTTCATAGTTGATTATCACACATTCTTGCTGTTATTGTATACAATGTATTACTGCTTCTGCTTGTATTGATCAGCATCAGATCGTATAAGTCTTTCCAAGCCTTTCTAAAATCAGCTTGCTTGAAAATGGGGGTGGAGCCAAGATGGCAGAGTGCAGACATGACACTCTGTGACCTTCATTGACCTTTCTCTCAAACCGACAGCAGATTAAGCCTCTAAACTGATTTTGGATTCAAAGCACCCCTAAATATTTGGAGTACAACACTTTCCCAGAAAAAGTTATGTTGGAAGAGCTTCAAAACAGGTCTGTTTCAGTCAGACAGAGGGGTCAGTTTTCCAAGCCCAGACATCAGTGCAGACAGGGCAGGAAGCTGGGCCAGGATTCAGAGTATGGCAGTATCTGAGCACCTGGGAAGTTTCTGTGAGCCTCTTAGGCTACTCTGTCCTGGTTGCAATCAGGTGCTTTGGCAGATTTGCCTTTTGTAAAAGATAAGAGTGTAAACCACTGAGAACACCTGACCTAGCCCCATGGCACAGGACTAGAAGTCAATGAGCAGAACTGTCCCAGGGCAAATTAAAGCAGCTGTTGCTCCTTTGTTTTGAACAGACCTCAAGCTTTAAAAATAAATTAAAAACAAAAAAATAACTCTTACCATAGACAGCTTTTATGGAGAGAGAGAACAGACCCCAGATCCTGAGGTTCATAAAAGTAAAGCAACATCAGAGGAAGCCACAAAGGGAGACATGAGCTGGTCACATTTCACAAGAATTTCCTGGAAGATTGCATAAAGAATCTCAAAAGAGAGTTAAAAGAAAAATGGGGAAATAAAATGAGATCATTGCAAGAAGGATAAAATGTCCTACAAAAGAGAGATGAAAAAGATACTGAAAAATTCACTGAAAAACAAAATTGGTGAAATAGAAAAAGTATGGAATGAATAAAAAAATTCAATTGGACAGTTACAAAAAGAGCTAAAAAAAGGTAACTGAAGAAAATAATACACTACAAATTAGAATTGAACAAATGGAAGTGAATGAATCAATAAAACTTCAAGACTCAATCAAACAAAAAAAGAGAAGAAAATATGAAATATCTCTTAGGAAAATCAATTGACTTGGAAAATAGATCTAGGAGACACAATCTAAGGATTATTGGACTTCCTGAAAGCTATGATGAAAAAAAAAAAAAGAACCTAGACACTATCCTTTAGGAAATCATGAGAGAAAACTACCCTGATGTTTTAGAATGAGAAGGTAAAGTAGTTAACAAAATAATTCACCGATCATCTCCTGAAAGAGAGCCCAAAATTAAATCCCCAAGGAATATCATGGCTAAATTTCAGGACTGTCGTACCAAAGAAAAGATATTGCAAGCAGTTAGAAAGAAAGAATTCAAATACCAAGGAATCATAATAAGAATCAACCAGGATCTATCAGCTTCCATCTTAAAGGATCCAAGGTCCTGGAATCAGATATTCCAAATGGCAAAGAAACTTGGATTACATACAAGAATAAGCTATCCAGCTAGAATGAGCATTATCTTCCAGGGAAGAAGATGGACATTTAATGATATAGATAAATTTCACCTATTTCTAATGAAAAGACCAGATCTGAACAAAAAATTTGACCTCCAAACAGAGAACTCAAGAGAAGCATAAAAAAGCTAAAAAGGAAAGAACTCTTGAGAATTATATTTCTACTATGGGTATATTTAAAGAATGGGGCTATAATTTGATTTTACTTCGATAATATGAAAAAGAAACTAGAGATGGAAGGGCTATCATGTGGGAAAAAGGGGGAAAAGGAGGTAAAATAAAGTAAAATCTGGGGAGCAGGGAAAGGAGAAAGGGGAAAGGAAAGAACAAAACATAACTTAGAGTAAATAAGATGTCAGGAAATACAGAATTAGTTATTTTATCTGTGAATGTGAATGGGATGAACTCTCCCATAAAATGGAAGCAGATAGCAGACTGGATTAAAAGCCAGAATCCTACAATATGTTGTTTACAAGAAACACATCTAAAACATAGAGATACATACAGAGTGAAAGTAAAAGGCTGGAGCAGAATCTATTATGCTTCAGGTGAACTAAAAAGAGCAGGGGTAGCAATCCTTATCTCAGATCAAGTAAAAGCAAAGGTAGATCTAATTAAAAGAGATAAGAAAGCAAACTATATCTTATTAAAGGGTACCATAGATAATGAAGCAATATCAATACTAAAAATATATGCACCAAATGGTATAGCATCCAGATTCCTAGAGGAGAAGTTAAGAGAGATGCAGCAAGAAATAGGCAGCAAAACTATACTAGTGGGGGATCTCAACCTTGTTCTCTCAGAACTACATAAATCAAACCACAAAATAAATAAGAAAGAAGTTGAGGTAAACAAAATGTTAGAAAAGTTAGGTATGACAGGCAATAATTATAGCAGTCTAATGTTTGATAAACCCAAAGACCCCAGCTTTTGGGAATAGTGCTCAGTATTTCACAAAAACTGCTGGGAAATTTGGAAATTAGTATGGAAGAAATCAGGGCTTGACCTACACCTGACACCACATACCAAGATAAGATCTAACTGGGTTCATGATTTAGATATAAAGAGTGATATTATAAGCAAATTAGAGGAACATATGATAGTTTACCTCTGCAAGGAATTTGCATCCAAAGAAGAATTGGAACACTTAATTGAACACTAGATAGATAATTTTGATTGTATTAAGTTAAAATGTTTTTGTACAAACAAAACTAATGCAGACAAGATTAGGAGGGAAGCAATAATTTGGGAAATCATCTTTACATTTAAGAGTTCTGATAAAGGCCTCATTTCTAACATATAGAGAGAATTGTCTCATATTTATAAGAATTCAAGCCACTCTCCAATCGATAAATGATCAAAGGCTATGAACAGACAATTTTCAGATGATGAAATTAAAACTATTTCTACTCATATGAAAAGGTGTTACAAATCACAATTGATCAGAGAAATGCAAATTAAGACAGCTCTGAGATATCACTATATACCTCTCAGATTAGCTAAGATGACAGGAAAAGATAATATTGAATGTTGGAGAGGATGTGGGAAAACTGGGACACTGATACATTGTTGGTGGAACTATCAATGGATGTAACCATTCTGGAGAATAATTAGGAACTATGCTCAAAAAGTTATCAAACTGTGCATACCCTTTGACCCAGCTGTGTTACTATTGGGCCCATATCCCAAAGAGACCTTAAAGGAAGGAAAGGGACCCACATGTGCAAAAATGTTTGTGGCAGCCCTTTTTGTAGTGAATGGAAACTGGAAACTTAATGGATGCCCATCAATTGGAGAATGGCTGAATAAATTATGGTATATGGATGTCATGGATTATTATTGTTCTGTAAGAAACAATCAGCAGGATGATTTCATAGAGGTATGGAGAGACTTACATGAACTGATGCTAATTGAAACGAACAGAAGCAGCAGATTATTATACGTGGAAACAACAATACTATATGATGATCAGTTCTGATGGACATGTTTCTCTTCAACAATGAGATATTTCAAAGCAGTTCCAATTATTCAGTAAGGAAGAAAGCCATACAAGATTAGAAGGGAAGCAATAAACTGGGAAAACACTAGACAAAACATTAGATAATTGTATGAATATACATAGTTAATGTATATTTTTCTACGTTTAACATATATTGGATTGCATGCCATCTAGGGTATGGGATGGGGGAAGAGGGAGAAATTTGGAATGCAAGGTTTTCAAAGGATCTATGTTGAAATATTATCCTTGAATATGTTTTAAAAATGATTAAAAATAAATAAAAATAAAATTGGACTATTTAATCATTTTATATTGTTTTCTGTTAACCTAGACAACTTATATTTTTGTAAATATTCATCTATTTCAGTTAGATTATCTGACTTGCTGCAATGGAGTTGGAAAAAATAGCTTCTAATTATTGCTTTAATTTCTTTTTTATTGGTTGTAAGCTCAACCCTTTCATTTTTGATGCTAGTAATTTGTTTGTTTTTTCTTTCCTTTTTTTATTTATCAAATTAACTAAAGGTTTATCTATTTTCTTAGGTCTTTTGATAAAAACAACTCAGTTTTGTTTATTAGTTCAATAGTTTTCTTAGTTTCTATTTTATTAATCTCTCCTTTGAATTTCAAAATTTCTAATTTGGTATTTAATTGATAGTTTTTAATTTGTTCTATCTTTAGCTTTTTTAGTTGCATGCCTAATTCATTGATGTCCTCCTCTATTTTATTCATGTACTTAGTTAGAGATGTAAAATTTCCCCTAATTAACACTTTGGCTTCATCCCATAGGTTTTGGTTTGTTGTCTCATTTTCATTTTCTTGAATGAAATTATGGATTGTTTCTGTGGTCTGTTGTTTAACCCACTCTTTTTTTATAATTAGATTATTTAATTTCTACTTAGTTTTAGTCTATCTTTGCCTGGTTTTTTAATTGAATATAATTTTTATTGCATTGTTATCAAAAAAGGAAGCATTTACTATTTCTATCTTTTTTATTCGATTGTGAGGCTTTTATGCCCTAATACATGGTCAATTTTTTTGTAGGTACCATGTACTTGAAGAAAAATATGTATTCTTTTCTGTCCCTATTCACTTTTCTCCAGAGGTCTATAATATCTAAGTTTTCTAAGAACCTATTAATCTCCATAGTTTCTTTCTTGTTTATTTTGTGTTTAGATTAGTCTGATGCTGAGAGGGAAAGTTTGAGGTCCCCCAGTAGAATAGCTTTGCTGTCTATTTATTCCTGTAATTGGTTTAAAATCTTCTTTAGGAATTTGCCTGCTCTACCACTTGGTGTATACACATTTAGCATCTTCACTACTTCATTATTTGTGGTAAACTTTATCAAGAAGTTCTTTCCTTACATATCTCTTTTAATAATATATATTTTTCCATTTGCTTTATTTGAGATTAGAATTGCCACCCCTGCTTTTTTCTTCTTTAGTTGGAGCATACCAAATTCTATTCCAGTATTTTACCTTTATTCTGTGTCTCTCTGTGTCAGATATGTGTTTTGTAAACAACATATGGTAGGATTCTGTTTTTTATTCCACTTCACTCTTTGCTTCTCTTTTATACAAAAGTTCATTCCATTCACATTAACAGTTATGATTACCAATTCTATATTTCACTCCACCCTATTTTCTCCCCAGTATATACTTTTGTTCTCTCTTTCCACCCTGTCCTTAGTCTTGTAGTTTTTTTTTTTGTTTTTTTGTTTTGTTTTTTGTTTTTTTTTTTACCCACCTCACTCACTACCTTATTTCCTATCATCTATTCCCATTCTCTTACTAGTGGTTTTTAATCCACTCCACACACTACCTTACCTTTTATCAACCTTTCTCCCCTTCACTTACATTTGCCCTAGTGTTCCTGCTCTCCCTTCTATATTGTCCCTCCCTTTTCTTTTCCTCCTTCTCTTCTTACTTCTTTATAATGTTAGACAAATTTCTATAGCCAACTGAAAGATTGTTATTCCCTCTTAAAGCCAAAACTGATGGGATCAAGCTTCAGACAATGCTCATCCCCCTCCCTTCTTTCCCTGTATTATAATAGATCTTTACAACTCTTCATGTGAACTAATTGTTCCATTATACCTCCTCTTTACTCAGACTCTCTTCAGAGACTTGGTTTCATGTGGTTTTCTAGGGAAACTGGGAGATCTAAAGCAGCTTTCTGACTTTACCATATTCCCTTTTTTATTAGTTATGTAAAAGCAAAATAAATTTTAATCCAATTCCTAATTTAAATTCTGTCAATCTTTATGTTAGAAATGTTTCTTATAAAGAAAAATATTGCTTCCTGAACAAAAGTATTGTCATAAAATCTACTTTCTAATCCAATCATCTGTGCTCTTTCATTTTTATGAGTATTTATCACATTTATCTTCATTGCTGTGAAGATAAATAAATAAATAAATAAATAATTGAATATTTGTTCCCCATCTGAATTCTTAAAATTCTTCCAATTTACTTTCCTCCCCCATTTACAATGAAGAAAAAGTGATGAGAGAGTTTGATTGATACTTGTAATCTATAAATTATTCAATTAGATTGTACTTCTTTACTTAATCCTCTTCCCCTTTCTCTACCCCTAGATTATGGTATTGCACTTTCTTTATTTTCCATTTTCCCTTCATATCAATGTCCCACAAATTTTGGGGGGCCTTAACTAAATACTTGTTAAAAAGCAATATCATTTAATAGAGGGTCAAGGAAAAAGTTATAAAATATATAAATATAAAAACTTTAAAAATATCACATTTCTGATATTAAAAATTTGTTTTTGATTATAAATACTTCCTCACATATATTGACTTCTTTTTTCAATCCCCCTCCTCTCCTTGGGCCCTTCTAATTTTTTGTTGATTTTAATGCATTTGTGCATCATTTTACAAGTGTATATATGTAATATTTATGTGTCTATTCTATCTTCTTTTGTCCAGTTGAGATAAAAGTGAGATTCACAATATTCACGTTCCCACACATACACGTCCTTTACACCACCTTTGTAAACTATCTTTTATTTCGATTATTAATTTTTTGTTCTTTTTCTTCATTTCTTCCCTATTATGATCTCTTCTTCTTCTTCTTCTTTTTCTTATCCAAGATAATCAGGACAAAAACAGTCTCTATTCTTCTGCCTTGTCTTATCCAAGTCTCTCTATGACCCTTGAATACATAAAGTTCCTGAGAAGCCTCTTCCTTCCCCCCCCCAAATATGTAAACAAATTTTTCTTATATAATACCTTCCAATTGATAAATTATGAGCATTTTAATATGTATCTCTTGACCCTGACTTTACATTTCAAAATATATATTGTCATATTCATGCTTTAAAATTTTCTATTTCATTATAGGTTCAATTTTTAACCTACATAATTATATCACTTTTACCTGATTGGTTATTATTAATTGTAAGCTTTTATCATTTTGTTTGTTTTTTGGACTATCATATTCTAATTTCTTCTCTAATATTTACTTGTTGCTTTTAAATCTTGTGTGATCTTTGCTATGATTCCTTGATACTTAATATGGATATTGATTCTTTAAATATGATATCCAGGTGTTTTAAAAAATATGGCTCATGACACAGAGTCATTCTTTTCTATTTGGCTGTTTTCAATTTTCATGGAGTTCAATCTCAATATAATGCTTATTACTTTCTGTTCTAAGTTTTTTAATTTTCCTTGTCAATTTTATTTTTATCACTAACTATTCCATTTTGTATGTCTTATTTTATTTCTTCTAAGACCTATTGTTAGTCCTTATGGTAAGTACATTTTTTTTCAGAGGATGTATTTGGATATCTTCTTAAATTATTTATTTCTTTTGGATTTATCCCTTAGGAATTTTTTTTAAATTCAAGTTACTTCATTTTTTTTGGCATTTTTTTTGCTTGCTTACTTAAATTTCCAATGTTAATGTCTGGATTAAGGGCCTATATATGGTTCAAAACCCTACTTGTATAATTCTGGCTGTTATACACAAGCTCCTTTTCTTCAGTGCTAAAGTTAAGAATGGATCCTACCTTCTCTACAGTTTTTCTGGCCTTATATTTTACTTAGGTCCAGGTTGTGTAGATAATTATTTGGACCTATTTTTGGAAATATTCTGGCATTTTTTTTATACAAACTCAAACTAGATAGAACCACCTTTTATTTCTTCCTTTTGGCTTTCTTAATCATTATTATTTCTGGTACTTTTAAATTTTTAAATAAAATCTTTTTATTTTCAAAATATAAACATGGATAATTTTAGACATTCACCTCTACAAAAACCTGTGTTGTATTTTTTCCCTTCCTTCCCCACACTCCTTTCCCTAGTCAGCAAGTGATCCAATAAATGTTAAACAAGTAGATTCCTCTATTCATATTTCTTCAAACATTATGCTACAAAAGAAAAATCAGATCAAAAAGGAAAAAAAAGAGAAAGAAAACAAAATGCAAGCAAACAACAACAAAAAGAGTGAAAATACTATGTTGTGGTCCACATTCAGTTCCCACTGTCCTCTCTCTGGGTGCAGATGGCTCTCTTCATCACAAAATCATAAAAATTGGCCTGAATCACCTCACTGTTGATGAGAGCCATGTCTTTCAGATTGATCATCGGATAATCTTGCTGTTGCCTTGTATAATGATCTCCTGGTTCTACTCATTTCACTTAGCACTTAGCATCAATTCATATAAATCTTTCCAGGCCTCTCTGAAATCATCTTGCTAATTATTTTTTATAAAACAATAATATTCTATAAAATTCACATACCATAACATGATCAGCCATTCTCCAACTGATGGCCATCCAGTCAGTTTCCAGTTTCTTTCCACTACAAACAGGGCTGCCACAAACATTTTTGCATATGTGGGTTCCTTTCCCACCTTTATTATCTCTTTAAAACACATGACCAGTAGAAACATTGCTGGATCAAAGTGTATTCACAGTTTGATATCCCTTTGGCCCAGCTCCAAATTGCTCTCCAGAATAGTTGAATCAGTTCACAATCCAACCAACAATGTATTAGTATCCTGGTTTTCTCACATCCCCTCCAACATTCATTATTATTTTTCCTGTCATATTAGCCAATCTAAGAGGTATGTAGTTGCCTTTATTTGCATTTTTCTAATCAATAATGATTTAGAGCACTTTTTCATATGACTAATTGATTTAATTTCTTAATCTGAAAATTGTCTGTTCATAACCTTTGACCGTTTATCAATTGAAGAATGGATTGAATTCTTATAAATTTGAGTCAATTCTCTATATATTTTAGAAATGGTACCTTTCTCAGAACACTTGAATATAAATTTTTCTCAGTTTATCACTTTCCTTCAAATTGTCTGCAATGGTTTTATTTGTACAAAACCTTTTAAACTTAATATAAATAAAATTGTATTCAGTAATGCACTTAAATTCTTCTTTGTACACAAATTCCTTCCTTCTTCCCAGATGTGAGAGGTAAATTATCCTTTCTTCTTCTAATTTGTTTATATCATTCTTTATATCTAAATCATTGTCACATTTCTTATCTTGGTATAGGATGTTAGGTATAGGTCACTGCCTAGTTTCTGCCATATTTGGTTCCAATTTTCTCAGCAATTTTTTTTCAAATAGTGAATTCTTATCCCCAAAGCTGGTGTCTTTGGGTTTGTTAAATGCTAGATTACTATAGTTATTGACTATTTTGCTTTGTGAACGCTAACATATTCTGGTACATTATTTATTTATTGTAATTCTGTGTATTTTATTTATTTATTTATTTGAAACAGAGCATATGTTTATTTATATTCAGTCTCCATAATTCTTTTTCTGAATGCAGATTGCATTTTCTGTGCAAAGTCTATTGATATAACTTTGGATCACTGAACCACTTGAAAATCATAGTGATCATAGTGCATTCTTGTTTTATACTGTACACAATGTATTCCTGATTTGCTTATCTAATCAGCATCAGTTCAGGTAAATCTTTCCAGGCCTTCCTAAAATTAGCTTGTTCAATATTTCTTATACAACAATAATATTCCATTATCTTCATATAATACAATTTATTCAGCCATTTCCCCATTGATGGGCATCTATTAATTTTCCATTTCTTTACTATCGGGTACATTTTTAAGGCATTATGAGTTTTGTTTATAGAAGGTCTGGACTTTTCCATGAAGTAGCAAGATGGCACAATACATTAAGCAAAAGCCCTTGGAGTTAGGAAGACTGGACTTCAAATTTGGCCTCAGACATTCACTACCTCTAAATGGATGTCACTTAACTGTTTGCCTCAGTTTCCTCATTTGTAAAATGAGTTAGAGAAGGACATGGCAAACCACTTCAATATCTTTATCAAGAAAACCCCAAATGGGATCATGCTCATATAGCACATTATTGAAATGACTGAATTATAACAAGCTCCTCTACAGACTAAAACAGTTAGCTTTCCGCCTATCCTTCTCATCATTTTACTGGCTTCAAGCCACCATCTTCACTTCTACCTTCACACTGCTATCTTGGATTCTACTTTTGATTCCTCTAGTTTTGATAGATGAACTTTTGGCTTATCTTACCTGTATTCTGGCCTCTATGCAATTTCCAGGTCATCTTCATATCATGCCAAGATGATTGATCTTTCCTCCTTTGCTAGCTTTCCTTAATGTATGTTTTAAATTAAATTAATTTTTTAAAAAAAATTTAACAATGTAAGGCTCATCAAATGAGAAGCTTTCTTGCTTGCTCATATTTGTAATTTCAGCTTTTAGAATAGCGACTATTGGGACAGATAAATGATTCAGTGGATAGAGTACTAGACTTGAAGTCAGGAAGACCTGAGTTCAAATGTGGTTTCAGACACTTAACTCTTCCTAGCTGTGTGACCTTGGGCAAGTCACTTAACCCCAATTGCCTCAGTAAAAAACAAACAAGAAAATAACAGTGACTATTTTGGAGCAATTGCTTAATAAATTCTCTATCCATTGATATACTTTCCCAGGAATATTAGCTATGCATTAGATAAGCAAGATATTTTCAGTTGTGAAATGAGTGGTAGTCATTATGCAGGTCTTAACATGTTTCCTTCTCTTCTTTTTTTTTTCCTTCTAGAATCCACATCGCAAAATAATATACCTCCCAATTATTTAATACTCAGTTGATACCTGGAGGAAAGCAATCTAAGGTATGACCTCTTTAAAGTTAATAACTTATTCTCCAGAATTTTGCATTACTTTTCCCCCCACTCCCTTTTCCTGACTATATACTCTTATCTGCAAACCCAGAATACTTACTGACCTCAGAACATAACTGTGCTCTTAAGAAGAAGTGGATAGATCACAGTACTGAAGTCAGTATGATCCTGAGATAACAATCTATCTCCCAGGATTGTTGTGAAGATAAAATAAGATAAAAATTTTTGAAGTGCTTTGCAAATCTGAAACTAATATAAATGCTGGTAACTATTTTCATGGTTGTTGCAATCCTAGTTGTTGCTAATCCTCCAAGTGCCCAGATTATTCTTCTAACTATAAGGATATTGAATTTCAAGATCAAATAAGATAATCAATATTTAGCACAATGCCTGACCCACAATATTCTCATTCTTATTATTATTGTTATTATTTTTTTTCCTATACCTGGACTGTTCTACCACATATTAATTAGGTTGCTTAATTTGTATTAGTCCTTTAAAACTGGTGTCATGGTTATTTCCTTTTAAAGTTTTTCATGTGTTTACTCTTGAACCAGGAGACAGAAACAGAGATAGACAAACAACAAAGTCAAACAGACAGAGACAGAAAGAATAAAGAGGGAGAAAGAAACACAGAGAAGATAATACTTTATCTGCTTTTACTTTGTTTTGTATTCACCTATCAGAAAATGTTTTATTTAAAAATCACCCTATTTGGAATATCTCACCTCTAATAATCTTAAACAAATGTACTTCTTAATATGTAAATGAAAAAAGTACTTTTTTCTATCCTTTCTTCTAAGACAGAAATAATTGCTCAAGCCTCCAAAGAGAGGTATAAAAGAATGATTTTGCCACAAAGGGAAAGGCATATCAAGGTCTTAGTTTCCTCACATGCAATGAAGAGGTTATAATCATTGTTCTTTAGTGTCTCTTACATGTCTAATATATTTTATTCTCTACTCTAACTTTCTGAATGTATTTTTCCTGTTAGATAGCCTCACATTTCCAAGACTACTATCATCTGCTCTATTTCTAGGCATTTTTGCTTGTTATATTTTGGATAGCTAGACACTTTGACATTCATAATGTGTGTGTGTGTGTGTGTGTGTGTGTGTGTGTGTGCTTCAAGGTGGGTCCAGGTTTTGATTTCTCATGGTAGAGAGTATTACAGCTATGAACTAATTTATGGTTAACTGTTTCCTCCTATAGGGAATTCATTACTTTTTTGCTATTTCTATGTTTAAAACTAGGACACTTACTACCCCCTCACACTTGTGATGACAGCTGTTACAAGTAGATTAATGGGAATTATTAGGCAGACCTGCCAAAAGGATCAAAGAGTTATGTCATGTACAATGGAAATGGGTAAACTGAGGAGAATTAATTCAACAGCTCATGTACCAAGGCATTCTCTCAGAAATGAGAAAGGCTTAGGGATCAGAAGTTGAAAGTATGGTTGATGTTTCACCATAGCATGTTCTGCTTTCTGCTGAAATAAGTAATGCCCCAAGTTGTAGCCTTTCTGACCTAACCAGAGAGAGAGGGGGAAAAAAAATCTATGCTCTCATGAATAAACTTGACTTTTTTGCTACCTCTTCTCTTTTCCTTCCCATTAGTGAGGGAGAACAAAAAGAAAGGTAGGTCTCTAGATACTTGTCCTGGTCACTTTGCTCCTGTTTACAACATGCTGTGAAAACTGTGAAATGGCTAACTGTTCTAGCAAAACAAATTGGTAACTCCATTATCAGTTAAAGAAATAAGGGATGGAATGCACAGGCTATAAAATAGTGCTCTAAGTTCCATTCTCCATTTCACACCTTGAAAATAACTATTTGCTGGTGCTATCTAATCAATCAACAATATTGAATCAGTACCTTCTATTTGTCAGGGACTTGGGGCCATAGAACATAAAGTAAAATAGTCCCTGTCTTCAGGGAGCTTACATTTTTGGGGGAAGGGAGGAATTTGACATCATGATGTACCCAACATCTTTTAGGATATCATGTATGTAACTATGTATAAACATAGTTTTTCCATTTCTATTTATGGAAAATGGGCATTTTGGAGAGAGAAAATACTAGAAATTGGGGGTATTAGGAAAGATGACATGTTGGAATGTTTCCCTTGAGCTAAATTCTGAAAGTTTGCATTAGGAACTTTGTCATTAGACTCATGAAGGCACTGAAAAGAGTTATATATCTGAGAGAGAAAATGCTTTTATATTGTCTTTGCATTCTGACAGCAAGCTTTCATGCCATTAAAAGCAGACGAGGTGGGGGGTAGGGTCAAGGTCACTATTCTAATAGAACAATTTTAGTTTTCCCCTTGTGTGTGGAGTGAATGTTGTTTGAACAAAAAAAGGTAGTTTTTATAGTTATATAAATACTCACCCTAAAGTCTTACCAAAACAGATGTTCTTTTAGCCAGGATAGTCTTTCTAGCTTTGTGTTACGGTCACATAAAATAACAACAATAAAACCAGCAACAACCAACACTCTGCAAAATAAAATGGAACCATTAACTACACCAATTAGAATGATGACTTCTTGGGTTCAAAGAAGATAAAAATGAGGACACTTGATCAATTTTCCCTATCCATTTCAATCCCTTCATTTGGTGGCAAATGCATCTCTAAATGAATGATTATGTGGTAACTCAAGTGTCTGCACTAAAGAGATGAAAAAGGAAACCCACAAATAAAATGTATGTGTCCAAAGGAGATTTATTAAAGGTTTTTTTTTTAATAGCTGGCTGCAAACAGGACTATAGTGATGTAGGTCTCCAAATGCGCATCCAGATTGGATTGGAGTGTCAGCTTCCTAGATATATGTAATTTGGCAGCTCCAGAGAAAAATTGCCAGCTTTGCCTTTTTATTGAGGGAAAATTCCATTTCTGCCATGTGTTAGAAATGGTTCCTCCTTTTCAGGGATTCCAGATGGTCATTGGTAGGGAGTAAGGTGTTATCTGCTACCTCTGTTTCCATAGCTACTCTTTGGGATGTTTAAGCCCAATCATTGGTGGAAGGAGATGAGGAACTTGGCTAACATGGAGGATATGGAGGATTTTATCTGTGATGCCAGGTGCTAGATCCATGTGAGCCAAAATGGGCATTACATCTGTGAGATAATTATAAAAAGGGAAACAATTTGGGGGCTGTTTTTAGAAGCTAAAGCAAAGAGAATTAATGCAATTTGCATGCAAATTATCATAAATTAGTAGACAATAATTTATCAAGCAATTACTAATTACTATATCCTAGGCAATGTATAAAGCAGTGGAAATGTAAATGTCATTAAAACACAAATACACACACACAGAGTCCTTATCATCAAGTGAAAAAAAAATTAACATCTTATTGAGGGAGACAACATGGAGAGAAAAAAGTGCATACAAGATGCATACAATGTAAGCTGAAAGGAGACATTGGCACTGGGGAGAGAGGACTGGGGAAAAATTCTTGCAAATGATGAGATTTGAGTCATCTTTAAGAAATATAAGAAAGTTGCAGTGGATAGAGCACCAGCTCTGAAGTCAACAGGACCTGAGTTCAAATCTGGTCTCATATACTTAACACTTCCTAGCTGTGTGACCCTGGGCAAGTCACTTAACCCCAATTGTCTCAAAAAAAAAGTCACAGGACAGAGGTGAAGAAGAATAACTTTGTGGACATGGGTGACAGTTAGTAAAAGATAGTGGGAAGTAGCTGTCAAAAAATTTTCCAGGAGAATGGAATTGTTCTCTTAGGTGAGGAATCAAAGGTCTTTTAGATCTACTTATGTTTTTTTTTTTCCTTACCCCCATTCCTTGGAGATATTATATATGAATTCTAAAGACTCCATAAGAGAAAAGAATAAACTTTCACTATACAAAGGTCTAAAAAGATTTCACATGTTAACATAGTTAAGTACAAATGTTTCTATTTATATATGTATATATGTGCACATATATATCTTATATAGCAAGCAATATTGATTCATTTTTGTTCATTAGACATAGAATTGTTCATAGACATAGACATAGACACTGAACCAATACATGTCATTATCATCTTGTACAGAGTAAATGGAATAACATCTGTAAAACTCTTAGCACATTGTCTGGAACATAATGTTAAAAAAAATGGTAGTTATTACTGTTACTGTTGTTGCTGCTGGTGCTACTGCTGTTAGCAGTATATTGTATATTGTTGTGCATATAGCAGGGAAGTAGTTCCTTAGGCATGGCCATAGCTTTTACTTTCTTGAGCGTGGCTCTTTTACCTAACTTTTCCTAATTTATCTGTGAATAGACTTCCTAGAGAAGAGCTGATACAATTTGACTATGACTCAAAATCTTTCCAGTTTCTAGAAACTTATGGAAGTGGGAGGGAGAGAAGGGTCCTATTGCTGACCACTGTGATTTCTGAAACGGTATGACATCAGCTGGCAACCAGAAAGCATTTTCTTAAAGATAATCAAAACATCACCGTCCACCCATAGACTAGACCTGATCACACTTTTCCAGCACAGATGTAGTATTTATCAGAGAGAAACAGTGTACCCAAACATTTAGAAAGGAGACATGTAAGGGAAGAAAACCTCTGTGTTCAGGAGCAGCACACAACTCTGAATTATACTTCCTAAAGTCATTAAGACTTTCAGGGGGAAAAATGTAGCATGTGAAGCTACTTGATTTTTACACCCTCCCTTTCTACTCTCTTACTCAAATTGATGAAACAGTGGCAAGCCCTTTTAATTTACAATCATCCTTAAAAGAGATGCACTATGTACTATGTTATCCCAATAACAAGCCTTTTTTTCTAAATAAAGAGATACTTTGATGATTTTCAGATTACTCTCTAGGCAATGCAAACAAACCCAAATAGTCCAGGGACAACATAAGTCTACCCAATCAGGGTTTAGATGAATGAGATTTATTTCATCCAATCAGCTTCATTCTTATGCATATTAGCAAAAGAGCTACAAAGTTCATTTCCTCCCTTTCTATTACTTCTTAAACTACAATGAGAAATAGAGAGCAATAGCTCCATGTGTAGCCGAGTTCAGGTCTTTTCTAATCACTAGGCTGTCAGACTTTTTTCTAGCCAATCTCAAAAGCAATGCTTCTTTCCCACGAATCCACTCCTTTTTGGCTTTTTTTCCCCACTCTTCTTAGTGCCATCTTAATTCAGTTCTCTCATAGATAGCTGTTTCACTCACTAATCATGTTGTCTTCTTAACAACCTCAGCAGTGGTCATGATAACTTCTCAACTGTCTCTATTGGCTCAAATAAAAGTTTCTTGAAGGTCAGTCACTAATCCTTCTCTTGTAAGCTAAAACTCAGGTTAACATACATTTTTGACAGTTAAACAAGTACTCTCCAGTTATTTGATTTACTACTTTGAGAATTTTAACCTCTAAACTCTAAAAATAATCACATACAAATAAACTAAGGGGCCACAGTCCCTTGAAGCCTGAATCTTTTTTTTTCCTACTCAAAATGTCTGAGACCATTCACTCCAAAAGCAATTCTCCCTTGAGTACTCTTAACAATGTTTTAACAGAAAAACGATATTTCTAGCACACATCGATTTTGTTAGTTTTACTAGTTTTTCATGCAAAGAAGGGTTTTTTTTTTCCTTTTCCTGAAAGCAACCAAACTGCACAAATATGAAAAGGGTAGTACCTTCTATATTTATGTTCATGCAAAATTGATTCAGGGAGGATTCTGGGAAGATGGCAGAGTAGATTGCTAAATTTCAAGCTCTCCAGATTTCCTCCACAAATAGAACAAATTTGTATCTCAGCACAAACATAGATTGGTGAAAAGTCAAGAAGACTTGGGGCAGAACAGGGTCCTCCTGATACAATCTAAGAAGATCTGAAGAAGGACCTTGTGTTGGGGATTAACGTGCCTGAAGTGCAAACACTTCCTGGGATAGAGTGTGTGGCTGGATGCTCAGGAGGAGACACAGAAACTTTTCATCTCTAGATTGTTTGTAAAGTTAGCCCAGTTTGACTGAGTGAATCCCTGCTGATTAGGAATGCCAGCTGTGCTGCTGAGATGTAGTACTGGGTGAGAAGGCACCAACACCTAGTGAGTGCAGAGGTAGCAGGGCAGGGACGCTGCTCACTGTGGGCACTTCCGGGATGTTGGATCTCTTGGCTGGGGTTCCTGGTCAGAGTAGGGAGCTGAAAGGAAGTTAGAGATACTATTTCCTCAACTCACAATTACAGGTGCTTACACTAATACATCTTATTTTTAAAAATGAACTAGAAAAGAAGAAATTATCCCACCATTGAACGTATTATGGAAACAGGAAAGACCTGGTTCATCTTCAGAGGAGGACAGTTCAGTGGGGAAAAAAATCTTCTACCATAAAGAGTAACATGAAATGGCTCCACATACAGAAAGAATTTATAGAAGAACTCAAAAAAAATTCAAAAATCAAATGAGAAATATTGAGGAGAAACTAAAAAAAAAAAAAGGAAAAGCAAAACAAAAAATCCAAGAAAAACAAAAAGCTTATGAATAAAAAAAGTTAACCAACTAGAAAAGGAGATAGTCTCAAAGATGAAAAAAAAATTCTTGGAAAATTAGAATTGGACAAGGGGAAGCCAGTGAAGCTATGAGAGATCAAGAAATTACAAAACAGATTATAAAGAATGAGAAAATAGAAGAGAATGTGAAACATAAGACAAATGACAAATCAGAAAGTAGATAAAGAAGAGAAAATATAAGAATAATTGGACTGCCAGAAAGTTGTGACCAAAAAGAGAACCTTGACACAATGATGCAGGAAATAATCCAAGAAAATTGTCCTAGAGTGATAGAACATAAGGGAAAAGTAGAAATAGCAAAAAATCCACCAATTTCCACCTCAGTGTGATAGTGGAAAATACAGTAATATTATTGCCAAATTTAGAAATTCCTAGATGAAAGGGAAATTTTTTTCAAAAAACACACACACACACACACACACACACACACACAAACAAACAATTCAACCATGAAAGAGCTACATACAATTAGAATTGTATAATACTTTTTAGCAGCTACAAGAAAATACTGCAGGTCCTGGAATCATATCTACCAACAATCAAAAAATCTATTCTTGTGATCAAAAATATCATATCCAGCAAAGTTATCTATAATTCTGAATGAGGATAATGAAATTGCAGATTTTCAGGACTTTCTATCAACTAAACCCGATCTTAATAGAGAATTTAACGTATAAGACTCAAAATCAAAGATCAGTTTTAAGGAACTCAACATGGACAAACTGTTTAAAAATGAACAAATTGTTTATTTTTTATACAGGAAATGTATACTATATGTTTAAGATTCACATCAACAATGAGGTAGCTCAAAAGAAAGATTGGCAATGTTAATGTAAAAATAATAATCATGTCATTCAAAGGAGGGGAAGAGAAATAATAGACACAGAGGCAGTAAAGGGGTAGGAGGGATTTTAGAGGCAGAAATGAATAGTGAGTGAATTCTTGATAAGAGATAAAGCCTTTGCAAAGTCACAGAGAATATCTCTTCACATTAATTCCTATGCTTCCTATTTTCTCCAATTCTTGCAAATTCAAGATATTCCAGGGGAAACCTGAGATCCTGTTTGTTGCTCAGATGGATGTAGTAAGAGAAAAGATGGAATTGGGAAATAATGATATTCTATTATTTTTGTCTCCTAGAACAAGTATATTATCTTAAATTAACATGTAACAGTGATGAAGGCTACTTCTTAAAGATTAACAGAAGAGAAAAAGTGGAGTTATTTTAAGAGACAATAAAGAGGTGCTAGAGATGAGATTAGCAATTCCCTTCAAATCACACCCATCTAATTGGCAAGTTTTAGCTGTCATGCTTCAGTGGAGTTTATTTAAATTTCATTTTGGGGAAAAGACCATTCCAGATATCTCTGTCTTCTTAAAGTTTTGACTCAAGAAGCCTGGTATTTTGATGCCAGTCCTATGACCTGGCATTTTGACAGCTTAGTTACTTTTTCCTGTGAGACTCTAGATTAACTTTCTTCATATGCTCATATGTAACTAATTATCAAATTTGTGACTTTTAAAGTGATGCTTCCTATATCCTTGTGGCCTCAAAAAGAAATAGTTTTGAATTATATACAACACATTTGGAATCACTCCTGAGCACTATACAAATATGAGGAAGCTTGCATTTTATTGAAAAAAAAAAAGTTTCCATTCAGATAATTGAGTGAATTCCTGACCTTCCTATACCATGTTATAAGTCAGAGATTTTTTTTTCTAACTTCCTCAGTATTTTAACATAAATTATGCAACAAAATGGGAACTTAATTTAGTTAGAGTTAGGGTACCAATACCCTGTAAGAGATGTGTGTGCTTGCATGCATGTGCACACTCATACCTGTAAGTTGCTGATTATGTTAGGTTTCCTAAAGTTTATTTTTTTTAATTAAACATTAAAAAGCAACCTAGAACAGTGGTTCTTGCATGTGTGTATGTGTGTGTGTGTGTTTGTATATGTGTGTGTGTGTGTGTGTGTCTGTGTGTGTAACGGATCCCTTTGGCAGTCTGATAAAGCTGAACTCCTTTATGAAATCATGTTTTTAAAGGCACAGAGTAAAATGCAAAGGAAACTAATCATTTTTTATTGTAGCTATCAAAATATAATAAGTTCAAAGTTCAGGACTTCCTAAAATAAATTTTAAAAACAGCCCTCTATTTTCAAAATATGTAGGATAAGGACATGATCTTCCAGTCATATCACATGATAAAATTGTATACAAATTAAATTTATTCTTGGGTTAATTGAGAGAACATTAGTGTTATATTTTAATTGTGTGTATTTCTTCAGAATTGCTTCTCTGTATGAATTGCTAATATAATCTTAGCTCATATCTCCCTTCTGTAAAAATTATCCTCCAATCTCTTTTCTTCTTCCTCATTGCTAGCTTGTATTTTTCTTTTGAGATAGCCTCCATATATTTTATATAGATACAACTATTTGCATATTTTCTCCCTCATTAGAATGTGAGCTCCTTGAAGACAGTGACTGGTTTTTGTCTTTCTTTGAATCTTTACTGCTTAGCAAAGTGCCAAACCCAAAGTGAAGGCTGAATAAATGCTTATTGATTCACAGAATGATTTGGATCCTGCAAACAGATTAAGGTGCTTTTGCTTTTAAGCATAGGAAAAAATGTAACAACTCTTCCAAAAATATTGAAGACACCTAATCTAGATAATACTATGGATACTCTGCGTTATATGTGATTTCATTTGTCACAGTTTTGCCATGGATGTTGGGCAGATCATTTCCCCTTGCTTTTTCACAGTTTCATGAGATTTTGTGCCCCTGAAAAAGATAATAATCCAGCAATCAAACTTTTGGTCATGAAACTGCCAATATAGACAGGAAATCATAAAAGAAAACTGCCCTGACTTCCTTCCGGGGGTGGAGCCATGGTGGCGGAGATCAGACAGGAATCTCTGTAACCTCCTCTAACCTCCCCTCAAACCAACAACATATGAAGCCTCTAGACTGATTTTGAAGCAAAAAAATCCACAATATCTGGAGAACAACACGATTCTAGAAGAAGATACTCTGGAAGAACCTCAAAACAGGTCTGTTTTAATTGGGCAGATGGGTGGTCTGCTGAACCCAGACTGCAGCACAGGGAGACTGGGGCAGTGAGCTGGAACAGGAGTCGGAACAGGAGTGGGAGCGTTGTACTTTTCATACACCTGGGAGTCTTCTGTGGGCCTCTTGGACCAATATGTCCTGATTGTGGGCAGGTGGTTTGGAGGGTCTGCCTTTTGAGGGGGATAGATTGTAAACCACTGAACCCCTGATGAGCATCAGACCTAGCTGCCATTACACAACACCTTAAAGCAATCAATCAAACAACAGGACTGATCAGCACCAGAAATAATTCAATCAGTAGGACGACCCAGTACCTGAAATAATTCAATCAGCAGAACCACCCCACAGTGAACTAAGGCAGAACTGCCCAGCACCTGACATAATGCAATCAGCAGAACTGCCCAAGGGCAAATTAAAGCAGCTGTCCCACCTTTGCCCTAAACAGACCTCACACCTTTAAAAAAAATGAATAAAAACCAAAAAGAGCTCTCACCATTAGACAACTTTTATGGAGAGAGGGAAGAACAGACTTCAAATCCTGAGGCCCTAAAGGTAAAGCAACTCCAGAAAAAGCCCCAAAGAGAGACATAAATTGGTCTCCATGTCACAAGGCTTTCTTTGAAGATTGCATAAAAAATCTTAAAAGAGAGTTAGAAGAAACATGGGGAAACAAAATGAGATCACTGCAAAATAAAATAGAAAACATGGAAAAAGAATGCAATGAACAAAAAAATGTAATTAGTCAATTGCAAAAAGGAACTAAAAACAGTAACTGAAGAAAATAAGACATTAAAAATTAGAATTGAACAATTGGAAATGAATGACTCATCAAGACTTCAAGAATCAGTCAAACAAAAACAAAAAAAAATGAAAAGATAGAGAAAAACATGAAATATCTCCTAGGAAAAACAACTGACCTGGAAAATAGATCTAGGAGAGACAATCTTAAGGATAAAAGGGTTTCCTGAAAGCCATGATGAAAAAAAGAACCTAGACACTATCTTCCAGGAAATCATAAAAGAAAACTGCCCTGATATTTTAGACCCAGAAGGCAAAATACTCCTTGAAACAATCCACCGATCACCTCCTGAAAGAAACCCAAAAATTAAGTCCCCCAGAAATATCGTGGCTAAATTCCAAAAGTATCATACCGAGGAAAAAATATTACAAGAAGCCAGAAAGAAACAATTTAAATATCGGGGAGCTACAATTAGGATCACACAGGACCTAGCAGATTCTACTTTGAAGGATCGAAGGGCCTGGAATCAGATATTCCGAAGGGCAAAGGAACTTGGATTACAGCCAAGAATAAGTTACCCAGCTAGAATGAGCATTATCTTCCAGGGAAGAAGATGGTCATTCAATGATATAGGAGAATTTCACCTATTTCTACTGAAAAAACCAGAACTGAACAAAAAAATTTGATCTACAAACACAGAACACAAGAGAAACATAAAAAGGTAACAAGGAAAAAAAAAAACTCTTGAGAACTATATTTATGTTATAGATACTGATAGAATGAGGGTTGATTTTATGAATCTATTATTACATTATGATTATGATATGATTACTGTGATTTTATGATTATTATATGATTACTGTGATTTTATGATTATTATGATATGTTTATTGTGATTTTATGAATCTTATGATATGATAAACTGAAAAAGAAATTAGAGGTAGAAAAGGGATAACACTGGAAGAAGAGGAAAAGGAGGTAAAATAAAGGAAATTACATCACATGTAGAGGCAAAGAAAACCTATAATGATTGAGGGGAGAAAAGGGAGGGGAATGAGAATTGGGTTAATCTCCATGTCATCAGATTTGGCTCTGAGGGAATAATAGACGTACTTATAAAGAAACTGGAGGGAAAGGGGGGAAAAAGGGGTGGGTGGGGCTCTAAAGGGGAAGGATTGTTTGAGGGAAGTGGTTTTCAAAAGCAAAAAAGTAGGGAGGAGGAAAAGGGGATAAGAAAGAGAAAAGCATAAGCTAGGGTAAATAAGATGGCAGGAAAAACAGAATTCGTTATTTTAACTGTGAATGTGAATGGAATGAACTCTCCCTTAAAGCAGAAGCAGATAGCAGACTGGATTAAAAACCAGAATCCAACAATATGTTGTATACAAGAAACACATCTAAAACATAGAGATACATACAGGGTGAAGGTAAAAGGCTGGAGCAGAATCTATTATGCTTCAGGTGAACAAAAAAAAGCAGGGGTAGCAATCCTGATCTCAGACCAAGTAAAAGCAAAGATAGACTTCATTAAAAGAGACAAAGAAGGAAATTATATCTTCCTAAAGGGTACCATAGATGATGAAGCAATATCAATACTAAACATATATGCAACAAGTGGTATAGCATGGAAATTCCTAGAGGAAAAGTTCAGAGAGATGCAAGAAGAAATAGACAGCAAAACTATAATAGTGGGGGATATCAACCTCCCTCTCTCAGAACTTGATAAATCAAACCACAAAATAAATAAGAAAGAAGTTAAGGAGGTAAACAAAATGTTAGAAAAGTTAGGTATGATAGATCTTTGGAGGAAATTAAATGGAGACAGAAAGGAGTTTACTTTTTTCTCAGCAGTCCATGGAACTTATACAAAAATTGACCATGTGTTAGGACACAAAAACCTCAAAATCAAATGCAGGAAGGCAGAAATAATAAATGCATTTTTTTCAGATCATGATGGAATAAAAATCACATGCAATACAAGGCCAGGAGAAAATAGACCAAAAACCAATTGGAAACTAAATAATTTTATCCTAAAGAATGAATGGGTGAAACAGCAAATTACAGACACAATTACTAATTTCGTCCAAGAGAATGACAATAATGAGACCACATACCAAAATTTGTGGGATACAGCCAAAGCAGTAATAAGGGGAAATTTTATATCTCTAGATGCTTATTTGCATAAAATAGAAAAAGAGAAAATCAATGAATTGGGCTTGCAACTAAAAAAGCTAGAGAAAGAACAAATTAAAAATCCCCAATCAAATACCAAGCTTGAAATCCTAAAAATAAAAGGAGAGATTAGTAAAATTGAAAGTAAAAAAAAAACTATTGAATTAATAAATAAAACTAAAAGTTGGTTTTATGAAAAACCAACAAAATAGATAAACCTCTAGTTAATTTAATTAGAAAAAGGAAAGAGGAAAATCAAATTGTTAGTCTCAAA
>JAJPUD010001103.1:61654-94888 GCA_023553655.1 Myrmecobius fasciatus
AAAAAGCATTTGATAAAATCCAACATCCATTCCTATTAAAAACATTAGAGAGTATAGGAATTAATGGACTTTTCCTTAAAATAGTCGGTAGCATCTATTTAAAACCATGACCTAGCATCATATGTAATGGTGATAAACTGGAACCATTCCCAATAAGATCAGGGGTGAAACAAGGTTGCCCACTATCACCATTACTGTTCAATATTGTATTAGAAATGCTAGCCTTGGCAATAAGACAAGAAAAAGAGATTAAAGGAATTAGAGTAGGTCATGAGGAAACCAAATTATCACTGTTTGCAGATGATATGATGGTCTACTTAGAGAACCCTAGAGAATCAACTAAAAAACTATTAGAATTAATCCACAACTTTAGCAAAGTTGCAGGATACAAAATAAATCCACATAAATCATCAGCATTTTTATACATCACCAACAAAATACAACAGCAAGAGATACAAAGATAAATTCCATTCAAAATAACTATCAATAGTATAAAATTTTTGGGAATATATCTGCCAAGGGAAAGTCAGGATCCATATGAGCAAAACTACAAAACACTCTCCACACAAATAAAGTCAGATCTAAACAATTGGAAAAACATCAAGTGCTCTTGGATAGGTCGAGCGAATATAGTAAAGATGGCAATACTACCTAAACTAATCTATCTATTTAGTGCTATACCAATCAAACTCCCAAGAGATTATTTAACTGACCTAGAAAAAATAACAACAAAATTCATCTGGAAAAAACAAAAGGTCAAGAATTTCAAGGGAATTAATGAAAAAATGCAAATGAGGGTGGCCTAGCTGCACTAGATCTAAAACTATATTATAAAGCAATGGTCACCAAAACCATTTGATACTGGATAAGAAATAGAGTAGTGGATCAGTAGAATAGGTTAGGTTCACAGGACAAAATACTCAATGACAATAGTAATCTAGTGTTTGATAAACCCAAAGACCCCAGTTTTGGGGATAAAAACTCACTATTTGACAAAAACTGCTGGGATCATTGGAAACTAGTATGGAAGAAATTAGGCATGGGCCCACACCTAACACCATATACCAAGATAAGGTCAAAATGGATTCATGATCTAGGCATAAAGAATGATATTATAAACAAATTAGAACAATGTAGGATGGTTGACCTCTCAGACCTGTGGAGGGGGAAGGAATTTGTGGCCAAAGAAGAACTAGAGGTCAATATTAATCACAAAATAGATGTTTGACTATATCAAGTTAAAAAGTTTTTGTACAAACAAAATGAATGCAGACAAGATTAGAAGGGTAGCAGCAAACTGGGAAAATATTTTTACATCCAAAGGTTCTGATAAAGGCCTCATTTCTAAAATATATCGAGAATTGACTCAAATATATATAAGAATTCAAGCCATTTTCCAATGGATAAATGGCCAAAAGACATGAACAGATAATTTTCAGACGAAGAAATTGAAAGTATTTCCGGTCACATGAAAAGGTGCTCCAAGTCACTATTGATCAGAGAAATGCAAATTAAGACAACTCTGAGATACCACTACACACCTGTCAGATTGGCTAAAATGACAGGAAATGATAATGATAACTGTTGGAGGGGATGTGGGAAAACTGGGACACTGATATATTGTTGGTGGAACTGTGAACGCATCCAACCATTCTGGAGAACAATTTGGAGCTATACTCAAAAAGTTATCAAACTGTGCATACCCTTTGACCCAGCAGTATTTCTACTGGGCCTATATCCCAAAGAGATTTTAAAGGAGGGAAAGGGACCCCCATGTGCAAAAATGTTTGTGGCAGCCCTTTTTGTAATGGCAAGAAACTGGAAATTGAAAAGATGCCCATCAATTGGAGAATGGCTGAATAAATTATGGTATATGAATGTTATGGAATATTATTGTTCTGTAAGAAATGACCAACAGGAGGATTTCAGAGAGGATTGGAGAGACTTGCATGAACTGATGCTGAGTGAAATCAGCAGAACCAGGAGAACTTTATACACAGCAACAAGACTATACGATGATCAATTTTGATGGACATGGTTCTCTTCAACAATGATGTGATTCAAACCAGTTGTTCTGCGATGAATATAGTCATATACATCCAGAGAGAGGCCTGTGGGAACTGAGTGTGAACCACAACACAGCATTTTAATGCTTTCTGTGAATATTTCCATGCATTTTGTTTTCCTTCTTAGGTTGTTGTTTTTCTTCTTCTCTTTCTAGATCTGATGTTTCTTGTGCAGTAAGATAACTGTATAGATATGTATACATGTATTGTAGTTGTCATATAATTTATCCTATTTAGCATGTATTAGATTACCTGTCATCTAGGGGTGGGGGTGGGGGGAAGGAGGGGAAAAGCTTGGGAAAAAAAGTTTTTGCAAAGGTCAATGTTGAAAAATCACTCATATGTTTTGTAAATAAAAAGCTTTATATTAAAAAAAAAGAAACTGCCAATATAAATTATTGATTCTAATAGAGAAGATATCTAGTTTATTGTCACATTTTTCCAGGTTGAAAAGGCTATCAAGAGTTTGGGGTCTTTTTGCATAGCCTTTGAGAAGCCTTATTACCACAAAGCATCAGGGTTGCACTTCAAAATAGGAGGTGGAAAAAATGACAGGAGACAGCTCATTAAGATAGGAAATTTGACTGTTAAAAGAGTGGGGTTTCATTGATGCAAAACCAGGATTGATTTTTACCTACCTGTGCTTGAAGATACAAAAATAGACCAGCTGCCTCTAAATGAGAGTGAACAGCTTGGTCGAAGCTGCATCTCATTTATCTAATAACAATGGTGTGCTGTGCAGAAATCAGCTCGTGTGTGGTGTTCCATATATGTAACATCTAAGATTAAAACCTGACAACTCTTTCTTCTTTCCATCCATTCATTCTCGCCTGCTGAAGGAGGAAGACAACTATTGTGTTATTAATCATTCACTTACTTTCTAGAGTGTGGGGAGCACTCCTCCCCACATCCCCCTAAAACACACTCAGACACACACACACACACACATGCACACACACACACACACACACACACACACACACACACACCCGCAAAAACCAGTGAGAAGAAATTGGATCCATGCTGCTCATCTGAGCATGGACAGAAAATAAAGCAACAACAAAAAATAACATGAGACTACTTTTTCTCAGGCCAAAATACACTGAATCTTTTCCTTAATCAAAATAATCCATGCCTGATGAACTTGGCAAGGACAAAAATCTATTTGCCAGCTACAAGTGAGGCATGATTTCGTGTTTAGAATTCACTCCATTCTCTGTTCTAACTACTGATCTCTCTGCCTTCCTTTAAGTTGCTACTAAAATACCACCTTCTGCAGGCAACTTTTTTCCTCTTAAATTGTAGTGATATCCCTCTGTTATTTTGTATTTAATTTATATATTTGTTAAAGTGTTGTCTTTCCCCATTATATCGTAAGTTTTTTAGGGTAGGAATTGTCTTTTTTATACCTAGCATTCAGCTCAATGCCTGGCACATAGTAGGCACTTAATACATATTTACTATTTATTTTTTGGATTGAGCCTCCCCTCCAACCAAGAAAATGTTACCCCTCTATTCATTCTGAACAATTTTATTTTTTCACTCTTTTCAATGTAACAAAGCTGAAAATAAATTCTAAAAGCTTGACCTGTCTCATACAATGTTTACAGGATTTCACTGCTGATGACAGATAATCACATTTGTAGGAAGTCATTTATAACTATGAATGGTGGGAGGTCAGAATTTTTAACAATTTTATTCAAATTTTATTTTAATAAAATCTTTCTAGGAAGAAAAGACCAGTTAACTGGGGTAATATGTGAAGTGTCTGTCTGACTTTGCTTGAATCGACTTGGAATGCTCAGTTGGGTCAATTACTCCCATCTACTTACTACTTCAGAATCAAGTTTCAAATATACTGTGAAGGAGGAGCTATTTGAATTGCAGTATGTAGTTCTGCAGTGATTAGTTAATCATTCCTTTTAGGCATGTGCGAATATGCAAAAAGAGAATGTATGGTTCAACGTTTTCTAGGCTCTGCAGTTATAAGCCCCCAAATCAATTGTAGAATTCAGGACATCTGATGAGGTCCTTGGTAACTGGGTGCAGTTGGCAGAAAGAGACTAAGCACTGTCAGGGGCAGGGGCAAGCAGGGAGGGATACTGATAGAAATCAAATTATGAATATAATAAGAAAAAATTAAGTGGCCCTGTAAACTTTAATGACAAGAATAATCATATTTGAAGCAAGTCACTTATAGCTATGCATAGAAAAAATGCCAGAGTTTTTGACAATTTTGCTTGAAAATCATTTTAAATATAAATCCTTATAGAAGGGGAAAAATCTAGTCAAATCTTTGCTTGTGTGACCAAGTGAAAAATCCTTGTCCCTAGAAGACTCAAGCTATATACTTAATGCAGATTCCTGGTGCCTCCAGTCATGTAGATATGTGGTCATCTATATTTTAAAGGTAGAAGAAAGCCTACCCAGGCATTATTGGACTTCTTGGACCTCTTCTGATTTTGTGGATGCCCTGAAAGTATACAAATCACTAAACCCTATGCAGCTGACCAGATATATTTCTATATGGGAATAAGGGAGATGGAAGCACCTTTACCCAAAGTACTACAGTGGCCTTTTAGAGAATTCTTTCTATGTTAATGGTTAAGTAAAACTTTGTTTATTAACTAGTGAATGGCCTACAATTATCTCATTTTATTCCAACGTAGAATCTCAACTGCTAGAGTACTAGATTTAGTCAGCTCTTAGTCTTGATCTAGAAAGAAAGAAATTCTTTATTACCAGCTATGTCTTTACACAGAATGAATGTGATGGGAGGAAGAATATCTCTTGCCCCTATCCTTGGAGTGATGGGGTCTTTGGAATGTTTCTTGAGATAAGGTTGGTGGAAACCGTCAGAAGACTACTCTTCCCCAGTTCATTGTTTATAACTTGCTGAGATTTGCATCGTTCTTGTCTCCAGAGACAAATTTATTTTGGGGAAGCATCTCTCCAGAGAACCCTATCCACAACTTGTTTCTTATCCCTGAACCAATCTATTGGGGAGCACGGAGTCTCACTCAGTGAAAGAACTATTTTAGGGAAGAAGTACAGGTATTGGATATTAGTGCCCTGGGACAAACCTTATTTTGGATTTGACTTATGAAGAGCCTTCATATTTTTAAACCAATTGGTAATGCATTTGGACATTTTGTTTTGGAAAGAGTATTAGATTATCTATTATTATTTGATTAGTAAACCACTATTACTAAAAGCAATGCACTACTTAAATGAGTTGTGAATATCAAATGAAATTTAAAAAAAAGAAAAGATAATATATAACCACTTGGAAACTACTGCATAAATATCAGTTGTTTTTATAAGGAAATGAAAAAAAAAAGCATTGAGGGATTAGAATCTTCCTTCATAATCTCCATGTAAATAATTGAAAGCTGTAGCATGTGCAGTCATGGAACCTAAGGTTTCTAGAACTAGAGGG
This sequence comes from Myrmecobius fasciatus, assembly GCA_023553655.1. Classification (NCBI taxonomy): domain Eukaryota; kingdom Metazoa; phylum Chordata; class Mammalia; order Dasyuromorphia; family Myrmecobiidae; genus Myrmecobius; species Myrmecobius fasciatus. Next base: position 67,160 of record JAJPUD010001103.1, read on the forward strand.
AACCCAATCTCTTATTACCTATAAAGAGATCCCCTTGCCAGCCAACTCCAAAGATGGTCATCCAACTTTGCTCAAAGATCCCTTCTAAAGACAAACCCATTCCCTCATGTGCCAGAATATTCTGCGTTTTTGAATGCCTCTAACAGATAGGAAGTTTCCCTTAATTCTAAATTTATCTGTGTAAAACCTTAAAGCTCTAAATTCTGTTCTTCTATCTCAGTGGCTTTCCTTTGTACACTTTCCAGTTTATCAATGAAATTTGATTAAGTGCAATAAGATGATGTCTTAATCATGGTCACCAGAGGCAACAGGATGTGATAGATAGAACACCAGCCATGATGTCAAAAAGATTTAGTAGGGAATATGGTAAAGAAATATTATCTCTAAAATCAGAAGTCTTAGGTTCAAAGACATTTCCAATACTAACTTCCTGGATGACTTTGGTCAAATCTTTTAATTTTCCTGGGACTGAATAATTCCATTAAAAAAAAATAAGGACATAGGATTAAATGGCCTCTAAGTCTTTCTCAACTATAGTTTCTATGAGATTCTGTCTTAGAGTAACATTGATTGTGTGACTTTGAGCAAATAATTTTGACTGTTAATATTCCAGGCAACTCGGTAAATTGCAAAAAACCCAAGTTTCAAAATAGTTTTCAGATATTCATCAGTAGAGAAATTCATTGCTGAGTGAAATCTCAGGTCCAAAAAAGAAGTGTGTGTGTGTGTGTGTGTGTGTGTGTGTGTGTGTGTGTGTGTGTAGTCAATATGCAGCTGATAGGGTTATATATAGACCTATAAAAATGATGCCCAAATTAGGACATGACTGACAACAGATTTTGAAATTTTATGAGTTCTCAAAGATAGCCCCTAAGATTTAGTTTGGAATCAAACAATAAGGGAAGGGGCGAGAGGGGATTATGGGACCTCAAAGAGAGATTGACCAATTGGCAGTATTTTCCTAAAGAAAAAAATACTCACCAAGGCCAAGAAAGTGATTTCTCAGTTATTCTTTTCAAGTGTGATCCTAAGCTAATTCAGATGGAATAAGTTCCCTTGCTAATGTTAATTTGATCAACATCCAATGAGCAGATCCATCTGATTCATGGTTTGTTATCTCTCTGCTTCAAGGAACAAGAAGAGATTCTTCTCTCCATATTGGAATAATTTCTTTCATACTACCTGCTTTTCATAATAAAACATCACAATATAAAAGTTTCAGTAGTTTTTAATACTGCCCACTGTGGGGAATCTCATCTAAATCAAAGCTCTTCCAGATCCCGCCTTTTGTTTTTCTTTACTAATAACAGAAGTTAGCTATAGAAACATATGTATTTTAAAAAATAATCTATTTTTAAGCCCTATAGATGTATATATATATATATGTATATGTATATATATTAGGCATTCAAGAAGCATATCCATTACCATGAAATGTACCAGATATTTATTATTATTATTAAACATTTACAAGCCTTCAGTTCGTGGCTAATCTTGAGCTCCAGTTTCATGATCAAAAGATGTTTCTTCCCCCTACCCCAAAAACATCCAATATCATCATATACCTATAAGAAAAAGAAAATACAAAAAACTCCAACTACCCATCTCTCTTTTTTTGTCAGTAATACAGCTTATTGGACATTTTATTTCTACAGGATTCCATAAAGACAGCTAAACATCAGCAGGAAAATATGCTTTCTAACACTCAAAGTCAGTGATGCAGATAATAGGGACTGAGAAGCTTAGTGTACAATATGAACTGTCCTGTCTTTGGCCCAAATGTTTCCAACAACCAATAAACTATATTTTTCACACAGATACATAGAGAGATATGTATATATATATATATGTATATATGTATATATGTGTGTATATAGATATATATGTATATATATGTAGGTATATTATATATAATGTGTGTTCATGTATATGTTATATATGTGTGGAGATATATAATATATATATAGTGTGTTCATACATTTATAGATGCATAGATAGATAGATGGATAGATAAATAGATAGGTAAGCAGACAGATTAACTTGAAGTCAAGGTGCGCTTAGCTAGATTTATCAGGAGGGATCTTGAATATGCCATATGGCAGCTTGCCTTTTCCAAGCACAGCACACTGAGTAGATGGAATGAAGTACATTGACCAGCACCAACAATGCAAGTGATGCTACCCGAGGGAAACAAGGGCTTTCAGAGAAATTTTTCACCAATGTCACTTGTGATATATGTCCAGGTAGTTCATTATGCCTCAATATGTTTTCAATCATGACTGTGATCTCCACTTACCCCTGCCTATCAGAGGAATCTCTAGACATTTCAGGAGGATGAGGAGGGGTGAGGGGAAGGGTGAGAAATAGAGGGCAGTGTTGAAATTTTTCATGTTATCTCATGTAGCTTCTGCTTTTATCAGAACACTTTGTGCAGGAAATACAAACTAGAGGATTTGCAAAGGCTTTAAAGACTATTATTCAAATAAATGGGAAAGTGGTGCTGATATGTTGTTTAGGAGACTGGAGAAAACCGCAGAGATTTTTCTTTCACCTGAAAGTGGCTAGATATGGTTGTCTTTTCCTTATTAAAACATCATGTAGTGCACACATAAATGCTTTTATTGGCATGATTTATATGAAGTTTTTCGCTTCCTTTTTATTAACTTTGCTAGGGAATTTGATCGTTATTTTAAAGCAGTTCAGGAAGAGGAGCTTTGCAATATGAGCAAAAGTGCACCTCTGGACATTTAAAGCACAGATATGCTTTCTGGGCAAACAACCCAGAGGGGACCTTTTATGGTTTAAGCATATCCTTTATGACTTCTATTTTAGCAAATGTATCAGTCTCCCACTATATTCTGGAAGAAGGAGCTGCTATTTTTTTTTAATGACCAAAACATTCGTTAGGAAAAAATGACCTGGTGATTAGAGAGGTAAAATCAAAGAAGGCTACAATGGAAAGGAATCATCATCATCATCTTAACGCCTGGCAGCAGCTTCCCTGACAATTGGACAACTAGTCTCTGTGAAGCCTCTGCCGCTCTATCTCTCTACTTCCCATTTGAAACTCTGATTGATTTGGATTCCCCAGAACAAGATGTCCTTCCCATGATAAGCTGATCACTGGGAACTTTATCACTATGCTGCTAACTCAGCTTTTAATATTCAATAGCTTCCTTACTTCCTCAGTCTCCATTCTATTTTCTATCTTCATCTCTGCTTGGTTTGAACTCTATAAAACAAGATGCCTTCCTCTGAATATACTCTGATTCACTTCCATTCTCCATTTCTGCTTGCTTTTGTGTGTTGTCTTCCTCCAATAGATTGCAAGCATGATTGCACATAGTAGGCAGCTAATAAATATATATGGAACTGAATTGAATCAAAAGACTTCTAATTTTAGAGAGATTGTACTGCCTTTTTCACTTAATAGTAACTTATTTTTCTAATTATATGTAAAGATACTTTTCAATATTTATCTTGCAAGATTTTGAGTTGCAAATTTTTCTCCCTCCCTCCTGTCCCTGTGCTACCCTCTTCCCAAGACAGCAAGCAATCTTATATAGATTATGATATGTTTGAGGTTCAGCACCAAATGATGATATTTATGTTCATACACCAAATGATTGGAATAGCATGTGGCATCAAATTTTGGGGTTTGGTACATGTTGTTAGGGTTCAGTCATGTGATGAATTCACAATGGCCATTCTCTTTGGCAATAGGTAAGGTTATTTCAGAGAAGTCATAGACAAAATGAAGAGGTACAATAGAAACCAGGAATGGTGAATATGAAATAGATTTTGGAGAGGAATAGGGTTACCAAGAAAAGGAGTTAAGAAGAATACATTAAATGAATATGCCATCAACTGGCAGGCTAAATTCAGAGAAGAATTTAGCATCCTAAAAGAGTTAGATAGCTATAAGGAGAAAGACAGCATGAGGCATGGTTGGGGCAATGAGAGGAAAGATAATGCCTTGAAAGACTAATCCACAAGGATTTCAGTATAGATGTTGCAGAGCATGGGAAGATTTGTAGGGGACATTTACCCCCAGAAGTTTGACCTAATTTGGATTTCAGACTGGACAAGATCTCCAAGGAAGATTGCAATATAAAGTTGAACTGATTCCCCGTAGCGCCCTTCACTGCTCACCTCAGGGAATAATCTTATTAGCAATTCAGGCTCTCTCTGCCAACACTAACTAGTGAGGAAGAACCTTCTCAGGTTATACATGTACCATCTTTTTAAACATATTTCCCTATAGTCAAAACATAGTGCCTTTAAAGGAAATCCATTCCATTTTACATAGCTAGATTATTGATACATTTCCCCCTTCATATTGAGATGGATTTTGTTTTCCTACAGTTTCAACACATTGTTTTGTCAGTTGACAAGTACTTACTAAGTCTTGCTCTGTATAAGATGGAGAAGCTAAGTGATAATTGTAAATTGTGTGGCTAGCATGGAGTCAAGAAGATCTGAATTCAAATCTAGCCTCAGATGCTTACTAGCTGTGTGATTTTGGACGAGTTACTTAACTCTGGATGCCTTAGTTTCCTCATCTATAACAATGAGCTATAAAAAAGAAATGGCAAACCATTCTAGTATCTTTACCAAGAAATCTTCAAATGGGGTCACAAAGAGCTGGAGACAAATGAAAAAGATTGAAAGGCAAATGCAAGAAGTACTGTGCTAAGCAACAGGGAACAAAAGAAAGTAAAAAATATAGTACCTACCCTCAAGGAACCTGAATTCACTATAGAAACAGGGAAATTGGAGGGAAATTGGAGGAAAAGTACTAGCAGTGGAAAGGGCAAAAAAAGCTCTTTGCAGAAGGTAGGATTTGAGGTGAATCTTGAGAAAAGCTGGGTAGAAAAGGTGAGGAAGAAAAACATTTCATGAATGGGACACAGCCAGTAAATAGAGTTGGAAGAAAAAGAGAAGGAAGAGGAGCAAGCATTTATTAAGTACCTATTGTGTGCCATACACTTTGATGGACACCCTCTAAATTGTATCTCATTTGATGATTTATTGTGTATTTGGAACAGCAAGAAAGCCAGTGGTTCTGGTTTATAGGATATGTAGGAGGGAATAAAGTATAAGAAGATGAGAAATATAGGAAGAGAACACAATTTAAAGAGCCTTAAAAGCCAAATAGATGATTTCATATTTCATCTTAAAGACAATAGGAGAGATTGAAGTCTATTGAGTATGGGAATGATACGATTAGACTTGTGCTTTAAAAAGTGTGGATGGACCAGAATGGGAATAGATTTTAGTCAGGAAAACAAACCAGAAGGCTTTACAGCAATAATTCAAGCATAAAGGAATGAAGGCCTGCACCAAGGAGTTCACTATATATATATATATATATATATATATATATACATACATACATATATATATATATACACACACATATATATGTATATATATATATATATATGTATACATAGAAAAACAGTGCAGAGTACAAGGGACTTACCATGTCCTTTGCCCCAAATATTGTGCTTGTAAAAGAAATTAAATTCTCATTAGTTTTTCATTTTATTTGTGTTTTTCTTTACCACATTACACTGATGTATATTGAACTTGTAGTCTGCTAAAACCTCTAGCCTTTTATCATATCAACTACTTTCCAGACATTTCCTCTCATCCTATATTTGCAGAAGTTGATATTTTTAACTAAAGTGCCAATTTGCATTTATCTCTATTTAGTTTCAGCTCACTGGGATAGCCTGTCCTAATTCTCTCAGGATATTACTTATCCCAAAGAACTTCATGCCACCCAGAAATTTGATATTTATTCCACCTTCATTTAAACCACTGAGAAAAATGTTGAACAAAAGAAAGTTAAGGTTGGAGTCAGAAACCTCATGTGGATTATAGAAGGCAATGAGGTACAGTGGAAAGCATGCTTACTTAGAGTCAGAAAAATATGAGTTCCCATCCCAGCTCTCTTATTTATTGATGGTATGCCGGTGGACAAATTGGGTCTCATTTTGCTCATCTGTATAAAGCAAGGGATTAGATAAAATAACATCAAGCATTAATTTTTACTCTATATCAAAGCTTCTTAAACTGTGGGTTGCAACCCCCTGTGGGGTCATGTAACTGAATGTGATGGTCATTGAAAATTTGGCAGCAGTAAAAGGTTTCTCAATACCAAATGAACAAAAATTAATTCAAAATCAAAGGTATAATGAATCCAAGGTATTTCTGGCAGCACTTGCCCAGGTTGCATTAGGCGACTTCCCTCCAGTTCTGAACACAAAACATACCTACTTAGTACCGCGTTTGCTGCCAGAAATACCTTCACACAGATTAGAGGCAGGATCAGGTAACAATTCCTCAGATGAAAAGGAGTCGTGAGTGAAAAAAATTTAAGAAGTTCTGCTCTATATTAATGATCTCATAAAACAAAATTAGCTCTGGATTTCAAAAATAGAAAGAGTAATTCACTCAATCAAATCAAACAAAAATGACAGATGGAGAAGTGAAATAAATATGCTAGATGTCATCTATGATATTGATATAAAATTTAAATAGGACTCAGATACTTTGATGGGAGAATCTCGGGTATTTGTCATTTAACTTTGTTGTTCAATCATTTGACAAATTAAACATTTCAGATAATACCATTAAATTAATTACCTAAATAACACAGAAATCTTTAAAAAGTTTCATGTTCCTTATAAGAGCACAAAATGTTCCATGCAATGGAACTACTCCCATTAACTTTCTAATGCAATTTTCTCATTTTAATAAGACCAATTCCATCAATAAAGATAGTGTGTTTGACAGAACACTTGTATCACTGTAGGCATTATCTTGTTTACCCTTTGAGCATTAAGAGATATTTTAGTAGCAATATTTGCAGAAGAGCTGCTATGGTTTCAAGCAGACAAGTCATTAACTCTTCTTTCCCTTAAGCAACTAAAAACAATTCACTTGGAAATTTTACAATTAGATTTTTCTTTCCCACTTAGCCCTTTACTGCTTATTGGTTTATCCCTCCCCTGAAACCCATAAATACTTTGAATATTACTAATATATTTAAAGGAAATTTTTAAGCATCATATATTTCAATGATAGACAATTAATTGTGAAATAATAACCTGACATAGATATTCAGTTAAAAATCATGTTTACATTTATTTTTAATAGTAATTGGTACTTATTTGGAAGAAAACATGCTTGGATTTATAAGCTAATAAATGATGACTGAGGCCATGTAGTTAGTTTTTCTAGGGCTGTCAGAGGATCTTTAAGTCTGTTTGCAGGATTTCTAGGATACTGAATTAGAGGAAAATTGATTTTGCTTTCTTCTCTCTCCATCTCTTTCTTCCTTAGCACTAGAAGGGTCCTTTGAAATATTCTATCATTTTATATTAATTGCATCTGATAGTTAAGAAGTTAAATAACTTGCCCAGTGCCCAAGACAGAGTTGTAATTGAAAAAGGACCTGTGCTGGGGGGTAGATAGTTTAGAGAACATGAACAGCAGTAATTGAACTTTCTATCCATCTAAACACCTACATTTCCTGACCATTTCACTATATTGTCCTAGCCTTGTCCTTGACTTGGCTTCTTCCCCTAGAATCTTACCCCATGGATTAGAAAATTTATCAGACTTAGCACTGAACTCACTTTATCTCCTCACTGCCTCTTCCTGTACTATCCTCCTCTGCTTTTTAGCAAAGACAGGCCAGGTGTTGCTCACCTTGGTTTTTTTTTTCCTACTCCAGGTGAAAAATTTCCAAATTATAGATCTGAACTATGGTCCCAGAACAGTTTGTGGTAGATTCCTGAGGAGATCACAGGTCTCTTGTTGTTCTCTCAGGTTCTCTTTTCATTCCACCCAAACAGAATAAAGCAAAAGACATTATAAATATTTTACTGAAATGGAAAAGAGGGATTTCCCTCAGAAAGTATTTAACATGTGACTAAAAAACTGCATTGTTTTTCCTTTGTGTATTTTTTCTTATGACTTATGTGAATAATTACTTTTTGATCCTTTTTAAGCCATCTATATTTGATAGATATTCCATTTCTGTCTTCATTTGGGCAACTAAGAAAACTATTGAACAGAAGATCAAGAAAGAAGAAGTTCTTAAGAACTATAAAACTTGGCACTGTGGAAAGTTTACTGAATTTGAGTTCTTCCTTCTTGGACTTAGGTAAGTGCTAGCTTTCAGTCAGTTTAAATACATGCCACTGTACTGAATCTCTCCTTTCTTTTTTCATTTTTCCCCTTACAAACTCTGTTTCTATCTCTCTCTAATGCAGGAGTTCTTAAATGTGTGTGTGTGAGAGAGAGGGGGAGAGAGAGAGAGAGAAAGAGAAAGAGAGAGAGAAAGAAAAGAGAGAGAGAGAGAGAGAGAGAGAGAGAGAGAGAGAGAGAGAGAGAGAGAGAGAGAGAGAGATGTACCCCTTTGGCAATCTGTCAAAACTTAGGAACTCCTTAGAAGATTTTTATGTACTTAAACTAAAATATTTAGATTCATAAATGCAACAAATTATGTTGAAATACAATTATCAAATTATTTAAAGAACAAGTTCAAAGGACCCCAGGTCCCTAGCTTCCTAAAGAGAACATACATCTTCCTAAAACAAAAGTATTACTACTCTGTACAGATAGTCTCATATAACTCAATCTAGGTTTATCTTTGACCTGAAAATGGAGAATACCTGGGTATTTAAGAGCACAACAGCAGCTGAATGGCTATAGTAATTCTTCTATCCACAGAATATCTACCAGTGTGCTCCCTGGCAGGAGTCATGTCATACCTACTGTGAAAATGCATTCATTTGCCACTGGCCACATCAGGCTACAAGCAGCTGGCTGATTGTTTTTCTCTCAAGTCAGGCATAAACCTTAGTGCTCCACAGTAAAAATGGACACAGGAAATTGTGTCTACCCTCTTTGTGGAAAGGAAGAATTATTAACAGCCTTCTTATACTTAGGACAGAGATAATAAATAAGCCCATAGATTAGAAACATTAAAAGTATAGAGAAGGTTAAAGTGAATGAACAAGTTGCACATGAAATTGCTAATTTAAAAAAAAATATATATATATATGGGATGATGGTTACCATTGTCAGAAAGTCCTTTAAAATAGTTTATGGCTTGTTTACCTTGCTTTCCTTGTATTGTTGAAAATGCAAATATTTTATAAAGCTTAGTTAGGGAGGGGGTAGGTTTTGGTTTTGGAATTTCTTATAAGATCATTTTCTACAGTATCCAAAAATTTATAATACTTCAGTCACAAACTAAATTGCTTGAAATCAAGCTTCTCCGATTTCAGGGGTAAGAAATTCACTTTGGTATTTTACTTATTTCTTTTTCAACTTCTGGCTCATGCATTTTTATGGATCAGAAATATTGGTACCATATTAAAGAAGAACAGACACTGAAACCTTATTTTTCTATGACCAAAATTGTATCACGCTTGGGTATATTCAATATAACAATACATTTAAATTTAAAAAGAATTTTAATGGAGGCAGTTTTATGGACCACACAAATAAGTGTAGTGTGATTTTTCAGGAAAATATATCCAAAGAATAGACCTTTTTAGGAGATGCTAGTAGCTGAAAACATTTTCTTTTATAATTTCACATTTCAAACAATGTTTAAAACACAATGGAGTAATCTTTGCCAGGACAAAGGCAGATAGATATTTCTTTGAAACCAATTCTATAATGCCAAGCTCTAAAATAGGTGTTCAGAAGAGAGACATGGTGTTTTTGTTTGTTTTACAAATGTTAATAAATACACTTTAATGACAATCCATAAAAGATGTTATGAAGAAAATCCTCAAATGTGTGCTCTAACATTATTTTTGTAAAGTTTCTGTGTGTTCATATTACTAGACTGTGAGGACCTTGAACTCAAGGATTATTTTTTATTCATCTTTGCCTTACACTCTGTACCTCTCAGTGTGTTTTGCTGTTCCAAAGGGAAGGTACTTCAATGAGTTTTGTTTGATTGATTAAATTTTTATAAAATTATTTTTCAATACTATTGTTTCCTACCAGTGAGGCAGTCATCTTTCCACTAATGCAGAAAGAAAGTTCTTTGGTACCTTCTGATTTCTTCAGTCAGACCTAATTTTTTAAATTACATAATGGTAAATGTGTATATCCTGTATTTATATGTTCTCATTTCAAAGGCCTAGTAAACACTCTTGTGCAGATGGTCATAGCAAAAGGCATTTTGAGCAGCTAGGTGATGAAGTGGATAGAACACTTTCATTGGAATCAGGAAGACATCTTCATGAGTTCAAATTTGGCTTCAAACACTTAGCTGGGCAAGACATTTAATCTTCTTTGCTTCAGTTTCCTGATCTGTAAAATGAACTGGAGAAGGAAATGGTAAAGCACTCTACAGTATTTTTGCTAAAAAAAATCCCACATTGGGATATAGTCATAAATGACTGAAATGACTGAAAAGCAACAATAAAATTTTGATATAATTAATCTATGAGATGCTTATACATTGATGTCCATTAATGAAATGGCTCACATTTTATTATTGATTCTGTCATGAAAAGTTAGACAAAACTGGAAAAAAAAAGACTGAGAAACAGCACCAACAATTCTGGATTGATTTCATTTTTCTTAAAAATTTGTAAGTCCTTAATTTCCTTAAGGTTTGGGACAAGCATGGCTATATCCCTGAAATATCCTGAGGATATCTGTTAAGGTATTAGTAGTTATACTGAGAAATGTAGTAATAACAAAAGTGAAATCTAGCTGTATGAAAAACCTTAATACTTGCTGTACTTTTTACACTCAAGTTCCTGTTCCTAACATATTTATTTCCATTCAAGTATCCATCTGTCACTCAACAAATATTGATTACACTTTTTTTGTAAATCAGGCATTGTGCTAAGTATTGGGGATATAAACAGAGGCAAAAATATGGTTCTCATCTTCATAGATCACATTTTAAGTGGGAAAAACATGAATACAACTTTGTAACTATAACACACAGACACACAGACACACACAGACACACACACACACACATTTCCCTAAAATCTTAGTGAACTTTTAAGCTAGAGAAACAAGGAGTAAAGGTAAAAGAAAGAATTTCAATTTGAAGGGAAAGCTAACTTTTAAAAGGCACAGTGTGGAGATGGAATGCCACATTTGAGAACTAGCCCAAAGACCAGTTTCAATGGATAGTAGACTGTGAAAGGGGGTAAAGGATAAGATAATTGAAAAGGAGGAAGTGGGAGAGGTTTTGAAAGGTTTTAAAAGCCCTTCAGATGATTTTATATTTAATGCCATGGATAGAAGTTTAATGAAATTTATTAAGTGGAGTGAAATGAGGATGACATAGCTAGTCTGAAGTTCAGGAAAACCGTTTTGGCAGCTGAGTAGCTGTGAGCATAGTTTTGAATTAGGGAGACCAGTCAGAAAACTTTTGTAATAGCCCTGGCATGAAGGAATTGTACAAGGGTGATGGCTGTGTGAATGAATGGAGAGAAGGGGACATATATGAGAAACTTATAAGATAGGAAAGAAAGGACCTTACAATAAATTGGATCTGAGGTAAAGTGGTGAGTATGAGTGAAAAACTGGGATGACACTGAAGCTATAAACCTAAGTGACCAGAAAGGTTATGTTGCCTTTGGCAGTAATAGAAAAGTTGGGAAGACAGCAAGGTTTTGGTCAAAAGATAGTGAGTTTCATTTTGGACCTAATGAGTTAAAGATAACTACTGTAATCCAGTTTGGGATATCAAAAAGTAGTTGATAATGAAGCATAGAGTCAGAAGAGAGGCTGAGACTGGGAATCTTATGCATACAGATGCTTATTGAAGCCATAGGTCAAACAGGTAGGGAGAAAACCAAGGAAGAATGATATCCTGAATTCTAGAAAGGAGAGAGAATGCAGGAGAAGAGGGTTAATTAATTTTGTTAATACTACTGAGAGAGGACATTCATAATTTACTCCTTTATTACTGGGAAAGATTCTAATGTATCCCCATTGTATATGGTGTTTGCTTTTGGTTTTAAATAGATGTTTATGATACTTAAAAAGGTACCATTAAGTCCTATACTCATGTCAAAGGCTTTTCTGTACTATTAAGATGATCATGTAGTTTTGGATGTTTTAGTTTTTAATATTAGTCATGTTGATTACACTGGGCTATCATTGAATTCTTAATATAAATCCCACCTGGTCATTATGAATGATTTCCTGGAAAAATTGCTGTTTGATGAGATTTTGTTTAGAATTTTTGAGTTACTAGTCATTAGTGATATTGACTTGTGGTCTCTGTTTTTTTTTTCTTCCCCTTCACCTTATAATTTTCCTTTTTTGGTTTATCTTTACCTGATTTAGATCTTGAGAATTTATTTCATAAAAGGACTTCTCAACTTTTAAGAATAATTTTTGAAATATGAGTATTAGAGTATTCAAAGAAGATGGTGGAGTAGGTCAGTAAATGTTAATCTCTCCATATTTTTCCCACAAAAAGAGCAAATTTGTTCCCCAGGGTAAATATAGATTGGTGAAACACAAACACAACTTGGAGCAGAACAGGGGTCCTCCTGGAGCAACTCAAGGAGATTCCAAGAAAGACTCTGTGTGTGTGTGTGTGTGTGTGTGTGTGTGTGTGTGTGTGTGTATCTATGCTTAATTGTAGTTTTCTTAGGGGAGTTAGGGGGATGGAAGAAAAAAATAAGAATAAAGTAAAAAGTACTCAGGAAGCGATCAACAGAATAGCCTATAAGGAAGCAATGAAAAAATGGACACTCATGAATGGAATTGCTTCTGTTATTTTATATATTTTCTTGAAGTGAAAATTTATTGTTATATATTTTGAATCATCCCTGATGTTCTCCTGGGTACAAGAAAATGTTTTCTTTTGTTTTGTTTTTTATTTTACTTTTCTGTCTTTGTTTTTTTAACTGTTTTTTATTTTATAGTTGTATATATATACATACATATATAAACACAAACACATATTTATATGAAAGAAATATGGGTACTAATACTTTTAATATTTGATCTAGTTATCCCTAAGTGTTCAACAGAACCAGAAGTTTGTCATCATTATCATCATTATTGTTATTGTTGTTTATATTGCTCTCCTCTCTTCCTCCCTTCATTCTTTTGCTGGTTCCTTTAAACACAACTTCCCACTCTTAGAATCAAAGACAATCTAGAGAACTTGGAGAAAGAATCCTTTCTCCCTTTGTTTCCAGGGGAGAAGTTGAGAGAGCTCTACGACCCATTTTATGAATTTACACAAAGGGAATTATGTTCATGTCATCCTATGTTGGTTTCTGTATGCTTTCCATAGAAATAATAGATAATCCTTAAGAGCAAAGAACAAGCAAGAACTAAAGAAGTGTAGGGGTCTCAAGAGCTGGGGACCACTGATGACTATGATCTTTGTATGTATAAAGAGGTGAAGGTTTGGGTACTGGGTATTAAGAAGAGGTCAGATTCTCGGAGTAGTAAGTTGATGAGTCCTGGTGGGTCAATGATACATTTTGCAGTGGGGAGGCAAAGAAGATAAAGGACGATTGGACTGTAACAACAAGGATTTAGGAGAGTAAAATCCTCATCAGTAGATGTGTCTGAAAGAGGAGTGTTATTATGTTGTTTTTGTTTGTTTTTTTTTTTTTTATATGGATCTGTGATTTTATTGGTTTTGGGTACTCCCAGTAAGGAAACTCCTAGGATCACATAGCTAGTATGGGTAAAAAGTTGAGGTTTTGGCTAATTCACCTTGATTTTGAGGCTTTTTTTTATCAATGTATCTCATTCTCATTCTGTGGTTATATTGCATATTATTTTTTTCATCTTAAAAGAAACAGCATCCTAGGGAGTCATTTGTAGGAGGATCTTTTCATATGTAATTAAGATATTCTGGATGTGTGTGTGTGTGTGTGTGTGTGTGTGTGTGTGTGTGTGTGTGATGTTCTCAATTAGAATATAAACCCTCTAATTTTGGAGACTATGCATTACATCTTTTATTTTTCCCACAGAGCTCATCACAGTTTTCTACACAAGAACATAGATTGAGAATTGGAAAGGAACTTGGAGGCCATCTGGGCTAACCTAATTTTGCCAGTGAGGAAACTAAGAACATGAGAGGTTTAGTAACTTTCTCAAAATCACAGAAGTTGTAAATGGCAGAGCTAGGATTGAAAGTCAACACATCTGTGCTAGTATAGCTTCCAATGTATCACATATCTTACAGATAGGGGCTAGATCTGTGATATCAGCAATAAAGGAGGCATCATTCACAGGAAGGAATTCCCTTTAAGAATTCTTCCAAATCCCTCTATATATCATGTAAAAACTTCCCAATGAAAATGTGAGCTTTTGAGATCTAAAGTTATTGAGTCTTTTTGCTTTTTTCCCTCTTTTCTTCCCATTCTCCTCTTCCCTCCTTCCTCTTTCCCTTCCTTCCTCCTTCTCCACCTTCCCTCCTTTCTTCTTCACTCCTTCCTTCCCTCCTTCCTTTTTCCTTCCTTTTTTCCTTCTTTCCTTCCTTCCTCCTTTCCTCCTTTCCTCCCTTCCCTTCCTTCCTTCTTCCTTTGTTTCTCCCTCCCTCTCTCTCCCCTCCCTGCTTTCCTTTCTTCCTGATTTCCTACCTTCCTGACTTCTTTCCCTCCTTCCTCCTTCCCTCTTTCCCCTTTTCTCTCCCTTTCCCTCTTTCCTTCTCTCCCTTTTTCATTCCATGCCACTCCCCAAACAATACCTGGAATATAATTAGTGCTTTAAAATGTTTGTGACCTGACTTCAAATGCAACTTGAAACTTCTTTGCAACTTATAATTTTGAAGTTTTCTCTACTCCTGAGAGATTAAATGATTAGGCTCACCCAGTTAATATTTGTCAGTGGCATCTTAGGAACCTTGTTCTTGTTGGCTTGAATGCATATGCCCTTTATCTACTCTTCTAGACTTATCTAGCATGTAAACTTAATAATTGCTTGTTGATTGATTTCCCAAACTGAACATAACTGTGTCATTCCTACGTACATATATATGTATGTAAATATTCCTATATATGTATGCATATAAATATATGTATGTATATGTAGATATAGATAGATATACACAATGCATATTATCTGTTTATGCAGTGTTATAGATATTAGAAGTCATACTATTGCAAAAACCTTCAATATGGGATTAGAAACGCCACATCTAGTTTGGGTATGAGATTGTTATGAAAGTCCTGGTCTGTGCTTCCTCTCCATTGATATTAAAGCTGACAGTCAACAACTGACTTTATATTATTAATAGGTCCTTGAGGTTTAAAATCTGTTAAATTGATTTAAGCTATAAAATGGGAATTGAAAATTTAAGATAGTTCCTGATCAGAAAGCACATAATAATTTCCAGGGTAAGCCATCCATATGTCAAATTAATCAAATGTCATGAAAAGATTCACTCAAAAGTCAAAGCAGGAAGCACCCGTAGCATCCATAAACAGAGGGCATATTCTTCAAATTGTACTATAATCTTACATGGAATTCTCATGCAAATGCATATTATATATTTCCTCTAGCTAAGCATTATTACCAATCAATAATTATTCCATATTTACAAGTGATGCTTACTCAATTAATCCATTAGGAAAATAGCTACCTGTATTTACTCATTAATAGCAGTGTTAAAAGGAGTAAGTAAAAGAAATGTCTGGTGAGATAATGATAGCTATTTTGTGTATGTGATATGAGAAACCTCCATTTCATTCAGAAAGAATCAATATTTAACAACAACAACAACAAAAATTGAGTATGCTTCCATGTAGTATACAGTGAAGGAAACAAGGTACCCAGGCAATGCTAAGTCATCATTTAAAAGTTTTCTTTTCAACCCTTGCATATTATGCAATGTAGTACCCATACCTCATGAGACAAAAAGGGGTTCAGAGACAACCTTTTGATTGCTCTATCAACAATCTACAAGAAATGTAGCAATTGTAAGCAATGGTTCCAGTGATTTGTGATCTTGCATTTATAATAAATAACAGACAATGAGGACTTTTACTATGTTCTAGTTTTATTTTGCTCTTTGAAATTTTTTTGTCTTTATCCTTACACACAGAAAAAATGCAAATTCTAAATGTGTAAAGTATCACACAATATATTCCCAAGCCTTTAGTCATGATTTTTCTCTTTTCTACTTTTGGAAAGTACTTGGAACATAGTGGGATGAGGCTGTAAAACTATAACTATTTTTTTTTACTAAGGCAATTGGGGTTAAGTGACTTGCCCAGGGTCACACAGCTAGGAAGTATTAAGTGTCTGAGGCCAGATTTGAACTCAGGTTCTCCTGACTTCAGGGCTGGTGTTCTATCCACTGTGCCACCTAGCTGCCCTTATAACTATTCTTTTTAAAAAAATGATCCATAAGCATTTGTTGAGCATATCTTCTGATCTGGGTATTGTGTGTAGTGATGGTGAAATAAAACAAATGGGAAGTCATTCTTATCTTAAATGTAAATGATAGGGAAAATAACATGTATAAGTACAAAACATATACAATGCCAGGGAGAAAATACAAATTAAGAGGTTCAGAAAAAAATCTCATGTAGGCAGTAAATTTCAAAGGGATATTTGAAGGAAAAGTAGGGATTTTAAAGCAAAAGCCAGGAGCGGATGAATTTGGATATGGGAAGCCTACTGTGTTAAGTTACAGACATCAGAGAAGGAATTTCCTATGGATCCATTTGGCTATAATGTAGCCTACTTTGAAGGGATGGTAGCTTCAATTTAAGGTTTTTGTTTTGTTTTGTATTGAGCATGTGGAGGGGAAATTAGGCTACTAATGCTAATATTAATAGCTAATTAACAAAATTGGATAAATGGTACTTATTATTATTTATATAGCATCATTCTAAGTACTTCATGATTATTATATCATTTGATTCCTGTAACAGTGCTGAAAGATAGGTACTATTGTTATCCCCATTTTGTAGAAGAGGAAACTGAGAGAAATAGTCGTTAAATGACTTTCCTTGAGTCACACAGCCAGTAAGATTTTAAGACCAGATTTGAACTTAGTTCATTCTGACTCCAGGCCTATGCACATATAAAATAGTATGACACCTAGTTGTATATCTGTAAGCAAGCAAGAAAGAGATAATTATTAAGTGGAGATTTGTAGATGAGAGAGTAAGAGAATGATTAAGACAGGCAATGTGCTGGAGAACAAGAAGGGATAGGATTAAGTTTATAAATAGAGAAATTGCTTTTGTCAGAGGTGGGGAGAGGGGCCACCCTTTCATCAGAAACAGAAGCAAAAGAGGATGGTAAAGGGTGATGTTAATGACTTTTGACAAGTAGAGGGCAGGGTAAAAGAGACATGGAAAATTGTCTTTGTTTCCTTTGTAAAAGAGAATGTGAGAACTGTTGAGAAGGAGGAATGAATGTTACATTTGAGAGAGCAAAGGTTTGTACCTAATGTTAAGAGGGATATGACAGTTGATTTAGAAGAATAAAAAGACTGCTTTTTGACTGTGAAGATAGTGTTGAGTATCGATAACTTAAATTAGTAATGGACCTATTCAGCAATTCTGGAGTTTGTGAATAAGAATAGAATGGATCTATGGTAGACTTTCTTCAGAGTTGAGGTTTGGCAAAGCATCAGTGGTGAAAAGTAAAGAATTTGAGTCTGAAAAAAAAGTTGTTCAATTATTTTGTTGGGTCTGGCTCCTTGTGACCCAATTTGGGATTTTTGTGGCAAAGATACTGGAGTAGTTTGCTATTTCCTTCTCCAGTTCATTTTACAGATGAGTAAACTGAGGCAAAGAAACTTAAGTGACTTGCCCAGCATCACACATCTAGTAAGTGTCTGAGGCTATATTTGAACATGGAATCTTTTTGATTCTTATCTCTGTTTCTTATCACCACCATATCTATTCCATCCTTTTCATAAATTCCCGAGACCATCTTCCTAAGGAGTCTGTATGACTATCTCTTTCCCTTACAAGTTGACCATAGGTCTTTATTGCCTCTAGGACAAAATTCAAATTCCTTAGCTTAGGTCCCAGGACTCTATTCCTACTCCAGCTAGCTAAGCTGAATTGGTTAATTATAGGGTCAAAACTGGGAAGAGTACAGAGTAATACTCAGATTTCTATGAGTGTTAGAAAGAAGAATTAGAAAATAAGGTTTGAGATGAAGGATGTTTGGAAAAAATAGAACGAGTTTTGTCTTTTAGGCAAACTAGTCTGTTACTGTCCATACCTTGGTTTATGTTTGTTTCAATTACTTGGATTTGTTTGCTTTCTTTTCATTTTGTAACCACATATATCATTTTAGTTCAAATGTCACTTCAACCATAAGGTCTTCCATGATCACTACAACCCACAATAATCTCACCCTCCTCCAAACTAAACTCAAATTGGCTCAGCTCAACTCAAGCCCTTACAAAATCCCTATTCTAGGCACTGAGAGAAAAAAAAAGACACTGACTGAGGTATTTCTATTTTAGGAAGAGATACACATAAATAGATAAGTAAAAGGAGAGAACATTTACTGCTGAAGAGATTAGAAAAAAGATAAGAATTCTAAGAGAAAAGTATATATTCTAGATATGGGGAGCAATTTGTAAAATACACGGAGGCAGGAGATATAATACTGAATTTTGGGGAAAGTTTAATAGGCTAGTCTGATTAGTGTAGAATTCAGAAAGTGAATAGTAGGACCTGCCTTGAAAGAGAGGTTGGAAACCAGATTTTTCAGGATTTTAAATGACAAGCTAAGGAATTTGAATTTTGTCTTAGAGGCCAATTTGAAAGGGAAAGACATAGCCATATAGGCACCTTAGAAGATGATTTGGGAGTTTGTGAAAAGAATGGAGTAGATAAGGTGGTGGTAGGAAGGACAACTAAAAATCAGAAGATGACTACAATAGAGGTAAGAGGTGATGAGGGTACAAAAAGTATGCTGTATGTGTGAGTAGTGTAGTCACATGTGAGCAATGATATGGGGCTGAAATTGATGATACTTGGTAAGTGATAGGATTTAGGACATTGAAGATTGAAAGGTTCAAAGACAATTAAAAATATGTCAACCTAGATGAGTGGAAAGATGACAGAAATAAGATAATTTGGAAGAGAAAAGGTAGACTTAGGAAGGGAAATAATGAATTTGATTTTGTATTTGTTGAGTTGAAAATGCCAATGGAATCTCCTGTCTCTTAGATGTTCAGTAAGTATTTGATGATATAGAATTTGAGTTCAATACAAAAATTAGGAGAAGATGTATAGATTTGGGAATATAGAAATGATAATTGTGCTTATGATAGTAGATGAAAACAATAAGAGTTAGAGTTTAGAGAAAGGCAACAAGAAAGCTCAGGTCAGAACCTTGGAGAACATTCATGCTTTGAAATGAGGAAATGGTTGTTGATCCAGAATAGCAGACTTGAAAGGGATAGATGAAAACCAGCAGAAAAGCCAAGGAAAGAGGTAGTGTCCAGAAGAGAGGTGGTTGACATTATTTTAAAAATGATAGTATTGGGGCAGCTAGGTGGCGCAGTGGTTAGAGCACCAGCCCTGAAGTCAGGAAGACCTGAGTTCAAATCTGGTTTCAGACACTTAACATTCCCTAGCTGTGTGACTCTGGGCAAGTCACTTAACCCCAATTGCCTCAGCAAAAAGCAAAAAAAAATGATAGTATTTATTGTCTGTGTCACTCACTGGACACTTGTAATTACCTAATATCTTGTGGCAATTCTTATATTCTTATTTCTATCTCTTAAAATTTTCTCTGCATATGTCTTATTTATCCAACTAGAGGATCTCTTGTCTCTTCTTATTATTTCTTTTAGCTCCCATCACAGCATGGAATACTGGAAAAATATTTTGAGATCTAGAGCGAGTAAGCATTAGTTCAATTCCCAACTCTGACATTTAACAGCTGTATCACTGTTCATGCCATTTGACTGTTTTTGAGTTCCTCCCCTCAACTTCCTCACCTCTCTAGCCAGGACATCATTTGTAAAACAGGGATGATAATACTTGCAGTTCTAGGGTTGTGTTGAGGAAAGGTAATTTCAGATTTTTACTAGTTACGTGATTTGGGGCAAATAATTTAATCACTATCTGCCTCAGTTTTCTAAATTGTAAAAATGGGGCAGTAATAACATCTATCTCCCAGCGCTATTGTAAGGATCAAAGTTCTCCATGCAGTTCCTATCACATAGTAAGTACTTAATAAATGTGGTTTACCCCCTTTCCTTTATCCTTTCTTATCAGATCTATGAGACTATATGTGTGAATTATTTTCAGATGACAAATATTTGTTAGATAAATGGATGGAATGAATGGTGCAGGGAAGAATAACCCAAGCAATAAAGCCTTAGGGGAAAAATGGGGGGGAGGGCAGAGAAGAAAGCTTTAAAAATGATTTTATTGAGTCTGAATAAGACATGAAAAATGAGATTTTTAGGAAATATGAAGGGTTACTGCAAATTTTTGTCACTCAGAAGGAATTAGAATAAAAGGACCTACAGCATCTGTTATAGGAACTTTCCAAATTAAAAAGATCTTGAGATATTTGAGTATGCTTACTGAGCAATGCTGCAGAATCTCCTTCTGGTCAGTTTTAAATGATAATACATTATCTTAGCATATTCCAATAGAACAAATTAAAATGCTGCTATCTCTGTTTTTGAATCTAGTGTTCTGGACTGTATCTGCACAGTATCTCCTGGGCAGGGATGTCTTTCTATTTATGGAGATTTTTTTTGATGAACCAAAGCTGTAATATACCCTAGCAACCATACATAACAGTTCTCTGAGAAAACGATGGGGGGATCTATATCATTCATTTTTACTGCAAATTGAGTCAATGTAGCAAAATGCTGTTTTCATTACTCATCAGCTTTGATCCATATTGTGGTACAAAAGGAAAAGAAAGATAGATTCTGTGTGTAGCAGAGTCAGAGAGTCGTTTTTGATGTTTTCTTGAAAGATTAAAACAGGCATATTCTTTGCATGTTACTGGAAGTTATTACATGGTGTCACTATAGCTTTTGAAGATGTAAATAATAACGATAATAAATATCACAGACTTTTTTTTAACCAACATTGTTGAACTTGGGGCAATGTGGATTTCATAGTCTAAGAGCTACTGAAAAAAATGAATAAAAGCAAAATTATTATCTGCAATGGTAAGAAAGAGAGGAGAAACATTTTGGTTTTCAAGATTGCATTGATGCATGCTGATCTTTATGCAGGGAAATTATTTTAACCTATGAAGTATTTTATGGGACTCAGTGCTTAGATTGATCATTTCTATCAAGAGTGAGAGAAATAATGTTGTTAACTATTCATTTATTAATGGTTTATCAAGATAGTCACAAAACGATTTGCTGACCTGGGCTTTGACTTTGGACTTTATGTGGGGTTCATCTGTTCTTGAAGAGGGTCACACCTGCCTAATAATGATCCACTATTAAATGTGAATTAATGAGTAAAATGATTTTATGAATTAATGTGTAAAATAAAAAAAATACTATTTTGGACAGGGCTTCTAAACTTTTACCAATCATGACCCTTTTTGCCCAAGAAAATTTTATGTGACCCGGGATATATAGGTATATAAAATAGGTATACAACTCAAATATTTACCAGTAATAAATCATAAATTTGTGATCCTCACATTCATTTAAGAAACCCTTTGTAGAGTCATGACCCATAGTTTAATGAAGTGGGATTTAGAAGATATGGCCAAAATCTTAGGACAAAAGAGTCTTTTAAAGGAATGTTTTTAAGAGTAGACTAGGTCCAAAAAAAGAAGGAGAGGGAGAGAGACTCTTTAAAAAGAAAACTGGCTATGGAGACTGACTAAGATGACTGACCAGAAAGTTCAATGAACTTCCTAAATGAAGAAGTCCTAGAAATTCACTTCTGTTTTCTTTGGAGAAGCCTAAAATTCAAATGGATGTGAAAGTCACAGTATTTAAGTAGGCAGGGTTGGTGTTTATATCTCAAAAATCATGAGGTTTCCCAAAAGAAAATCTCCAATCATTGTTCATTTCAGGAATCTATCCTTTCTTTGTCACTTATAATCTATGGGACCTTAAACAAGTGACTTAAGATTTTGTCTATAAAATGAGCCCTTAGGCGTGATAGCCTGTAAATTCCCTTCCAACTCCCATGTCTTTGCATATCCAGAAACTGCCATAGGGCCTAACGTGTGTTTTCAGCATCTTGCAGATGCTCAAAAAAATTTGATTAACTGAAGTTATTTATTCAGACCTATTGTCGTTAAAGAGAATGGTAAATGAGCACAATTTGTCAGGAATTGCAGGATGAACTCAATGCATAGCAAGAATTCCTTAGTTTCATTTTAGTTTTATGAACAAGACACAGAAAAAAGAAGGGAGAGAAGGAGAACAGAGGAGGAGAGAAAGGGAGAGAGGTAGGATACAGCTTGACTGGTTATTTTTGAAAAGGACAAAAATGCCATCAATCAGCCACTGTAACTCAACTCTAACATAGGATACAGAGAATAAAAGGTAGGTAGGAAGGAAAGGAGTGAGGGAAGAAAGTAGGGGGAGAGAGAGACAGAGAGACAGAGAAATAGAGATTCAGAGACAGGGATAGGGAGAGGGAGGGAGATAGACTCTTCTTCATTTTGAGGTAATTTTAGAAAACAGCATCATGAAACCTTTCTTTTTGACCATTTCTTAGAGTAAAATCAGCATCCAAATTTATAATTTCTCTATTTCCCTACAGCAAAATTTGTCATTCAGTCACCCTTAAGCTAAAGCAAAATTACCTGGGGACTAGTCTTTTTTTCTGTAGATCAACAACTGACTATAAACCACTGGAGGGAAATTCTTTTGATTGATTTTAGTAGAACCAGACTATCAAATTCTATTCTGAATATAATGGGGAAGCAGAGTTCAAGAAATCTAAGGCACAGATTTAAAAGGGGCCACACCTGTTTATTTCAAAAGTACTGATAGGATTAATATTTAGGAATATTCATATATAGTATGCAATGCTAGCATGCTCAGAGGCTTATGTGAAGTGGGAATATGGAGTATCTGGCTGAAGAATGCTGAATTGTGCTGAGCTTATGACATTTAAATGCTTCTTCCCTTCATCCTTCCTCAACAACTTTTTAAATTTTTAAAATAATCTTTTATTTTTCCCAATTAAAAGTAAAAATAATTTTAACATGTGTTTTTTGTTTTATTTTTTTTAATTCATGGAATAAGGCAAGCCTTTCCATAACATAGTACAATTAAAAAAAAAAAACTGCACATGAAACTTCAAATCCACTATTCTTAACTTGCCATTCCTTTTAAATGTACAACAAAGTTATTATTTAAATTTCTTTTTTGTTTTCCTTTCTATAACCCCTAGAGATCACATTAGACACAAATACACTCACACACACACACATACACACACACACACACACATGTGCGCGCACGCGCACATATTCATGCACTATTTTATACACTATTTTATAAATATTTCAATTTATCAGTTTTTCTTCATATGTCCTTTATAACTATTTTAGTATTTTATAATAGACAAAATAACTTGTTTGTTCATTCATTCTTAAAACAATATTGATATCTCGGGGGTGGAGCCAAGATAGAGGAGTGAAAACGTGACTCTGTGTCCTCCTCTGATCTTCTCTCAAATCAACAATAAAATAAGCCTCTGAACTGATCTTCAAGTCAACGAATACAGAAATATTTGGACCCTGCTTTTGGATATCTCTGAAGAACTTCATATCAGGTTTGTTTAACTCAGACAGAGGAATAAACAGTGGTCTTGGTGCAGGCTGGAAGTGAGGGTGGGACTCAGCACAGTGTGGCAGAAACTACAAACTCCAAACTCCAAACACCTGGAGTTTATCTGAGGCCCTCGGGATACTCTGCCCTGATTGGGGACAGGTGTTCTGGCAGATTTGCCTTTTTTAAAGAGTAATTCGGACTTAGTCCTAGCCCCCACCATCACAGCACCTTAAGTTAATTCGCCAAATTGCCCCAGGGCAAAGTCCTTCAGCTGCCGTTTTTTCGAGCCTTAAAGAGACATCCACACTGTCTAAAAAAAAAAAACAATGAAGAAGCAAAAGAGAGCTCTCCCCAGAAGCTGTCTAGCTTCTACCGAAAGAAAGAAGGGCTGACCCCAGATCCTGAGGTTTCTTTAGACAAAACTCCAGAGAAAGTTATTAAGGACCATCACTGGTCCCCTTTTCAAAAGGCCTTTCTGGAAGATTGCATAAAGAACCTCAAAAGAGAGCTGGAGGATAAATGGGAAAATAAATTTAAATCAGTGCAAGAAGGATACAATATCTTGCAAGAAGTATATGATTCCCTGCAAAAGAGATATGAAAAAGACACCAATTTATTGAAAAATAAAATTAGGGAAGTGGAAAAAGAGTGCAATGAACCAAAAAATTCAATTGCCCAGTTACAAAAGGAGCTTAAACAGGTAACTGAAGAAAACAACACTTTAAAAATAAGAATTGAACAAATGCAAGTGAATGACTCAATAAGACTTCAAGAATCAAACAAAAACAAAAAAAAATGAAAAATTAGAAGAAAATATGAAATATCTCCTAGGAAAAACAACTGACTTGGAAAATAGATCTAGGAGAGACAATCTAAGGATTATTGGACTCCCTGAAAGCCATGATGAAAAAAATAATCTAAACATTATCTTCCAGGAAATCCTGAAAGAAAACTGCCCTGAGATTGTAGAATCAGAAGGCAAAATCACCACTGAAAGAATTCACCGATCACCTCCTGAAAGAGACCCCAAAATTAAAACCCCAAGGAATATCGTGGTTAAATTTCAGGACTATTGCACCAAGGAAAAGATTCTGCTATCAG
This sequence comes from Myrmecobius fasciatus, assembly GCA_023553655.1. Taxonomy (NCBI): domain Eukaryota; kingdom Metazoa; phylum Chordata; class Mammalia; order Dasyuromorphia; family Myrmecobiidae; genus Myrmecobius; species Myrmecobius fasciatus. The sequence goes on from JAJPUD010001103.1 coordinate 92,013, forward strand.
CTAGAAAGAAACAATTCAAATACTGAGGATCAATAATTAGAATCACACACAATTTGTCAGCCTCCACATTGAAGGATCGAAGGGCCTGGAACCAGGATATTCTGAAAAGCAAAGGAACTTGGATTACAGCCAAGAATAATCTATCCAGCTAGAATGAGCATTATCCTCCAGGAAGAAGATGGTCATTTAATGATATAGGTGAATTTCACCTATTTCTAATGAAAAGACCAGATCTGAACAAAAAATCCAAACACAGAACTCAAGAGAAGCATAAAAAGGGAGAAAGGAAAGGACTCTTGAGAACTTTATTTCTACTATGGGGATACCTAAAGTTTGGGGGTATAATTAACTAGATATTACTTTGATAATATGAAAAAGAAAACTAGAAGGGGAAATGTTGTCATACCAGGGGAAAAGAGGGAAAAGGTGGTAAAATAAGATCTAAAAAAAAAGGAGGTAAAAATAAGGTAAAATCTCTTGAAGAGGGAAAGAAAACCTAATATAATTGAGAGAAAGAGGGGAGGGAGATGAGCATTGTGTAAATCTTACTCTCATCAGGTGGGGTTCTAAAAGTATATATCAGACACTTGATTTCACATAGAAACTTGTCTGTTGCTAGAGGGAAGTGGGAGGGAAAGGAGGAAAAGAAAGGGATACACTAATAGAAGGGAAAATAGAAGAATCAGGGGAAAGGAGTAAAAAAAAGGGGGAGGGGATACAAAGGGTACTGGATTGTTTGGGGGAAGGGGACATCAAAAGCAAAGTACTGAGGAGGGGGGAAGGGAGAAAGGGGAAAGGAAAGGGAAAAGCATTACTTGGGTAAATAAGATGGCAGGAAATAAAGAATTAGTTATTCTTACTGTGAATGTGAATGGGATGAACTCTCCCATAAAGCGGAAGCAGATAGCAGACTGGATTAAAAACCAGAATCCCACAATATGTTGTCAACAAAAAACACATCTAAAACATAGTGACACATATAGGATGAAGGTAAAAGGCTGGAGCAGAACCTATTATGCTTCAGGTGAACAAAAAAAAGCAGGGGTAGCAATCCTTATCTCAGATCAAGTAAAAGCCAAGATAGATCTAATCCAAAGAGATAAGGAAGGAAACCACATTTTATTAAACGGTACCATAGATAATGTAGCAATATAAATACTAAATATATATGCACCAAGTGCAATAGCATCCAAATGCCCAGGGGAGAAATTAAGAGAGATGCAAGAAGGAATAGATAGCCAAACTATACTACTGGGGGATCTCAACCTTGCTCCCTCAGAATCAGATAAATCAAACCATAAAATAAACAAGAAAGAAACTAGGGAGATAAACCAATTGTTAGAAAAGTTAGGTATGATAGATCTATGGAGAAAATTGAATGGAGACAGTAGGGAGTTTACTTTTTTCTCAGCAGTCCATGGAACTTATACAAAAATTGACAATTTGTTAGGGCATAAAAACCTCAAAATCAAATGCAGAAAGGCAGAAATAGTAAATGCATCTTTTTCAGATCATAATGCAATAAAAATCACATGCAATATAAGGCTAGGAGAAAATAAACCAAAAGTTCATTGGAAATTAAATAATCTAATCCTGAAGAATGAATGGGTGAAAGAGCAAATCATAGACACAATCAATAATTTCATGCAGGAGAATGACAATAATGAGACAACATACCAAAATTCGTGGGATACGGCCAAAGCGGTTATAAGGGGCAATTTTATATCTCTAGATGCTTACTTGCATAAAATAGAGAAAGAAAAGATCAACGAATTGGGCTTATTATTAAAAAAACTAGAAAAAGTCCAAATTAAAAACCCTCAATTAAATACCAAATTGGAAATTCTAAAAATAAAAGGAGAAATTAATAAAATTGAAAATAAGAAAACTATTGAATTAATAAATAAAACTAAGAGTTGGTTCTACGAAAAAACCAACAAAATAGATAAGCCTTTAGTTAATTTGATAAGAAAAAGGAAAGAGGAAAATCAAATTGTTAGTCACAAGAATAAGGGAGAACTTTCCTCCAATGAAGAGGAAATTAGAGCAATAATTAGGAGTTGCTTTGCCCAACTTTATGCCAGTAAGTTTGATAATCTAAATGAAATGGAGGAATATCTACAAAAAATATAGATTGCCCAGGTTAACAGAAGAGAAAATAAATTATTTAAATAGCCCCATAATAGAAAAAGAAATAGAGACAAGCTATTAACCAACTCCCTAAGAAAAAAATCTCCAGGGACAGATGAATTTACATGTGAATTCTACCAAACATTCAAAGAACAATTAATTCCTATACTATACAAACTATTTGAGAAAATAGGGACAGAAGGTATACTGCCAAATTCCTTCTATGAGACCGATATGGTGCTGATAGCTAAACCAGGTAGGGTGAAAACAGAGAAAGAAAACTATAGACCAATTTCCCTAATGAATATTGATGCAAAAATTTTAAATAAGATATTAGCACTGAGATTACAGAAAGTCATCCCCAGGATAGTACACTATGACCAAGTAGGATTTATACCAGGGATGCAGGGCTGGTTCAATATCAGGAAAACTAACAGCATAATTAATTATATTAATAACCAAACTAACAAAAACCATATGATTATCTCAACAGATGCAGAAAAAGCATTTGATAAAATGCAACACTCTTTCCTATTAAAAATACTAGAGAGTAAAGGAATAAATGGGATTTTCCTTAAAATGATCAGTAGCATCTACTTAAAACCATCAGCAAGCATCATATGTAATGGAGACAAACTAAAACCATTCCCAATAAGATCAGGAGTAAAACAAGGTTGCCCACTGTCACCATTACTATTTAATATTGTATTAGAAATGTTAGCTTTAGCAATAAGAGAAGAAAAAGA
>JAJPUD010001103.1:95288-180977 GCA_023553655.1 Myrmecobius fasciatus
ACATGATCAATTCTGATGGACATGGCTCTATGCAACAAAGAATTGTCTCAAACCAGTTCCAATTGTTCACTGAAGAAAACCATATACACCCAGAGAGAGGGATATGAAATATGCCACAACATAACATTTTCATGCTCTCTATTGAGGTTTGCTTGCATTGTGTTTCCTTTCTCTGATTTTCTTTTTTTTTTCTTGTAGATAGGATTTTTTTTGCACAACTTGTCAAGTATTATTAACATGTAGTGGACTTCCTGCCATCTAGGGGAGGGCAGGGGACTGGGGGTAAAATTTGTAATGGAAAGCTTTGTAAAGATCAGTGCTGGAGAACTACCCATACATATGTTATACAAATAAAAAAAAACAAGATTGCTATTACAATATACAATGTTTTCTTGGTTCTGCTCTTTTTGCTCTTCTTTATTTTGTACAAATCTTTCCATGTTTTTCTAAAATCATTGTCATTCTATCAATTTTCAGTTCACTTTCAAATTTATAATTACTATTTGTGAATTTCCCTCCATATTACTTTTAATATACATATTCCTTTTCACCCTCTCTTTTCACTCATTCCTGTTATTTTATCTTTTCCCCTTAATCTCATTTCTTATTTTACCCCCTTTTAAAATTTTCCCCTTTTTCTATTTACTGCACAATCCTAATCTTTATTAATAATCTTCTAAAAATCCCCTCCCATACCTAATCCACCTCTTTTCTCACCTTTTTAGAAGTTCAGAAGACTTTTAAAGCTCTTTAGATACATGCTTTCCCTCTTTAATCCACATCAGAATAAAGTTCCTATTATCACAAATCCATTCCTGCTTGCTTCTTCTATTTTAGTTCTTCCTTTTACATCCTATTTTTAAAAGATAGTTTCTCCCTTTAACTTTTTCTTACCCAATTTCATTTTTAGAATCACCTCATCATACACAACTCAGCCCCAACCATTCTTTCAAACCCCCTTAGGATAAATGACAGTTTTAAGAATATTGTTAATTACTAATATTAACACTATTTTTATACATGATAAGTAAACATCTTGACCTTTTTTATAGTTAGGCTTAAATGATTTCCTTATATTTTTTTCTGAATTTTTTATATTGAGTTCTGGTCTTTTTGTTAGTAATACCTGATTGTTTTTCAGTTCATAAAAAATCCATTTTCCCCCTCTTCATACTCAACTTTGCTGGATAAATTATTCTTGGGGTCTGGTTCTGGAGTGCATGGAGGCACTGTCTCAAGATTCAGATTTTTCATGCTGTTGTTTTCAGAGCTAATTCTGAACACCTGTAAGTTTTTGAATCCTCCAAAGTGGTATGACCTAAGAACAAATGCAGTCACTGCTTCCCTGGACTGTATGCTGGTCTGTGAGCAACCTCAAGCACTCTTTTCCACTCTGAATCTGTGATCATATGGTTTAATGTGCTAGTATTCCTTTTTATCCTGCAACTGTGACCCAGGTTTGTGAACCAGATCCCAATTTGGCAATAAAGCAGACTCCTGCAGCTAGTGCTTGCTATGTCCCCTGTAATTTTCTGACTAGTTGTCTGGTGTTCTTATTATCTTTTGGGCTAAGAACTCCCTGAGTCATTTCTGTTGATTTAGTTGCCCTCGGGGTCTACACTAGTTTTCTAGTACTGGCTTGCATCAGGGTATGGGATCTCTCTGTTGGCTTACTTGGGCTAGGGGCTAGATTACATTTCACTGTCACTTCAGTGATATAGATCTTTTTTGTTGATAATCTAAGTTTTCTTGGACTGGAAGAACTCTTTTTTTTTAGTTCTGCTGCTTGAGAATTCATTGTGAAGTGTTGTTTTAAAGTTGTTTTGAGGAGATTTGGGGAGAGATCAGGTGAATTCCTGCCTTACTTCACCATCTTAGCTCTGTAAGTCCCTTTATCAATCTTAAGGCCAATATATGTGTGAATTTTTATCAGGCTTGACAAATGTTTTTTAAAAAAAATAAAAATTCAGGCCCTTAGTGCCTGAAGAAACTTGGTACTCCAAGTGTGACTTGTGTAGTTTTAGGGACACAGTAAGATTTAGTGGATAGAGAACTGGATTTTGAATCAAAGTATCCGAGTTCAAATTATCTCTGATATTTCCTACCCATATGACCTTAAGCATATGATCCTTACTTATCATCTTACTATGATCTCATCTCCAAACTTATCTCTTACAAAGATGGAATATAGACATTTTAAAAGATCCTTTTAAAGGGAGGGAATTCAGTAAGATAGATACGCATAAGAAAAGCCTATGGGAAATTAGTTTGATGTTCAGCTGCTATTTTATGCTCACTAGAAAGCCCTCTCTGGCTATGAGAAACTTGAGAAATCCTGACGTCCAGAGGTCTCTAAACTATTCATCTATTTCGGAAATTCTTAAACCAGCATCTATGTAGCCACAAAGTGTCTAAGAATACATCACAGGAGATTAGTGAACTTAGATGGAAAAAATATATACATACATACATACATATATGTGTAATATATATATATATGCATGTGTGTACATATATATATGTATATATAGCCATATATCTTTATTTTTCACTGACCTCTAACTGAAATTTATCACTTTATTTAAAACATTATTCTGAGGAATGCAAAATCCTTAATGACTTCATGACTCTCCCCCCAAAAAAAAGGTTAGAAATGCTTGATTAGTAAATCTGCAAAACCTCATGGTCATGCCTTTATGATTTTCTATCAGGTACCAGACCAAGGTGGAAATACTGGCGGGATAGTGTGATATTGGCTAAAAATATTCAAACTCATTAAAAGTTATGGTTCATTGATCTAAGGTTGAGAGAACCACGATAACTTTCCCCACAATACCACACTAACGCTTTCTTCTCCAGCAGAGGCCTAGGTGCTTATACTGGATAGATAGCTGACATTACCATGTTAACATGGTCCATACCTCTTTGTATTCCTGTTAAAATTATTTTTATTTCAAAGTCTATAAATGTCATTCTAGAAAAAAATGATTCTTTTGCCTTAAATGACTAAGATTTTAGTCATTTAAAGAAAAGTCTGACAAGTGACCCTGACTTAGAATATTGCTTTGTTGGGTATTCTTGCCCTTCATGGGAACTGATTGAAGCAGTCAGCTCTTTCTCCTTGACTGATGTCATCCTTCAGAGGGGAGCTTAAGGGGACTGGAAAAGATTTATAAAAAATGCTTTAGGATCACCAGAAGATGTTATTGAAAGATAAACTACTATTAGTCAAAATCATGACAAAACACTTGCATTTAGAATAAATATTACAGAGCTCTATTGATTTTATGCTTTAAAATATGAGATAACTGTAAGCTAGAGCAAAAAAGGAATCAATTAAACCCTTACATATCCTGGGATCACAGTGTTCTAATAGCAAACAATAAAAAGTGAGTTACAGGACAAAAAATTAAAGGTTAAATAGAAATATCTTTCATCATGGTCCTGAAGGTCCTGAAAGATATAGTAAGTGTTAGTGTCTTTAGTGTCTAAAGATGGGGGTCCCAGTATCTCCTGCTATGTGTTTATCTGACATCTTTAAGAATAGAGATCAAGCAGATTTTAATTTGTGGAATCTAACATCCTTAATGTTCTTAAACTCTCTGCTATCTCACAAACCCATCTTTTTAATACTAATTATCTCCTAGGATAAAAAAATGATGAATCATGGAACACTACAATAGCATGTGTCCTAGAGGTCAATGAAATGATTCAGCATTGATATAAATAGATTATAATAAGTCACTGATGAGGACTTGTATATAAGAAGTCAAGGAGAAATATGACTATCAAAGGAAGCAGGCCAGTCATATAGTGAAACCAAGAGATAACCATTGTACAGCTTGAATGTTGAATTGCTGTCCCCCAGATATTTTAAAAATTAAAATGGGCATAAAAAAGTCTGTTGAACTGTCATCTAGAAAAATGATTGGAATATGTGTATAAAAATTACACAAGATAATAGTATGTGGGAATGGATTTTGTTGTGTACTCATTAAATAAATACTCCTAAGATCAGAGTATCTTGAATTTAGAGCAGGAAGAGGCCTCTTAAGACTTCTAGACCAACACCCTCATTTTTCATGAAAGAAAATTGAGGTCCAAAGGTATTAAATCACTTTGTTAATGTGAAGCAGGTAGCAAGGATTTGAACTCAGGTCACTTAAACCCATAAATAAATTTGTCAAGTTTAGTATTCTTTCCCTTGCAGTATTCTGCCTTCTAACTCCTATGAGATCACAGATTCTTAAAGTTTTGAAGCCTATAACTATAAAACAAATTTTGTGTTACTAAAAAAGATAAAATTTGTATTTTAGATATTAGTCTCTATTAGCAATGATGGGTATGTGTGTGTGCATGTATATATATATTGATTTCACAATTTATTGAGACTCAGAATTTTAACAAATTACAAGGATTTTATTTGATCCTACTCTTTCTACCTCCCATTAGTTGAAAACTAATCCTACTAAGACAAGGAAATATTTTTAAAGATGAATAGGAATTAAGGTTTCATGACCTTCATTGTTATCTTGTTTTGCTGCTGAGTAGTCTTTTTCCTTGTGTTTAACCAGTCTTCTTTGGCTCTGATTTCAGTTCATGGAAACAGCTATTGTTGACTAGTATTCTTTTCAAATCCTTAAAAATTAGCATTTGGTTAAAGTTTTGTTTCAATATCAATTTGTTTCAACAGAAAAATTCAATGCCAATTGTCCTTTTCATAAGGGACTATTGATAGAAGAGAAGAAAATGAAATAAGGATTTATACAGGGCATTTATTTAAGGGAATAAGCATTTATACTATGTACAAGAACTATGCTGGTAGAAATTAAAAAATCATGGAAACTCAGAGTTGTAAACAGACCTCAGAAGACATCTATTATATCATATAGTACTTTACCCATGTTAACTCAAATCAGTAACTCTGAGAGGCAGAAGTCATTATTATTCTCATTTTTAAAAATGAGGAAACTGAGATAAGCAGAGATTAAGAAACTGGCTCATTATCACATAGGTGATGTTTGAGTTAGGATTCAAAATCAGATCTTTCTTTCACCCAAACCCTGCCTTCTAACCACCACCTATCTGCAACCATGCCCAAAGCATGAATTGCTTCTGACTTCCCTGATAACTAGCCATTCTAATATGAAGGAGAGACTTCCACAAAACATCAAATTAAAATTCTGTTTAAGTCAGAAGTAATTCAAAGATCTGGTTTATATCTGAACTTTCCCTTATTGAATCTAACCATAAATTTCACTTTCTGTTAATATGGTAGCTTCAAAGAAGATGAGCAACTTTAGTTTTTTAAACTATTTACCATAGACTGATTTTCTATTTAATTTACTGTTGATGCTTTTTGATCTGCCAAGTTTATATAGAGAGGAGCAGAGAACACTAATGAGAAAAAGGAGTGAATCATAATAATTCAACAACAATCATTCTAAAAATTTATCATTAGGAAACTTTATATAATAATTAAGATATAAGAAAGAAAAATGGAATCATTTTAGTTAGTCTTTTAATCTGACATCTCTCTCATTCTCATTTGAGAGGTAAGGTACTGATAAGAATTTTTATGAACAAAGCATAATGTGTTCAAAAATAGTAACAGAGTATATTTGAAAGGGGTCCCTTGAAGTAAACAATGTATCCCCAGATACCATCTGTCTGCCTATTGATTGATATAGTATATTTGCCCCAAGAACTACACCTGGTCTTTATGCATTGACTGAATTAGTTTTGCATTTAAAGAAGGCCAGATAACATGCTTGCATGCACTGTCAGCTTGTTTCATAATAAATCATCAGTACAACAACATTTGTTAAAGACAGTTTCAAAGAATGTCATAGGAAAATCGGTGTGAAGTGGAAGCTCATTTAAAAAACCTTTCCCTCCATCTATTATTATTATTATTTTAATATTCCTTTCCCCTATTGTAGGATAATGGTACAATTGTCAACATTAAAATGGTCCTAGCCTTTTCAATAGTCTGGTTGGCCACACTTGAATTAGTGATGTTACCTACCTTCAAGTTTAGTATAGGAGGCAATTAGTACCTAAATATTTAATGGTATATTTGCTCTCTACTTCTCAAGGAGACAGGCCTATCCATTAAATTGAAAGAAAAAAGCCTTAGACATATTTCCCTTTTCCTTTGGCAACATTATTATCAAGTAGAATGAAAAATGAAGCTACATTCCTAATATTCTGTGATGATGTTAGAAATATGTATAATAATAATAGATGTGTCTATAAAGCTTTGAGGGTTTAAAAAGAAGATCCCATAGAATATATGAGAAACTGATTTTTTTACTGTTTTTTTTCAGACCTCTTGATATTTAGAAAAAAAGGTTATGTGATTTATCCTTAAGGCAAACAAAGTCCTCTGCCCACACAAGTAGGTTTTCTAATTTGTCCAAAAAAACCCCATATTACTCATATATTTTAGGTTTAGAAGATTAATGTATGTAGCATTTTAAGGTTAATAAATGATTTTGCTTACAACTACCCAAGAAGGTAAGTAGTGCTGGTAAAAGCATCCCATTTTTGTATAAGAGAAAACTGAGTTCACTCAAGTGACTTTTTCAAGGTATTTTAATTTGTAAGTATCCATGCTAGGTCCTTTTTTTCTTCCATATAATAACATTTTATTTTTTCCAATTACAAAAAAAAAATGTCAGATTTTGAGTTCGTTTTTTTTTCTTTCCCTTGTCTCTCCACAGCAAGCAATCTTATATGTTATACATGTACAATCATTTAAAACATATTTCCATATTATTCATGTTGTGAAAGTAAAATTTAGAAAAAAAAACAAAATAAAAACTACTAGGAAGAAAAAAAATGTGAAAATAATATACTTCATCCTCATTCAGTCTCCAAAATTCTTTCCCTGGTTGAGGATTGGATTTTCCACCCAGGTCTATTGGAATTTTCTTGGATCATTGTATAGCTGAGAAGAACTAAGTCTGCTGTTGTTGATTATCGCACAATTTTACTATTACACTGGTCAGTATTCTCCTGGTTTTGTACACTTCACTCAGTATCAGTTCACATAAGTCCTTTCAGGTTTTTTTTTTCTGAAATAAGCTTGCTCATCATTTCTTATAGAACAATAATATTTCATTACACGATTTTATTGTTATTGTACACAATGTATCCTTGGTTCTGATTGTTGTGTTTTGCACTAATTCATTTAAATAAGCTTTCTAAAATCAGCTTATTCATCATTTTTAAAACAATAGCATTACATTATTTTCATATAACTTATTCAATCATTCTCTAATTCATGGACATCTACTCATTTTCTAATTTTTTGCTACCATAAAAAGAGTTGCTATAAACATTTTTGCAAGTGTGAGTCCTTTCCCTTCCTTTATCATTTCTTTGGGATATAGACCCAGTAGTGGCAGTGCTGGATCAAAGAGTATGCTTAGTTTTATAGCTCTTTGGGCATACTTCCAAATTTCTCTCCAGAATGACTGTATCATTTTGCAATTCCACCAACAATGCATTGTTGTCCCAGTTTTCCCATATCTCCTCCAAGTAGGTGACACACAGAAGCTTATGACTAAAAGAACTTTCTGATAATGAGTTGTCAAGGAGAAAAAAATCTAAAGTGTCCTTTCCTGAGAGAACTCAGTATATCTCATCCTGTGGAGTAGGACATCCTAAAAACAGTTTTTTTTAATCAATCAAAGGGAATTATTAAGAGATTTTGACTGCCATTTTGTGAGAACTGGATTGTTGGATTGAGGAATAAGCTGTTGCAATTATATGTCACTCTTGTCTGTCAGTCTTTTCACAAGTGCTCAATTTACATGTTTAGTAATTTTTTTATTTAAGCTAAAACTAAGTAATCATTTTTCTATAGAAATAAAATGTTTCTTTTATAATTTATTTAATAAATTGAGATGTATTAACTCAGTATTAATAGACAAAATAATAATGTGCGTTCCTATATATAAGGAAATATATGTTTTGATTGTTTTATAGACAATCAAGTAGGAGGCTAAGATTGACACTTGGTGTTGTCACCTAGTCTGATTCTTCCCTAACTATAGGAGATATTCATTCTCCAAACTTGTGTTGGGGAGATAAATAGATTAAATGGTGTGCTGGAGCCTGCTAGAATCAACTGGGTAGATCATTGAATTTTCAAGCAAAAGCATTTAAATCTCAGAAACTAGCAAACACTAGACATCAGGGTTTGATCTTTGAATTTTGTTCATGGTCTAGACTTAAGAAATGAATGAAGAAAATTCTAAATAATGGCAAATTAAATTTTAAAATGTTTAAGATTCTATGTGACTCTGGTCAAGTCAACCCCAACTGTCTCCAAAAACAAAGAAAAAACCAGAACTGTGTCAGGCATACACATTTTTTTTTTGGTTTCAGAGAACCAGTTTTTAAACATTTACAACACACCCCTGGATAGACTATGTAGAATTGTAAGGGTAATTAGAAGCCATCAAGAGGAGGGATTTTTTTTATCCTAGTCTCAATAGTATTTTTATTTTTCTAAATACATCTAAAAATTGTTTTCAACATTTATTTTTGTAAAAACTTGTGATTCAAATTTTTCTCCCTCCTTCCATTCCTCACCTCTCTCTCTCCAAGACAGCAAGCAATCTGATATAAGTTAAATATGTTCTATTCTTTTAAATATATTTCTTTATTTGTCATTTTGTGCAAGAAAAATCAAACCAAAAGGGAAAAAATCCTTGAAAAAAGAAAGAAAGAAGCAAACAATACTGTGCTTCAATCCGTAGTCAGTCTCCATAGTTCTCTCCCTGGATGTGATTGGCGTTTTCCATCCCAAGTCTATTGGAATTGCCTTGAATGACTGCATTGTTGAGAAAAGCCAAGACCATCACAACTGGTCATCACATAATCTTCATGTTACTTGGGTACAATGTTTGCCTGATTCCGCTCGGTTCACTCAGCATCAGTTCATATAGGTCTTTCCAAGTTTTTCTGAAAGCATCCTGCTTATCATTTATTATAGGAAAATAATATTCCATTATTTTCATATACTTTAACTTATTTAATCATTCCCAACTGAGTGGCATCTCTTCAATTTCCAGTTCCTTGCTACTACAAAAAATAGCTGCTGCAAATATTTTTGTTTTTGGAATATAGACTTAGTAGTGTGACTGCTGGATTAAAGAGTAAGCAGTTTGATAGCCTTTTAAGCAGAGTTCCAAATTGCTCTCCAAAATGGTTAAACCATTTGACAATTACACCAATAATGTCTTAGTATCTAAGTTTTCCCATATTCCCTCCAACATTCATCATTATCTTTTCCTGTCATCTTAGCCAGTCTGAGAGGTATGAGATGGTATCTAAGAGTTGTCTTAATTTTCATTAATCAACAGTAATTTGGAGCATTTTTTTCATATGAATAGAAATGGCTTTAATTTCTTCAACTAAAAATTGTCTGTTCATACACTATGACAACTTATCAATTGAGGACTTGTATTTTTATAAATCTGAGTGAGTTCTCTCTATATTTTTAAAATGAGATATTTATCAAAAACACTAACTATAAATTCTGCCCCCCCTCCAGCTTTCTACTTCCCTTCTAATCTTGGCTGCATTGCCTTTATTTGTGCAAAACTTTTTCAATGTAATGTAATCAAATTTATCCATTGTGCATTTTATAATGTTTTCTAATTCTTTCCTTCTCCACAGATTGGACAGGTAGACTCTCTTAATTTGCTTAGAGTATTACTTTAAGGTTGAAGCCATGAACCCATTTCAATCTTATTTTAGTATAGAGTGTTAGATGTTGGTCAGTGCCTAGTTTCTGACAAACTATTTTCTAATTTTCCCAGCAATTTTTATCATATAGTAAGTTCTTATCCCAGAAGTTGGAGTCTTTGGATTTATCAAACACTAGTTTACTATAGTCATTGGCTCATGTGTCATGTGTTTCTAACCTGTTCCACTGATCCAGTATATTTCTTCACCAGTACCAACCAGTTTTGATGATCACTATTTTATAATATAGTTTTACGTCTGGTATGGGTAGGCCACCCCTCCTTGCTATTTTTTTTCATTAAATCCCTTGATATTCTTGACCTTTTCTTCTTCCAGATGAATTTTGATATTTGTCTGGCTCTATAAATTAACTTTTGGAAGTTTGATTTGAATGGCACTTCATATGTAGATTAATGTAGGTAGAATTGTCATTTTTATCATATTGTCTCAAATTTCCCATGAGCACTTGATATTTTTCCAAATTTTTTAGTCCTAAATTTATTTGTATATTAAATGTTTTACAATTTTGTTAATATAGTTCCTGGATTTGTCTTGGCAGGTAGATTTCCAAATATTTTAAAATGTCTGTGATTATTTTAAATGGGATTTTTCTTTCTATCTCTTCCTTCTTATCTTTGTTGGTAATATATAGAAATGAAAATTATTTATGTGGGTTTATTTTATAGCGTGAAACTTTGCTAAAGTCATTAATTGTTTTATAAGTTTTTTAGTTGATTCTCTAAATATAGCATCATATGACCTCAAAGAGTGATAGTTTTGTTTCCTTCTTACCTACGCTAATTCCTTCAATTTCTTCTTCTCCTCTTATTGTTGAAGTTAACATTTAATACATCATTGAATATTAGTATTGATAATGGGAAACCTTGTTTCATGCCCGATTTTATTGAGCATGGTTTTAACTCATCTCTATTACATAAAATGGTTGCTGATGTTCTAAGTAGATGCTACTTATCATTTTAAGAAAAGCTCCATTTATTCCTATGCTCTCTGTTTTTATTGCAAATGGGTGTATTTTATAAAAAGTTTCTTCTGCATTTGTTGAGATAATCATATGATTTCTGTTGTGTTTGTTATTAATATGGTCAACTACGGCAATAGTTTTACTGATATTGAACTAGCCCTGGATTTTTGATACAAATCCCTCCATTGCTACCTAGCCTTGATCACTGAATGGGTATGGCCTCAGTCAAACAGACCTGTTAAAAACCTCAGCTTAAAAAGGGCAGTTTCTAATAGTTTCTAAAGCATCCAGGGCCATCTTCAATCATTCTGATCTATATTTGGCCATTGGACCCAAGTGGCTCTGAAAGGGAAAGTGAGGCAGGTACATAGTCCTCCCTCACTTGAAGTCAAATCACATGCATGTCATCACATCACCTCCCTGATGTCATTATTCTCTTCAAGAATGAAAGACAAACAACAACAAATCCCACTTGGTCATAGTATATTATACTGCTGATAAATTGTTGTAATCTCTTTAGAAATATTCTATTTAAGATTTTTGCATCAATATTCATTAGGGAAATTGGTTTATAATTTTCTTTCTTTGTTCTGGCTCTTTCTGGTTTAGAAATCAGCACCATATCTTTGTCAAAAAAAAAAAAAAAGGAGTTTGATAGAATTTTTTCTTCCCCTATTTTTCTAAATATTTTATATAGTATTAGAATTAATTTTTCTTTAAATTTTTCATAGAATTATTTATAAATATATCTGACCCAGGAGATTTTTTCTTGGGGTGCTCATTAATGGCTTATTCAATTTCTTTTTCTAAAATGTGATTATTTAACTACTTTATTTCTTCTTTTAATGTGGGCAATTTATATTTTTGTAAATATTAACCAATTTCACTTCGATTGTCAGATTTATTGGCATACATTTGGGCAACATAGCTCCCAATTATTGCTTTAATTCCCTCTTTATTGATAATAAATTCACTCTTTTCATTTTTGATACTGGCAATTTGGTTTGTTTCTTTCCTTTTTCTAATCAAGTTAATGAAAGGTTTATCTATTTTGTTTTTTTCATGAAACAAACTTAATTTTATTTATTAGTTTAATTATTTTCTTTAAATTTTATTAATATCTTCATTGACCTTCATAATATCTAATTTCATATATAATTGCTTTTTTAAGAAAAAAATTATTCTTTTTCTAGCCCTTTAGTTGTATGTTCAATTCATTGAAGTTCTCTTTCTCTATTTGACTCATTTAAGCATCCAGAGATATAAAATTTCCCCTGAGGACTTCTTTGGCTATATCACATAAGTGTGTTGCTATATTATTGTCTTGTATGAAATTAACTATTGTTTCAATGATTTGTTGTTTGACTCATTCTTTAGGATTAGATTATTTAGTTTCCCATTAATTTCTAATCTTTATCCACAGTCATTTACTATCTGTAATTTTTATTGCAACATGATCTAAAAAGTATGCATTTATTATTTCTGCCTTTCTGAATTTGATTGTAAGATATGAACTCAGATCCTCTTGACTTCAGGGCTGGTGCTCTATCCACTACACCACCTAGCTGATCCCTGATTATAGTAATTTTAAATGGAATTTATCTTTGTATCTCTAGCTGATAGGCTTTGTCAGTAATATATAGAAATGCTAATGATTTGTGTGAGTTTATTATATCCTGCAACTTTGCTAAAGCTGTGAATTGTTTCCAATAAGTTTTTGGATGATTTTCTAGGATTCTCTAAGTATATATCATCTTATCACGTGCAAAGAGTGATAGATTTATTTCCTCACTGCCTATTCTATTTTCTTTTAATTTCTTTTTCTTTTCTTACTGCTCAACCCAATATTTCTGTACATGTTGAATAATAGTACTGATAATGGGCATCTTTGTTTCATCCCTGTTCTTATTGGGAAAACCTTCAGTTTCTTTCCATTACAAATAATGCTTGCTGTAGGTGTTAGATACTGCTTATTATTTTAAAGAAAGGTCTCTTTATTCCTGTGTTCCATCATATTTTAATAGGAAAATATGCTGTATTTTCTCAAAAGCTTTTTCTGTATCTATTGAGATTATCATATGATTTCTGTTGTTTTTTTTTTTATTGACATGGCTAATTATGGTAATAGTTTTCCTGATATTGAACTAGTCCGGCACTCCTGGTATAGATTCCACTTGGTTAGAGTATATTAGCCTGCTAATAAATTATGGTAATCTATTTGCTAATATTTTATTTAATTTTTTCGCTTCAATATTCATTAAGAAGATTATTCTATAATTTCCTTTCTCTGTATTGGTCCTTCCTGGTTTAAGTATCAATGCCATATTTGTGTCATAGAAGGACTTTGGCAGTACTTCCCCCCCATTTTTCCAAATACTTTACAAATTAATTGTGTGTTATTCTTCAGTTTTTTTTCTATTTCTTAAAGCAAAACTAATGAGATCAAGTTTCAGATAATGTTCAACTCTCTTTCTTCCCCTCCATTGTAAAACCTTCCCTTTCCTTTTTTTCCAGTACAGACTTTTTCCTTGATGTCATCACATTAGGGACAAGTCAGAACCACACCCACAGTCCCTGCGATGTTCCTTCTCTGTCTGCTCCAGTGACATGTAGTTCTCAAGTGTTACAGATATTGGTTTTCTATGTAGAGATGTAAACAGTTTAATCTTATATATATATATATATATATATATATATATATATATACATATGTATGTGTGTAAATTCTGTTTGCCTTTTAATGATTCTCTTGCATACTGTGTTTGTAGATTAAATTTTGTGTAGTTCTTTTTTCAATAGAAATTATTGAAAATGTCCTACTTCATTGAAGCTCCATTTCCTCCCTTGAAAGATGATGCTGTGTCTTGCTGGGTAGTTAATTCTTGGTTGTTACCTCAGGTCCTTTACCTTCTGAAATATGGTATTCCTGGTCCTCCAATCCTTCATTGTAGAAGCTGCCAGATCCTGGATAATTCTGACTGTTTTTCCTTGATATATGAATTATTTCTGTCTGGCAGCTTGCAATATTTTTTTCCTTGAGATTGTAGTTCTGGAGTTTTGCAACAACGTTCCTTGAGATTTTCCTTGTGGGATCTCTTTCCAGAGAGGATCAATGGGTTCTTTTAATGAGTATTTCCCCTTCTGTTTCTAGAATATTGGTGCAGTTTTACTTAAAAATATCTTATAGAATGCTATCTAGGTTCTTTTTGTGGTCATGGCCTTCATGTAGGCCAATAATTTTTAAACTGTCACTTCTAGATCTATTTTCCAGGTTGGCTGTTTTTCCAATGAAGAATTATTTCCTTCCATTTTTTCATGCTTTTAAGTTTGGTTGACAGATTCTTGCTGTCCAACAAGTCATTAGCTTCCATTTGCCCTGTTCTAGTTTTTAATGACGATTTTCTTCAATTATCTTTTGAATCTTTTTCCATTTAGTTAATTCTACTTTTTAAGAAGTTATTTTTTTCAGATAATTTTTCCTTCCTATTTCAAACTGTTGACTCATGCACAATTCTTATTTCTTTTCTCATTTTTTTCTTCTACCTCTCTTATTTGACTTTTTAAATATTTTATGGTTTTATGAGCATTTCTGAGAAACCTCTTTGGGTTTGAGAAAAATTTATCTCACTCTTTGAGATTTCTTCTGTGAACATTCTGTCCTCATCTGAATTTGTGTTTTGGTCCACTCTGTTACCATAGTAGAGTTCTATGGTCAAGGTTCTTTTTCATTTCTTGCTTATTTTCTTTCCTTTTCTTTTGACATTTCTTCTTTTCTACTTTTAAAATAGAGCTCTGCTCCTGGGATAAAGGTGGAACTACTCCATGCTTCCTGTGCAACTCTGAGTCTTGGTTTTCAGCACAGGGCTCCTTTGTATTTGTAGGGAGTACCTTTGCCTGCTCTGTTCAGGAAACAGCCTGGTTTCCCAGAGTTTGCCTTCTGAGGTGGGACTGGAAGTTACTTCACTGATTTGCTCCTCTACTGACCCAGGACTGAATGTCTCAGTTGCTGATTTGTTGTGCTTAAGACCCTCTTACCAGCTTTCCCAGAGTTTATCTGACCTAGACTGAACTTGACCTTTCTTGATTTTTTCCTTCTATCTCGAGATAGAGAATGGTTTCATTCCTTCAGACTCTGTTTAGAAGTTTGGTTTCATGTAGTTTTCAAGGGAAACTGGAAGAGCTCAAGCAGCTTCCTAACTTTACTCAGCCTTCTTGGCTCTATTTGATGTAGCCTTAATTCTGAGGGAAGGAGGGATTGCTCAGGCCATGTCCTGGGCTTCTCTCTGCCATCTTTGCTCCACTCTCTAGATTTAGAGGTTCTTAACGTATATATTTGTGCTTGGCTAGTATTCTTCCCTCTTGGAAATGGAAGTATATTTCATATATATCTTTCAGAATTATCATGAACACTGCTCTGAAAAAGATATGGAAGCTCACTTAACATTCCTCCCCAGGTAGCAATTACAGGAATTTTTGAATAAATTATTTGTACAGAGTTTGGTGAATTTATCTTATTCAGTGAAATAGGCATAAGAAGAGGAGACCGAGAGAGATACAGAAAAATGGATACAGAGGTAGTACATGGACAAATGGATGTTTTGAGGTAGTTTCCAGTTGTATACATAGGTCTTTCCATTTAAAATGGTATTTTTCAATTGAAGATATTGTTCTTAATAACTACCTTACAGATGCAGATATAGAAGAAAAGGAAGGTGATGTATGAGAATTTTTTTGCAAATAGAATAGAATTTGAGTAACCTCCCAAGTGCCAATTGTTGTTCTCATAAATCTTAGCTCTTCCAAGGTGATAGTTTGGGCCCTTGACATGGGAACAGAGAGGACTATATTTGGGGATTTGCTTTTCCCAGGAAAAATGAAAAAAAAAAAAACAACAAAGGAGCAAGTATAATTTTTGTGCATTTCTTCATTAGCTTTTTTGTATAGTTTTCTTCCTATCTATAACCAAATCTTCAACACTACCTGAGAATAGGGGGCAATATTTGATCTTCATTCCAAGCTGCATGTCAGATTTGGAGTCAATTTGCAAGGCTGCTTCTTTTAGATAATAGTTTTGAAATAAGGCCTGTATACTGTTGTTGCTTAGTTTTCTTGTCATATCTGACTCTTCACGAATCTGTGGACCATGATTACTGTCTGCAGGATTTTCTTGGGGAAAAAAACAATATTTAAAGTGGTTAAATGTTTTTTCCAAGGTATATCAAGTAACAACTATCAGAGGCATCTCAATTCTCTCTCCCTAGATTTGATCTTCTTTTGTCATAACCATGCTTGAACTCAGTTCTTCCTGGTCCCACAGTTGGCTTCCTTTTCTATTCCAAGTTGCTTCTATAAAGTCTACTTTTATGGCAAGAACTGAGTATTGCTCATATATTATTATATTCCCTTTCAAAATACCTAAAATATATATTGGGCATTATTTAAAACAAAATTAGGATTTTCTTATCGGTATGATGATTTGAATTCCTGCTTCTCTTAAAATGTTTGAAGAGTCAGACATAATTACTCAACTAAGTGACACCTCCTCTCCCCCCACAGGTTTGTTGTATGTCTATATTGATAAGGATTGAACTTGTGAGCCAATTAGTATAGAAAATACTCAGATGAAGAAATAGCTGTCTACCAATGTAAAGTGACAGCCTCTCTGAAATTATAATTTTAAAAAAGTTGTCCAGAAAATGGATCTTAAATGATTTTTTCTATGTTATTTAACCATGCTTACAATGTTCATACAGCATAATTTCAAAGTCCCCAATTTTCTTGGTTGTGCTTTTCTTAATATTTTCCAGTTTATCAATGCACTTCCTAAAATGTGACTTGTTCAATTCTTGTTGACTCTACTTGGACAAAGATATTCAGTTTATTTTACAAATGAAGAATTGAGGGAAACAGGATTGAGGGACTTGTCCAGGGTCACACAGTTAGTAAGTATCTGAGGCTCTATTTGAACTTAGTAAAATGAGTCCTTCTGGGTCCACGTGCAATACTCTAATCACTGTTCCACTTAACATTCCCTATGACATCAAGAATTTAAGACAGTACTATAGATGTTGTTTGGTCAGGAAAGAGTACTATGGGATTCTCCTTTTTACTTCTCTTAATATATTGTAAATTTGTATCAAGTTTTACGCTTACCATATTACACTATCAACATGTATGATCTATTAAACATACAGATCTTTTTTTCAGAATAACTATTGTCTAGCTATGCCTTTCATTAATGATATAGATTTTTGAAACTAAGTATATGATGATGCTTATTCCTATTAGATTTTCTTATATGATTCAATAGAATAACCTAGGTTTATACATTTTTGGACTTTTAACTTTTTCATCCAAATGAGATTTAATGTTATAAAAAGTTATAAACTGGATATCAAGGGTGATATGTATGTCATCTATTCAAGGTACTGATTAAATTGTTTAAGAACAGGAAAGTATGGATTTCTAGGGCATTCTACTGGACATCCTCTTCAAAGTGACCTTTCAATCTGAGCATTCAACCAATTCCAAATCCATCTCACTGTCCTATTGTCTAATGTGTTTATTTTCAAAAGAATAGCATGAAACACTTGATTAAAAGCTTTGCTACAACATAAAAATATCACATCTATCTCTTTTATCATTCGAGTATCAAAAAAGGAAATGTCTTCTCTGACTTGTTCTTAAAGAAATTGTTTTAGCTCTTTTGACTCAAAAGATTGCTTTCAAAATGTTCCCAAACTCTTTCTTTAAAGATGCATGATCGAATTGTTAGGAATCAAGTTCAAGTTCAATTAGCCTGTAATTTGCACATTTCTTTCTCTGTCTCTCTCTCTGTTTCATATCCAGATGATATTCATCCATCACCAATCTTGTGGTACTTTTCTCTTTGCCATGATTTTTCAAAGATTGTTGAGCAAGGCTCAACAGTTACCTTTGCTAGTCTTTCCATATCCACAAATATATTTAGGCTTAGAAAATTGAACAAACCAAAAGATTTTAGAAGTTCTCATACTGTTTTACCTATCATCTCTCAAATATTTCTTTTTTTATTTTACTTTGTCAGATACCATGTAAAGCATTTGAGATATAAAGACAGAAATGAAATAATCCCTTCTTTCTATAAGTTACATTTTATTGTGTTAGACAACATGTAGTAATAAAGATATATGCAAAATATTTTCAAGATAAATCTTCTATATGGTTCCAATTAATAGAAGTTTTAATTTTTTCTCATATTGAAAAAAATAATATGCTTCCCTATAATTTCTGCTCTCTAAATATAATTTTTCACTGTTGGTGGCCGAACAAAAGACACACATTTAAACCTCATTTAACAGAATATTCAAGTGAAGATATTCAGTTTAGTTGTAAAGGAATGCTCAAACTTCATTATCATTACTTATGGGTGAGTTATTGTATGTTCCCAATGATTATCTCAAAATGTAACAAGTAGAATTTTGTTAGAAATTTTTAACATAAAATTTTAAAGTTCTGAAGCCATTAGAAATCATCTGATTCAAACCTCTTATTTAATCCCTTAGATATCTAGATATCTAAGCCTAGATACCTATTACTTCTAGGCTCTTTCCACCTTACAGTAGTGCTTCCTATAGTTGTTATCCACAATATTCATTTTTTAAAGCTAAAAAGTTTTTACTTGTTTTTAAACCAAGATGCTTGATTTGTTACCCCATGTATAATGTAAGGATTGGATGAAATAATTGTGAATAGTTGAATGATCCAATCATCCATGAACTAGTGAATATAATAAAAGTAATTTATCTTCAGTCTTTAATTACAAAAAGGTATGTATCTATAGCCAAAGAAAGCACACCTCAGAGTTCTGTTTTCTCCATACTTGTTTTATTAACCATGATGGACATACAATATTCAGTATTAAGAGAAAAATTTGATATTGTCTACATCATAGACATTGCTAATAGCCTTAAACATAAATTTTTGTGGTTTTATTCAAGCTACACATCTTTATAGGTTATCATTGCCTATGGATTAAAATGAGCATAAATATCTCTGCCTGTTTTAGTGAATTTTACTCAAAATACCAGGAAACTTGTTTTACATGTGAAGCATTAAAAAGAAAAAAAAACAAAACTTTAACCTTGAGTGGTTCCTGTAAATTAAATAGTATATTAAAAGAAACATTAAAATATGTTAATAAATTTTGTTATGAAAATTATTGAATAATAGATTTCAAAGATTATTACAAAGAATATTAGAAAATTGAAATGTTTTGTTTTAAATGGCTTAATATATATATATGCATATACATATATATATATATTTGCGGGGGGAGAGTAAAGAACACTACTAATGATCTTTTCTTAACTATATTGCCCTTTGTGAAAAGAACAGACCATGAAATGTCTTTTAGGTGATTTTTATGTTCAGATCCACACATAATATTCTTTGCTGCCCAATTTCTGTTTGGGATCTGTTGACAATCTTCATAGAACTTTTAGTTCCTCTAAGGGAAATAGACACAGGAGAAAACTGACTCATTGTCATGAGTAATACAGGTTATTAGTTTTCTTTATTTGCATTTTTTTGTTTTTTATAGTATTTTTAAGAGGACAGATATATGCTGGAAAATTTTCATATTGCCTACAGCAAAGTTATTGCTTACAATATTGAAATGGTAACTTGAAGGGTGAGGATGAAAGTTCTTGCATAAGATGGAAACATAAATTTCCTTTTCATCTGTTTAAAATTAAAAACCATCCTGTCAATTGGTTTCTGATATGTTTGAAGATACTCTGGGCTGATGATATTGGCACATGAAACACATTCCCATAGACAAATCAATATTTTAATTTCACATATTTATGAATTATTTATTTAGGAGTTTAGATTTTTAACTCAGGGTAAATTATGTCATTGGCCACTGGTTTGGGGTAAATATAGTAAATTCTCATCTCTAAGAAACTATCATTATATATATATATATATATGTATATATACATATATACATATATATATACATATTAGTGAATTCTATTTGATAAAGGTGGCCTATTGTTGGAATATCTGAAATGTTTTTCCTCAGAAAATAAATATTCTCATTTTGTTCATTGCTATAAAGCTACCTTATATAGAGTAATATTTGTTGAGGGTGGCTGAAACTATAAAAGAGTATAAAAAAGGAACAGAGCAATCCTTGTGCAAAAACTGTGAAGACATCTTGACAAAATGAACACAATTGTGTCTATGTCCTCACAAAGCCAAAGATTCCAACTGAAAACTGAAAATTAATGTAATCTATATTATTCCAAAGAACTACTGTATATATGTCTGTATGTATGTACATATGCATAGTCATATATATATATATATATATATATATATAAACTGAATTCAGTTGACTAATATTCTTAATCAATTTTGAAATTTTTAGGAGAATAGTAAAAGAAGGCTTTTGTGAAATGTTATTGCCCCCTCCTTTATGAGTGAGAAGGGCATAAGAATATTATCTGGTAGTTCCCTGGTATTTATATCTTCTCAAATTTTTCCCAGAACCTGATTTATTACTACTTATTACTCCAGGTGTTAGGAATCCCTAATCAATAAGTAGTTCTGACTCACACTGCCTTTATCAATTCCACTTAATTTAATGTGCTAGCAATATCCTCCTCTTTCTGCTTCTTCCAACTTAGAAGAGAGCTAACAGTCTGATCTGTTAAATTCTTGAATATATAGGGAGTCTGATCTTTTCCCCACAACCTAAAATTGGTTGTCCTTCCCTAGGAGTGTTTTGCAGGAGAACATATCCTAGAATCTGAAGGCAATCTCAAAGAACATGATCCAAAAATATTTTCAGCAAGGATAACATATATATATATATATATATATATATACACATATATATATACACACACATATATATATACACACACATATATATATACACACATATATATATGTATGTATATATATGTGCATATGTTTGTATGTGTTGTTATATGTTATATATGTGTATGTATATATACATATGTGTGTGATTCTAATAAAGTATAGATTTCAAAAGAAAAAATGTCTTTTTATAGACTGTTCCCCTGTTTGAAACAACTATTTTACTTCAGTGGTTTTTGCTGTTGACTGAGTCCTCTTCAGCTGTTTTGTCAGAGGTCGCTCCATGTCCTTTCAAGTCATTATAAAAAGAGTCTCAGCACTTCTCTTTATTAAGATGACAGTTCACATTAATTATAATCATTGGCCATTGACTGAATGCGACACCCCTTAATAAAATATGACTTATCTCTTTCTCCTTATGTAGTATCATAGACTTAACTTAATCATTGTATGCTGAGACATCTTTAGAACTGGGAAATCAGGTACTTCAGATCAGCAACTTTACTAATATACTTGGAAAAGAAAAGGTATAAATTAAATATCCATATTCTTTAGACTTCATAATTATGTTTTCTTTGGCTAGTCAGGGGCATCTTAGAAATTCATTGATGCTCATCTCTTCTTGGAAATTTAGGGCTTAAAAAATCCAACAATATTTGGGGTTACTTTCTTTAGTATAAATGATTTATTTATCTATTTGGCCAAAAGAAAAATGACTGATATTCCTTAAAGTATTTTTCCACATAAAAATCAATAAGTTGAGTAGACATACTCCTAAGGTGTAGTCTGTATATGGTATGTAAGATATCTAAATCTATTAAGCAAACAGGGGAAAGGTGAGTGTACAAGGATATTCAAGATAAACTTATGGTGTAATGGAATGTGAGTCAGTCACAACCACAACAAACATTTATGAGAACTATTAATAGCTAAATTAGAATGAATAAAATTAACTACATTTCACCATGTATCAATATGAAATGCCATCTTTCAGTCCAGGATTGCCCTTCCTTGTATGACTTAAAACAAACAAAGAAACAAACAAACAAAAACATAAAGCAGCCAGTGTGATTGTTGGTAGAATAATTTGGAAATATGTGCATGACATATTGGGATTTGAATTTTCTCTATTTTAGTGGTTGATATGAAATGTTCCATTGTTTTATAAACTTTATAATTCAAATTTACCAGGGCTTTCCTTCAGAAAAACAAGAATCTTAAAATATATTTTAAAAATGTACAACATATTCATTTTGTTTAAAACAGTTTTGTGCTGTTTATATTTGCAGGAGGGATGTGCTATATTTTTCAAGTTGTCTATTCCCCAAACAAAAGAAATGATTTTTTAAATTTAAAGATAACATTCCTATTTTAAAGCAATGTGATAATCAGATACTTTTTGAACATTCAAATCTAGTATCTGAGAGATTAATAAGATATATACTACCATACAGATAATTTCTACATTCAACAGATTTATTATTTTGGCCTTATGAAAAGAGGGAGGGGAAATGAAGATTGCAACAAGACACATGAATTGAGCCAGAATTATTCTGTTACCAAAGATTGAGTATGAATGTTGCCACACTAATCAGGGTAAATGTCATATGAACAGTCACTGCTGAGCACCCTGCTCCACTTGAGTCTAAAGTGCTTCCACCATCTGTTTGATGGATTTGCTTGACGTCACTGAGGTTCATTTCATCTGGCATCCCTGTGGAGGCAAAAAAGAAAGAAAATATAAGGTAATAGATGCCATCTTCATTATCAATCACATGATTCATCCAGAACAATTCTCAGCATACAGTGCACAGAGAACATTTAAGTTTGGCAAGTCACTCTAACTGGTGTCATTCAACTTCAGCTTCTCAGTCAGTGGGTCATATGGCGTGAATTGGAGAAGGCAATCCCTTAAGACATCCTTCTAAGTAACATTTTAAGAGTAAACATCCAGCCTCTTTGGACTGCTACTTCAGTAACATGGAAAGTCATTGAAAAGATAAATAATTTCCATAAACTTCCAAAGTATCTGAAATGGCTGAAACAGATGGGTTTTCAATAGTAATTGCTTAACTAAAAAGAAAAAAAAAGCAAAATATGTAGAACTACAACTTTTGATTGCAAAATGATAGGGGAAAAAAGCTTTTGGTCATCTTGTTTCAAAGAGTTTAGAAAATCTAGGATTCTTATTGGAAAATAATAAAATACTTGTCATTCACTTAACTTCTATCTGTATAAACACATGACACATGATATCAAAAACTATAGTCTGCAGTTTATTGTTTTTATAAACTATGTATCTAAATTTACTCCTCTGGGATGAAGATTTTTCATGGGCATATCTCATGGTATGATACTATCAATCAAAATTAACAAATTTAAATTCAATGTTACTATAGGCAACAAATATTGACATTGTAATTACAGTGAGGATAAAAAAGGTTCACACAAAGAAAAGTCAATATTTATATAATTAGGTCAATACACATATATAATTCAGAAAGTAAGCTCTATTGCATCCAGGAATGTGAGCATTATAAAGAAGTTCAGTTCTAATAATCTGACATATTAATTTTACCACGTGAGTTGCTACATTATTATTCATTGTTTGGGTACATGTTTCACCCTTCTGTGTCATTAGGTAAAGTGAATAAACTAATGATTCCTTGGCTTATAGGAACTACAGTGGTATATAAATATTTTAGTCCTGGTTTTATAACTTGATAAGTTAAAGTTTTAACAAGGAGCTATGGGGACTGTAGGAAATTTATTTTTCAAAGTACCTACTAGGCTTCCTGCTCTTAAAAATTCTCTTTTCCCCTCCTAAGCACTGGGAGATGGTCTCTGAACTGGATGCATACATAGCTCATTCTTGTACTTTTCTGATGTTTTTAAAATGAGAAAAATAAAATCAAATGCATTGCCCAGAAAACCTGTTACGTAAAGCTCTTTTTTTTTTTGCTTTTTGCTGAGGCAATTGAGGTTAAGTGACTTGCCCAGGGTCACACAGCTAGGAAGTATCTGAGATCAGATTTGAACTCAGGTCCTCCTGACTTCAGGGCTGGTGCTCTAACCACTGCGCTACCTAGCTGCCCCATAAAGCTCTTTTTTTTTTTTTACTTCCCTCTTTCCTGACGTTATTGAGATGGCACAACAGATGACTAGGCTTTCAGATTTATTAAGCAACTTGTAATTGCTCAGGATTTACCAAAATTACCTTCCTAAGTAAAATGGTACTAGAAAATAAATGTGGTACATTTAAAATGGTCTGATGAAACTTAGTGAGAGGTAATAAGTCCCTTTGGCCTTGTGAGTGTTCTACAATTCAACATAGGTTAAGATAATTTTATATGCAGATTTTTTTTGGTCTTCTCTTCAATATTCCTATGAATAAAAAAAGTCTGAGCTTTGTAGGAAACCCTGAAGATTGCAGAATGCCTCTGAACATATTCATCATAGTCACATAGCTCAGTTTCTTCTTCTGCTAAATAAGGACAATAAAAGCACCTAACTTCCCTGGGTTGTTGTGAGGATCAGAGGAAATAACAATTGTAAGACACTTAGCATAGTTTCTGGCACTTAGCAAGAACTATATAAATGTTAGTTGTTGTTACAATTTATTATCTAGTAGATAGACAGTTGGTCTTGAAGTCTTGAATGCCCATGATACTGGGAAATTATTTAACCTCTCATACTCCCCCTACCCATCATTAATTCTGAAAGACTATTTGCTCATCTGCATTGAGAGAGGCAGTTTTTTTTCACAGTGAACCTCCTCTCCTTTCCCCCAATAATGAAATAACAAGTCTACCAAAATAATAATAACAACAAAAACACTAAACATTTAGAGGTGACTATCATCATGGGTTTGCCTAGGTAGAAGTAGCTGGATTATTGGAAATGGTATATACAAAATCCAGTTCCATTATTTATATGATTAATGGCATAATAAGTATTGTCACTTTAATTTTCAGAACCATTATTAGAGATCAACAAGGCTGATTTGACATATTTATTTTAATAGTTATGAATAGTCTGTTCTCTTGGCCAAAATGGATAAATTGCAGAATCTCAGAATTGGAAAAGGGTCAGTTGATCCCTTAACTAACAATCTCCTCTAGTATATCCCTAGAAATTAGGTATCTAGTATTCTAATCCTCTTTTAGTAAGATACTGAAGAAGTAATTCCCTTACAAGACAAGCCATTTGAAATTTAGACAATAATAACCCTATTTTTATTATTATTATTATTACATAGAGCAGGAATCTGTACTTCCTTGGTTTCTACTCACTTCTTCTAGTGTTGTCCTCTGAAGCCCAAAAGAACAAATTGAATCCATTTCTGATACAAATACTTGATGACAGCTATCATGTTCCCAAATTTTCTCCAGGCTAAACATCTGCAATTTCATTAATGGAAATCATTCATCATCGTTTCCAGGTGTTTTTTTAAACACCATAGCTCTAGTCATTTCCCTCTGGATCCATTCCAATCTGTCAACATCTTTCCTAAAATGAGGTGGCCAGAAGTGAACATTATACTTCAGATGTGGTCTAATAAAAAGAATGCATAGAGCAGAACAATCACATCTTTTTTACCCTATATACGATTAAACCAGAATTACATCTTAATGTTTAATCAAATCTT
This sequence comes from Myrmecobius fasciatus, assembly GCA_023553655.1. Classification (NCBI taxonomy): domain Eukaryota; kingdom Metazoa; phylum Chordata; class Mammalia; order Dasyuromorphia; family Myrmecobiidae; genus Myrmecobius; species Myrmecobius fasciatus. Next base: position 120,551 of record JAJPUD010001103.1, read on the forward strand.
TTGACTGTCATGTTATCTTATTGACCTATATTAGTCAAATTCCTTTTTAAAAAATAATATTATTTAGGAAATTGTTTCTCTGCTTTGTCTTTGTACAATTAATTTTTTGAAACCAAATATAGCAATAGACAATTTTCTGAATGAAGTTTTTTTTCTTCTTAGATTAATCACTACTTTTATTTTTTGGAGTTTTATTGTGGCTTTTTATTACATTCATTACCCTTTAAAACTATCAATGTTCCTATTACTGTTAGACTTCATATGACAAAGAAAATAATTTAAGTAAAATCAATAAATACAATGTCCATATGTGATGGCATATACTATACTGAATATTCACAGTTATATCGCTACAAAGAGGAAGGAGGTATGTTTCATTATTTGTATGTTGTTTTAGATTGCCAAGAACTTTTTTTGCATTCTAATTCTAATTCTGCCCTCTGATGTTTTCATTATTATTCCCAAATTTATTTCATCTGCAAATTTGACTAGGATGTCATCTATCCCTTCAAGCCACTGATAAACATATTGGCAAGGTAAGGAGAGATCCAGTCCTTTGACCCTCGGTCTGCTTTTGTTTCCTTGAACACCAGAGCCCTGTAAGAGTCCTTGGTGCCCCTCACTCCAGTGCTGGATACCTTGAGATCCAAATGACTAGCTAATATGGCTGCCAGTTTAAACTATCCATGGACTGGATGCTTTGAAACAACAATCTTATTCAGTCCCATCTCTAGCTATGAATTCTAAACTCTCCATTATTATCAATAAAATATTAACAATCTCTAATCTCTAGTACTGCCTAAGTTCCTACAGAGTATTACAACCTATGTATATTAGTTCTCATCTAAAAATCTTAATGAAAATGATTTATTTAGCTAAAGAGGTGAAAATATGAAAATGGAATATCAAATTTATGTAAATGACTTTCTATAGTGTTCCATATCTTCATGGCCATAAGAGGTTTGTGATTCTTATAAAGATAATTCTAATAATTTAAGCTTTCTAATATTGAATGGCTAGGGTTGCCCCATGATGTAGTGAACTTTTTCCCACTGGAATTATATAATTATACTTACATATACACACACATATATAATATATGGAGAGACATAAATATATATATATACACATATATTTATAGATAGATAGATTATATATATATACAGTATGTGGATTATATAGATTACATGTACCTATTTGTATCTATAATCCCTCTCTTTAAAGTATATCTACATACATATACATAGTAGATTGCAAACTCCTTCAGGATGGAGCTGTTTCTTTGCGGTTTTGTTTTCTTATCATGAAATTAAGCAATAGACCTGGATGACCAAAACACTAAATAAGTTTTTGTTAAGGGGCAGGTAAATGGCACAATGGATAGAACACCAGCACTGAAGTCAGGAGAACCTGAGTTCAAATATGGTCTCATACACTTAACACTTTCTATCTGTGTGATCTTGGGTAAGTCACTTAACCCCAATTGCCTCAGCAAAAATATAAATAAATAAGTTTTTGTTGAATTTAATTGAACAAATATCTTAGCTTTGATCCTTAACTTTTTTGTGTGGCCATGGGCAGATCATTTAATTTCTTTGAACCTTGATTTCCTCATCTATAAAATTGGGATGTTAATGTTCTATCTATTTAATATTCTAATTTTATCTAATATCTATCTAATATTCTTTCATTCAATCTACAGATCACAAATATTTTTACTGGCTGCTATCTATCACTGGAACACTCTCCATCTTCATTTTTTCATCTACCAAGTCTTATTAAAATCCCATCTTCCAAAGGGAATGTTGTAATAACTGTAATTCTAGTGTCTTATTTCTATTGATTATTTCTAATCTGTCTTGTCTATTTCTTGTTTGTACATGGCTGTTCTCATGTTGCCTTTTTTTATTTGTCTGTGAGCTCCTTAGAACAGCAATTATCTTTTATCTTTCTTTGCATACACTCTACTTATCACAGGGCCTGGCACATGACTCAGAGTCATTCTCAGAAATTGTTAATAAATATTAACTCATTATACATCTATGATGTAGATAGTATTTGTGTCTTGCTTGGGAATTTGTATTAGATAATTCCTAATGTCCATGTTCTTCTTTAGCTTCTATAACTTCTTATGGTTCTCTGACTTCTTAAGGCATCTTAAAAGAAGATAATACCAAATGAATATTAGATGACTGTAAAATTCTTTTTTCTAAGGTTCTGAGACTAAAAAAAAATTTCTATTCTAAAAATATTGCAAAACCTCTGTGTTGATAATATGGCCTAAAGTTTATGAGACTGGTGCTATTGGCTTAGAGTTTATTTGAAATTTCTATGCTTGTAAATGAAACCCAATTAAGATAATGGTCATATCATATTTTCCTCAACTTTGTTTCTTTGGGTAAGGATATATCATCATAATAATGGAGAAGACCAAGTATGAAAATAATCACTAAGGTAGATAAACTCTGCTGAATTTTTAATCCCAAAAAGGAAAGTGTACTGGGAGTTCTTAATATTATAGTCATTCAAATTCATAGAAAAAGAAGAATAGAGAATAATAGGGTGAAATCATATGTGAAAAGCAATAGCTTTAAATCTTCAATAAATCTAATAAAAGAGGAAAACTTGGGTGTCCGAAGGTTGTTCACTAGCTTAAAAAAAATAAAGGAAGATTCTGATAGCAAAGCATAACTGAGCCCAAATACTTAAATATATCTTTATTTAATTAATAAGTAACTAATAAGTACATACTATAACTCTGGATCCTAGCAAACATTATCATTCATTTATTATGTATCTGCCAAATTATGTGATAGATCCCAATTCATCCAAATTGATTTTTGGGTGGGGCAAGTAGTTTATAAAATAGAAATAGAAAAACTTTGGATTTTTTTTGCCAGTTTTTACAGTGTCTATTATTCCTCAGAAAATAGTTACTGAATCTATTGTATTTGCTGAATGTTGTATGGAAATCATGTCTTCTTTAACAGATATTCATCTTTTATTGGATCATAAACTTTGCTTCTTTCCCTAGATATGAAAAGTATTTTATTCCTGTTTTCTAATTTGTTTATATCTCCCTTTTTGTTTAAACCATGTATGTACCTATTTTGACTTACTTTGCATTAGTGTATAGTGTGAAGTCTATTCCTATTTTCTGCCAGAAAATATTTCCAAAACATTTATTGAATGGCTAATTCTGGCTCTAGTAGTAGGGACTTTTGAACTCATCTGACATTAGGCAATTGTACTATTATTTTTGCATATTGTATACCTCTTTCCCCCTGATGAGAATCTATTCTTTACCTATTACCAAATATAATTATTACTGTGCCCTGCAGTTTGAGATCTGATACTGCTAGGACCTCTTCTCTCTCACTTTTTTGGCCACTAATTTCTTTGATATTTTTGTCTTTTCTTCCTCAGATGAATTTTGTTGTAAAATTTTAAGAATCTCTATAAGGTAATGTCTTTTTGTAGTTTGGTTCACATAGGACCAAATTTTAGTATTGTCACTCATAACATTTTATTCTTGAATAATTAATATTCATCAAGATTCTTAGATCTGTCTGTATATGTGGTATTATATGTTTTTGTTCACTTAGTTCCTGTGTGTGTTAAGTTGATTTCCCAGTATTCCATACTGTCTACAGTTATTTTAGGTGAAATTTTTCTTTCTATTAATTCTTTATGAATTTCATAAGTAATGTTTTTAGAAATGCTAATTATTCATGATTATACCTCAAAATATTGTTGAAGTTGTTAATAGTCTCATTTAGTTTTTAGTTGACTCCATAGTACTGTCAAAGTATACCATCTTATCAAAAAGTGATAGTTTTTTTTTCTCTTTTCCTGTACTTATTCCCTCAATTTCTTTTAGTCATCTTATTGCTATTGCTAGTATTCCTAAAAATTTATTGAATAATAATGGTAAAATGGTTATTTTTTGCTTAACCTGTAATTTAATTGGAAATAATTCTATTTTACCCCCATGTCAGATAATATTGTCTTTGGTTTCAGGTAGATATTACTTCTCATATTAAAGGAAAATTCATTTCAATACTTTCTGTTGTGGTTGAGGTTGTTGTTGTTTAACGGAAGTATGTGTTGAATTTTAAGAAAACCTTTTTTTTTTCCTGCATGTAATGACAAAATCATGTGATTATTGCTGTTTTTATTATTAACATGGTATGTTTTGTCTATAGTCTTCTTAAGACTCAATCAGCCCTGCTTTTAACATAAATCCAGCAAGGTTATAAATCTCCTCTCTAATATTTTAGTTAAAATATTTGTATCAATGTCAACTAGAGATAATCTGTAATTTTATTTTTTTGATTCTTAGTTTCCCTGTTTTACCTATCAAGACCATATTTATGCCAGGAATTAAATAGTTTTTTTTTTTAAATCAATTTTCTCAATGACATTTTATTAAAAATAAAAATAAAGATCCCAATTTTGGTTAGCAATTCATCAACTTTTGTTAATCTCTTTTTGGATTTTTAGGATTTCTCTTTTGGTATTTAATTGGAGAGTTTATCATCTATTGTTTATCTTTCATCATTATCAATTTATTCATGTGTTCTTTTTCCCTCTTTCATTAATAGAAGTGTTGAGACATATATTCCCCCAAGGACTGCTTTGGTTACATCCCCCAAATTTTGATATGCTGTTTCTTTAATATCATATTTAATGAAATATTTAATATCTAATGAAATTATTGGTTCTTTGATCCATCAATTCTTTAATATTTTTGTTATTAATTTCCATTTCATTTTAATATTAATGTTGAAGGTTCTTTATTGGTATATTTTAAAATAATGGTCTGTAAAAGATTAATTTCATATTTCTGCTTTTCTACATTAGTGAAGGTTTAATGCTTTACTACACAATCAATTTTTTTTTTTTGCTTTTTGCTGAGACAGTTGAGGTTAAATGACTTGCCCAGGGTCACACAGCTAGGGAATGTTAAGTGTCTGAGACCAGATTTGAACTCAGGTCCTCCTGACTTCAGGGCTGGTGCTCTATCCACTGTGCCATTACACAATCAATTTTTATGAAGTCCTCACAACAATAGTCACAAGAGATCTATCATAATTGATTGTTCTAAAGTTCTGTTCAGGATCTTAATTTCTTTTCCTTTTTTCTCTCTTTCCTTCCCTTTTTTTTTTCCTTTAGTTGAGGTCTGTAAATCCAGGATTCTCATTACTATAATTTAAATTCATTTCTCCGTGTAATTCATGCTATTTTTCCTTTAAACATTTAGATGATATTCAATTCATTACATACATGTTTAGTATGGATGGATATTTATTGTTTGTTTCTCTCAGCAAAAATGTAGTTTCCTTGTTTATTTTTCAAGTTTTTTTTTTTTTTTGCTGCTGCTTTACTTGATAACACATTTTTTACCTTGCTGTTTTTATTTCATTTGAAGCTTAATAAATGATTTTCTAGCTCCTTATTTTAACCTTGTGTAACCTGCTGTTTGAATTATATTTCATGGACACAACATATTGTGGTTTCTAATACATTCTTCTACGCTCTTCCATTTCATGAATGTTATTCCATATATTTCCTTTATCATAGTATTTTATACTATTTTTTATTGTTGTTTTCCTTACTCTTTAAGAATTTTTCTTCTAATTTTCCCCTTAATTTGGCTTCTCTCTTCCCCCTAATTCTCTTCCTTCCTGTTTTTATGACAAGTATTAAAAGTATTTGTATACTCAGCTGTGTAAATCTAAATGAGTGCATGTGTGTGTGTGGGGGGGAGCGGGAGGCGAGGAGACAGGGATTATTATACCCTCCTTCAACTAGTTAATATGAGAGTGACATTTAAAGTTTGTTCCTTCCTCACTTTCTCTTTGTTGTATAGACTTCTGCTTTGCATTTCCAAATTATATGAAATAATGTTTGCAATTCTTCTCCATTCCCAATCCCAATGTATTCCTATTTCTCTGCTTTTTCATTCTTTTTTCTTAAGATCATCAAAACAGAGCTACTTTTGATCATTCAAATTCAACTCCTTTTGTAACCCTGGTGATCATAGAATACTGAGGAAATACATGTATCACCCCTTCTTATATGAATATAAATAGTTTATTCTTGTATAGAACCTTAGAATTGCTAGTTGGGCTTACCTTTTTTATGTTTGTCTTGACTCCTGTTTGTATGTCAAAGCTTATATATTGTTCTAGGTTTTTTTTTGTTTGTTTGTTTGTTTGTTTGTTTGATCAGGAAAGCTTGGAAGTCTTCCTTTTTTGTTAAATATCCATTACCCCTTTTAGATTACTCTCTATTTTGCTGGATAAGTTGTTTTTGATTGTAAGCCTACATCTTTTTCCTTTCATAATATTATATTCCAAATTCTCTGTTTCTGTTGGCTACTTAATCTTGTGTGATACATATTAGGGCTTCTTACTACTTGAATTCTTTTGGCTGCTTGCTTGCAGTATTTTTTTTTTGACCTAGGTATTATGAATACCATATTCCTGGGAGTTTTAATTTTGGCTGTCTTTTTTTTTTTCTCCTTCAACATGTAACTAGTAGTTTGAGGCAGTGAGGTGGCACAGTGTATAGAGTACTGGGCTTGGAGTGAGGAAGACCTAAATTCAAAATGTTCTTTCAGTACTCATTAGTTGTGTGATTCAAGGAAAGACACTTAAGGTTGCTTTGTCTCAATTTCCTTATCTCTAAAATGTGGATAATAGTACCTGCTTCTCAGAGTTGTTGTGAAGATTAAATGAGATAAAATTTGGAAAATGTTTTCCATAGTTCCTGACACTAGGTATTTAATAAATGGTTATTCTCTTCCCTGCTTTCCCTTCACTTGTGACATGTTGACTTCACTTTCTTTGAGTCCTAAACATCCTTTTATGGCTACACTTTCCCCCAAAAATTATAAAGTGCTTATCACAGTGTTTAGCACATACTAAGAACTTACTAAGAGTTAATTGTTTCTAATAGAAATATGTCAATATTAGAATCTTTCTATATCTACTTCCATTTTTGGTTCTAAGCGACTGACAATTTTATCCCATGATTTCTTGAACTATGATGTCTAGCCTTTTTTTCTTGATCATATTTTTCAGGTAGCACAATGATTCTTAATTTATGTCCCCTTAATCCTTTTTCTGTTAGTTGTTTTTCTCTATGAAGTACCTTGCATTTTCTTCTATTTGATTAGACTTTTGAGTTTGTTTTCACTATTTCTAGAAATCTTAAGGAATCATTGTCTTTTACTTGGTCAATTTTAATTTCCTGAGTAATTTTCTTAGGTACTACTGGCACCAAATCATTAGTTCTCTCTCCATATCAATCTTCCATAGCTGTCATTTATTTTCCACTCTGATTTAGATTTAAATTAAAAAAATATTTTAGCTTTTGTAAACTCTTGTATCATGTCTTCCAGGAATTCAGATTAGGTTTGTGTCTTAGCTGGGTATTAGTTTGAGACTTTACTTCTTGATGTTTTGGAGTCACACTTTTGAGTTTCTCTGTCATCATAATAACTCTTTATGGTGGGATTCATTTTTCTTTGCTTATTCATCCTTCCAGTCTTCTTCTTGATATTAAAACTGAGCTCTGTGCACTTCTGGTGATTGAACTTTTGTCCTTTTTTGCCTATCTCCTGCTTTCTTGTAGTATTGTCTTGGTTGTTTGGTAGTTTCAATTGCGTCCAATTCTTCATGACCCCATTAAGGTTTTTTTTGGCTGAAATACTAGAGCTGTCTCCCATTTCCCTCTCCAACTCATTTCATAAATGAGGAAAAGGAAGCAAATAGGGTTAAGGGACGTGCCCAGGGTCATACAAAAAGTAAGTATTTGAAGTTGGAAATCAATTCAGGTATTACTGATTCCAGTCCCAGAACTCTGCACTACTTAACTGCCCGTGTCTTGATGTATTGAGTGTCGTGTTATTCCTGCATCTCAGGGATAGCTCTAGTGAGAGACCAATAAGCTTTTGGTTCTCCCGGAGTGATGTGATAAGGGTATGGCATGCTCACTGCCCTCTTGATCTGAGTTCTGAGTTCGTTACTCAGGTTTGGGTCTCAGCTTGTATCTGGTTAAAAAGTCTGGATTTAATTATTAGTCCATTGGGAAGTTCAATGCAACCATAATGCAGACCTCTTAATTGACCTGGGATTCTTAACCTCGGTATTCTACTGCAAGCTTTATCTTGAAGCATTGATTACTGAGCTTTTATTCTGCTCCTGAGATCCTGAGAGATACACAACTACTCCGTGCTTCTGATATTATTTCTCACTTTGTATATAGCATCAACCAAGACCACTACCACTCTTTCTACTATCACTGAGTAGGTTCCTTTCTCCTTGGATGTGTAACCTGGAACTTGGTAGTGAGCTGGAGTTGTTGTCATTCTTACCCTCTCTCTCTCTGGAATCTCTTCCTACTTTTGAGTCTAATGTGAGAAATATGAAGTTTACATAACTAGAATCCTACTACCAATTAAAAATCTTCATTTTTAAAATTTAAACAGATCTAAAATGCTTTGGTAATATGCCCTATAATTTCTATGGGTAAGGTTTGTTTGTGCCTAGAAACCACAAAGTTTTTTACTTTCTTTGCTACCTCTCTAATTGAGCCTTTTTGTGTATGGATTTTATGAGCCAGTCATTCCATTAACATTACCTTATAGTAATTGGAACCCATTGGGGGAGATTTGAGTGTCCTCTTGAATAAGGATCCAGAGAAAATGAGGCTTCCTAAACAATTATGGTTTGCCCTGAATAGGAATGAAAATTTAGGAAAAAAAATTCCAGATACTCGTTAGAATGGCAAATGAAAAAGTTTTCACCAAGGATAGTTTTTTACCCTAATTTGAGTAATGAGGGAGTGACAAGTAACCTCCAATTCTTAAATCTCTACAGGGAGAGTTCTTTGTGGTTTGGAAAGCTCTGTGTTGGTCCAATTTCTTTTGGAGATAGGAAATTGATTTTCTTTCCTTTTTTGTGCTTATGTATTGAAGACAGTTTAAAATCAAGATGAGTACTACGTAAGAAGTAATCTTTGATAAACTTTGGGAAATGTTCTGCAAAATTTTGTTATTAGAATTATTTCTGATTTTCCTTTTACATGTGCTTGACACTGTTTCTTGCATGGTAGTAGAGAATCAAATAAAAGGACAATTGTTATCAAAGATCCCAGAGGACCATTCTTGATTGGGAATATGGACAGGGTGCTAAAAATGCACCTAACATATTTGACAAAGATGGAAACATTTTCAATTGGGAAGACAGTATAATGAGATTTTGGAAAATTTCTAGACCATCTAAAATTGAGTCACCCTTGTTAGAAATGTTGGTAGACCTGTTTCTGGCATGCAAGAGAAATGGTTCTTGTGCAGACATTTTGGTAGGCTAATCCAAATCCGTGGCTAATCTGTGGTTGGGAGAAGCATATTCCCATTGGGTAAATAAGTAGAATTTTGTCTTTAAAACTACTAGATTAAACAGTCTGGCCTTTTCCCTCCCATTTTCCTCTGAAGTTAGAGGGTTTATTTATTCAAACTCTTGGCATCATGGGGTTAGGGGGAGGGATGGGGGCTACTCCCTTTTTTTCTTTAGGTCATGTGGCCCAGAGAAATAAGCCTGGGGATCTGGCCTTTTTTGATGGAGATACATCCTAAATTGCAAGATGCTAGCACAGTGGGATTTAGAATTTGAATTTTATAGGACTAATGCTATGTAGGAACTGAGATAAAATATGAATCTAATAAACCTCTTTTTCCAAGAGATAAAGATTGTATAGAGGAAGTAAATGGGGAGCTAGACTGGTACTTCGTAAAATCAGTTAAACTCTGTTTGGGGATTGCAAAAGATAATATTATTTTATCCTCAGACAGTGGGGATACAGCAACTAATATTACAGAAACAAATCCCTTATTATACAATTTTCCTCAAATCAGTCCTCCAACTTGAACTTTAGATAAGTCTGATTTCCTTGCGCATTGACAGAAATCTTCCAATAGAGAGGAATTCTATTTCATCCTTTAACAAAACTAGTATATTTGTAGAGCCTTACAATGTGATTTGCAAGTATAAGAAGCTATTGTTATTATAATTAGTAGTTAAAATAATGTCTTAGTCTCATTATTCTTCCCACTTGAAATCCAAGCAGCAAATAAAGAAAAGGAGGTAGATTATCATACAGAATAAATGGACATTGGCTTATTGCTCATCTTAGAAGATATATACAAAAGACTTCTACAAGCAAAGAGTGACTATTATTGGTGGTTTATCTTCCTATTCCATATTTCCCTGCAAACAAATGCTGGGATCACTTATGTTAGTTAATATCATTCTTTTCACTTGGTACCACATTTCTTCAGTGTTCTTCTGTGGGTAAACAAATGCTGGAGCATTTTATATTTCCAATATCAATTTTAACTGAGGAATTCCTAGCACATTATTGACATAATTTTGTTAGTTTTCAGATAAAAAAAAAGAAAACAACCAGCCATAATAGCTTTCCTAAAAGTTCTGAGGGATTGAAATTCCCATAACAAGGCAATTATGTGAATTCTGAACAAATGGCAGAGAATTATGTCCTGCATGATGAAATAAGTGAGAATTGGATGGAATTTTTCTTGAATTTACCTAAGTGTTCTCATTCTATTTCTGTCATCTTTTACTTCCATAACTAGCATACAGACACATAATGACTATAATTTTGTCCATAAAAGTTAATATATTATATATGTAGGAAGTCCTTTTTTTTGCAAACTGAAGTACATTATTTATCTTATTGTGGTTAGATGCACAAGACACAGTGAAAAGTAAATGGTCAGTTGAATAATTTGAATAAATGCTTATTTTGGCTCTGGTCTTGGATGAAGAAGCTCAGGTCCTTAATCTATTCAAATGGGAAGAGTATCAGCTATATAATTTCTAAGACCTTTTCCAAGACCAAACCTTTTGAAATAATGCTTTAGACTCCTCTGCAAGCTTCATTACTTATAAGCTCTATGATCTTGAAAAAGTCACAACTTTTTTAGAGTTTTTTTTTTCCTTTTCACTTGTAAAATAGAGATTATACTTGCTCTACTTAATTCATGAAGATATTCTGGGTAACAAATAAGATAATGTATGGAACAGTCTTTATAAATTCTACAATAAGCTATTATTATTATAATTAATATCATCTTTATTACTTAGAAAACTAGCATCTGAATTCACTAAAATCACAACTTGATTATTGTTTTCAAAATAAATCATTATCACTCAAATCACACATTCCTTTGTTTGACATTTATTAAATGTTTACTGTGCAAAAAGCATTGTTCTTGTTCCTGTAGAAGTTCCAAAATTGAGACATTGTGCCTGACTTCATGGAGCTTAACTTTTTTTTTTTTTTTTTGCTGAGGCAACTGGGGTAAAGTGACTTGCCCAGGGTCACACAGCTAGGAAATGTTAAGTATCTGAAACCAGATTTGAACCCAAGTCCTCCTGACTTCAGGGCTGGTGCTCTATCCACTGCACCACCTAGCTGCCCCAGAGATTAACTTCTTGTTGAGGAATATGACATACATATAAATTCAAGTCCTTCTACTATGTTTTCTAAGCCAAAGTTTCTTAAACCATGGATTGTAATTCCATATAGGGTCAAATAACTGAATATAGGGCTGCAAAAAAAAAAAATGGTAACAGTAAAAAATATCAAATCTGTTAAGATTTATTTATTTATTTATTTTGGCTGAGGCAATTGCAGTTAAGTGACTTGCCCAGGGTCACACAACTGGGAAGTGTTAAGTGTCTGAAACCAGATTTGAACTCAGGTCCTCCTGACTTCAAGGCCGATGTTCTACCCACAGCACCACCTAGCTGCCCCAAGATTTAATTCTTTATGTAAAAATAAACAAGCATATATATCTCATCAGGATTCAAATTTGCTTTCATCTTCAATGGTAAAATTTAACCTATATAATAACAAAGATTTGTTTTAAAATAAATTTCTTCATAATTTATTATCAGTAAATTTATTATTTGCACATGTATTTTAGATATCTATCTACCCAGAGTCACATAAAAATTTCATGGGGGAAAACAGGTGGTGAGTGGAGAAACTTTAAGAAGCTCTATTCTAGACAACTCTCTAAAACAAGAAATTTCTGAGAACGTCCTGACCTGTATTGGCAACATATGTTTTTTCACTTAGGAGATCCCTATGTGAATGAAAGAAATCACAGGTCCAATCCATATCCATTACCCTTTGATTCCTCAAAAAAAAAAAAAAAAAAAACCACACAACACTGTGCCATAGGACTACTTCCACAGTGATTGTTGAATAAGTTCCCAGAATACAAGATAGTATTTATAGTATTAGAGGATCATTATTGTTTCCTAACTAAAGATAAATTAAACTATGTCATTGGCCACAGAGGAAATATTTAAATGCCCCTGATACCATTGATTCTCTTGCCTGACTTAGGTTGTAAGGCATATGACTCATTCACATTGGAAAGTGTGATTAATGTACCAAAAGCTTAGGAATAGTGTATGTGTGTGTGTGTGTGTGTGTGTAAAAGAGACAGAAATAAAGTTGGCCAAAGATACAGCAAGAGACACACAGGAAGAAAAAGAGAGAGAGAGAGAGAGAGAGAGAGAGAGAGAGAGAGAGAGAGAGAGAGAGAGAGAGAGAGAGTATGTTGAGAAAATGGTATTACTTTTAAATTGGGACCATAATCTCTAGATTGACAGATAAATTAGATCTGTATCTGTATAGATATAGATCTGTATAAAGATAGATATTTTTCATTTTCTTTTATTTTTTTTTCTGTGGCTCAGCAATTCATGACATTCAGATTCTGGGATAACCATTGATGGAACAGATTATAGTTTTTGGTTCTTTATTTATTTTTTTTTGGATAAATTTGCAATAGTGAGACCTGAACACTGATAAGATATTATCTGCTCCTAGAATGAAATAAGTAATTAGCCTAATAAAAATGTGGGCTTTGTTTTACATCATTTAGATTCCAGTTAATGAAGGATATATTATTAAGCAGTTAATCCTTAGAGCTGAAAAATTGTCAAAAATTCTAAGAATTTTGTGTGAGAGAATGTGGGGCTTATTAGACCTTAATATTAAAGAAAAATCAATTATCTCTCATTTCACATGGATTTTATCTTTTGAATTCTAAATCAGTATATTTAGCTTCATTTCTCTGAGTCTCAACTTTCTTCACTTGAGATATTTGTGTTAAGAAGAAATTTCAGTATCTACCAAGTTATATTTCCAAAAGGCTATTGAGAACCTGTTAATGTGATCAATCCTGACAAGGACAATTTCATTAGCACCAGTAGGGAATGGTTATTTCCTGAAAATTTGGGTAAACCTCAATAAACATGAGGATGAGTTCTTGGGTTGTATGTGGTACCTTAAAAGACATAGACATTTCAAAAGTACTTTTTAAAAAATTCCTCAATTCACTGTGATGCTGCCCTTACTGTGACCTTAATTGGAAGAACATCTGCAGGCTGGGATTTGTAACAGTATTAAGGTTATAATTTATTGTATTTTGCAGTCTACAAGACATTCTGAAAATAAAAGGTCCGTGTGTTAGGAGATGATGGAACTAGGCTGAATGAAGGGGAGTTACACTGATTTTTTAAATGACTCCCTCACTTCCTCTGACCCAATAGGGTAATTCTTCTGTTTTCCTGTTATATTCTTCTTGGAAAAAAATATACCACTCACATCTTTTCTTTCTCAAACCCTTCCCACACTCACAATTCTCTCTTCTCCTAACATCTACTCCTATATTTTATATGGTAATGAATTTCATTACTTTCCCTTAATATAAATCTCCCCTGACTTCTATCATTGCTCACTTTGCCCTTATGCTTCCCACTTTCCCATTTATAGTACCGATAAGTTTATCCCTCCTGGTTCTGTACATGTTTTTCCTTTGATATTTCCTAGATATAAAATAATTTACATTTTATATGCCTGGGGCATTTGTATGTGTTTTTGGCTATGCCTGTCTTATTCTGCCCCTACTAAATGCATACTCTTTAAAATTATAACTTTCATTTTCCACATCCTTTGTTTTCTCTCATCCTAGAATGATTTCTACTATACCACTTCCACCCTCTGTATCTCTATGCACTAGGTGTTGGGGCCATATCTGTCCTATGAAAAGATAATTACCAACTGAATTAATCAAAATAGTCACCACTGCACACAAGACAGAATTTGATAAATGAGTAATTGAAACTTGTTTGTCCACTGGTTATTCTCTCTGCAGCATCTCTACATGGAGATAGAATGGCTGGCCTTGGAGTAGGATGCCCATGATATATGTTCAGTTGTTGGCATATACTGGCTATGTGAATATTGACAAATCATGTGACTCGTGATCTATGTAATTTTCTAAGATGTGGAAGGGCATTAACTTTGAAACTGGGAAAATTGGGTTTGAATACTGGTTTTGCTACTGACTACTTATATTAAGTATATTTAGACATTTAACATCTCCTGCACCTTGGTTTCTTTATGATATTGGGTTAAACTATCTCTAAGACCTATTTGAGCTTTAAATCTATGATAAGGTAGAGACGAATTACTGATCTATATCATTTAAGGGAGCTGCCATACTGGAAGTTTCTTGTATAAGTTAATTTTAAGTCTAATCCCACTCCCCCCCCAAAAAAATAACAAAAAAAAACCTAGTTTGTCAAGTTTCTCCTTCGGTGTATATTTGTTGAACTTTAGTCTCTGTGGGGCAAAAGTTAAATGTAATTATAATATCCCTGTTTAAAATGCTCAGCTTTCTCTTTTGTGTGGTTGTTGTTCCATCCTTTGCAGACTCTTCTGTCTGTGGTATCTTGGCCAGAACTCACCCTGTAATCTGTCCAATATTAGCTTCTCCTTGTCATGGGATCATGACATCATGATCCTACATTAGAACTCCCAGAACAAATTACACTTTTCTGATTGATAAACAGCTACCTATACTATATTCTATACTATCCCTAGTTCTCACATGTTTCATCTTAACTTAAAATACTTGGTGGTGATTCCTATTCCAAGCTATGTTGCCAAAGAAAAGTTCTACTCAAGAGTCAAAGAACTCATTCTTACCTCCTTCCTTTGGCCAATTGTGCTAATGTGTGCCATTCATCATAAGAAGGCTAGGCGTGTCTGTGTGTGGGGTGTGTGTGTGTGTGTGTGTGTGTGTGTGTGTGTGTGTGTGTGTGTTACTAGGTATAGTCCATCACTATGACCTACAAACCACTCAAAGTATATATCACATTGGCAGTGAAGCATCTTGGATAGATACTATCATCCATGTCATTATAAAAACTATTACTAAAAAATGATTTTTCAGATGTCTTATCAAACTACACTCAGAGTAACTTACACTTAATGTAACACTTACATGAAGCTACTTTAGTGGGCTCAACAGACATTAGGTCTATAAGCAGATTTGGAGGAAAAAAATCAAGTAGAATGGAATTGTAGATGGCACTTAAATAAATCCCTGTAGGCATCTTCTTTCTTTCCTCTAGTGGAAGGTGTTATCTGTTGGTGCCATCAGTCTGAAGATAAACTGTATTTCCCTAACTATCCCCCATGGAAGTATTGTCCTCATCAGTTAGGAGAACATTGGAATTATTGCAATAGCCACAGTTCACAAAATGAGACTAAAAAAAAAGAAGGGGAAGCTTATAGTTTTCAGGTTTGAGCCCTAGCAGCATGAGATTGGAGAATCCTTTCATTTAATCATAAGCAGTTCTTTTCTTTTCTTTCATCCTCAGTATGCTCCAAACTTGAGGGAAAGAAGAAGGGAAAGAAGGAAGAATATAAAAACATTTATTAAGCACCTATTTGGGGTCAAACACTATTTAAAATGTTGGAGATACAAGGGTAAGACAGTTCCTGCCTTCAAGGACCTTACATCCTAGAAGAACACTCTCTCTTTTTCCCTCCTCCCTCCTTTCTCTCTCTGTCTCTCTCTCTGTCTCTCTCTCTCTCTCTCTGTCTCTCTCTCTCTCTGTCTCTCTTTCTCTCTGTCTCTATGCACACACACACACACACACATATATATATATGTATAATATAATATATATATATATAACAGGGAAAGATGAGCAGAGAAGTATTTGGGGGGGAGACAAAGTACTGAATTATTGAAGGGATTGTCAGTAGGAATATAGCAATGTTGATTATGAGTAGAACTTTATAGTTCTTATGACTTGTCCTTTTAAGTACCAGTATTGTGTGTGTGTGTGTGTGTGTGTGTGTGTGTGTGTGTGTGTACATCTTTGGAGACAGAACAGATAGTGAGATGCCCAGGCGGATATGAGTTTCCTATTGCATGAGCAACCAAAGTTTAGGAAATAGTGTAATCCTACTGCATATTATAGATTGTATATCATATGATAGAATAAGGAAAGAGAGAATTACCATGACTCACTCTGAAAAAGTGTAATGTCTCCTGGTGAAGAACTCTTTCAAGCAATTAAACATAGCCTACATGATTCTGAAGTGGGTTTTTGGTTTTCTTCTTTAAGTATAGATTAAGTTCAGGCCTTGCCTAAACTATTTGCAAGGAACCACTTTTCTTTTTCTGTTTCCTCCTGTCTGATTCTAGAACACTAATTTTTTTGATACTGGCTTTTGGGAATGTCCTTGGTACTTGTGCAGTCAGTATGAAGGCTGTCCCTGACCCCAGCTTCATAATCGACACATCTGCTTATGTCAATCTCATTCTGGCTTTGATTACAGACTTCCTGAAGAGGTAACTTAGGAGTGTTTTCAGCTGGCTTAGGTTGCTTACCTTTTTTAGTCCACTTATTTCTTTCCTGGAGTTTACTTCACACCTTTAAGCCCCTTCTCCAAATATATACAGTGTGTGGTCTTTGTCTCATTCTTTTGAATTTTACATTATACTTCCCATTGATAACTGAAAACTGGATCTATATCTGAACCCCTGTTTTGACCCGTATTTAGCCCTCCTTAGCATTTTGGTACAATACTTTTGATTCTTGAAGATAAAAATTTAACTCTTCTATACCATTCTCTGGCTGTCGATTTTCTATTAATCCTATTGTAGAATGATAGCATCTGAAAGGGAAAGAGGGCAAAGAAAGCTCTTTTTGGCTTATTTGAAATAGTAAGTTTTAGTAAACATTTCTAACTTGTTAATTTTACACAAGCTTACATGATCCTCGAGTAGATAACTTTTTTCACTTAAAAACTTTAAGAAGGATTTACTATTTATTCCTGAATAACATTATATAGTACCAAAGCCTTCTGGTAGATAATTACACACTTCTGTTTTCTAAAATTGCCTTGGAAATGTGCAGCAAATTTCAAAGCAGCTTGTGAAGATAAAGCTTTTAGAAATTCTCAAAATATTAGGCAAACCAAATTTATTGTATGAAGATTGTCATTTGCAACCAGATGGTACACATTATGCACATGATAAAGGTCTTTCATAACATTATCACTAATATTAACATGTTTATATAATAATGAAGCTGTGACACAGTCTGACAAGTACTGAAATGTTCAATATTTTATCTTTAACTCATTTTGTTGTTTGTAAACAGAACAGTTGTTTATGGGAGGTAATACTGAAAAAAATAAGAAATAACAAGACTAAATTAAGTTAAGAAGATGATGAATCCTGTGAAAATGCCAAATTTGTACTCAAAAAGAATTTTTATTGCATTGTTTTCTCTAATTGGTGCCTGTCATTTTGCTCATGAAAAACCAAGGAAAACTGAAGGTACAGTAAAGAAACTTTTTATAACCCTATCCCTGGGTCTATCAATATTTCTTCCACAAGATCAAATAAATTGAGACTTAAAAGTGGCCTCTAGAACCAATTTATCCAATGCCATATATTTTAAAAAAAAAATCACTTTTATATCACACCCTACAAATGAATGGCTAACTTCCTTGAAGATATTTAAGAAAAGAATAACCTCTATTCCCTGGATGGCCCTATTCCATTTTTGGACAGCTGTAATAGAGATTTCCATTCCATCCATTATGCCTAAATTGACTTTATTTTTACTCACTTCTATCCACTGCTTCTGGTTCTGCCCTCTTGGGCAAAACCCAATATGAAAGCCCATCACATACTTGAAGATAGCTATTCAGATTAAACCATTCTAGTTCTTTCAGCTAATAATATGTAGGCCCATCCATCATTATGCATAACTGCATTATTGCTTATTGAGCACTCCGTATTCAAATTATTTTATTACTGATGTAGTGAAAGGGGGAGGATAAGAGCTATAAAAACGGTGGTAAAGATAAAGACATATGGCCCCTGCCTATTTATTGAAACTAACAGGTAAAATGGTATATAGGGAAAACTCCATTTTACTCTAAGTACAAATTTCTCATTTTTCTAACTTGAACAAGAAGCATTTGTTAAATCTCTAATATTGCCAGGTATTTTTATATATTCTTAATTGTTTGGAATTGAGGGGCTTTAAATGGGAAGAGAAACAACAGTGATATATTTGATCATCTATTTAGAAATTTAAGCACTCTGTCTTCTACTCCACTTATTTAGTCCTTTTTTTGCCATTAAAAATGAGCAATTATTTACTCTTTAAAATATCTATCATGTCTTAATTTTGGAATTTAGATTAGTAGGTCTAAATGGCTCCTCCTTGGACATTATAATCTAATGCTTATAAATTAGAGCACCAAGTTCCATATGATACGTATTTCTAAACTTCAATCAGGAGCTCATACAGATTTTTGGTTAAAAAACTTTTGAAATGTTTAAAAATTTTGAATATGATCAAAGGTTCTTAAACTATCTATCGCTTTACCATGCCACTGAGGACAAACATGTGTTTTTATTCTATGATTAGAATGTGGCAATTCTAATATTTTTTCATTACAATGTCATTTTCTTATTCACATAAATTTTGTAGAATTCAAACATTCTGCTTAGAAAACAAAAAAAAGAGCATAAAATTCCATTACTTTTTAAACATTACCTCTGGAAATTAAAAATACATATTTAAGTTTTATAGGTGACCTACTCTGCCAAATTACAGCAGGGAGTTGATTTTTATACCTGAGACATTGGGGTTGTACAAGCATAACTGCTCTAATATAGGAGTAATAAAATCCACTGCTTCTAGGTTCAGAGCTACATGAAATCCCATTAAAATTACCACTTTTATCATAATATATCTTTATATCATTCTAAATGCTTGAAATCACTGAGAAGAAATTTAATGAGAATAGACTTCATGAGAACTTAACATAAACTTCCCTCTTTTTTCACTTATGTCTGACCACAACTTTAATATAGCTAAATTTTCAAACTTATTTACTTTTTGGGAATAACACTAGGGAGGAAATATTAGGAGGAAACATTTACAGAATCTAGGTTTCAAATAGCTCTGTATACTGCCTTATCCTATTTAAAATAAAGAAGTACAATTAGATGACTTCTATATGTTCTTCCCCATTAACCCCATTAACATGCTATGACCTTTTAACCAATTCCTCTTTAATTTGACCATCCCACCTGGCATATGATTAATTTTTTTTTCTTTGGGATCTTCCATTTGATTTGAATGTGGTTATATGCCAATTTCTATCTTTTTGATATCTCTCAGTCCTTTTCATAGTCTTCTTTGTAGGAAGGAAGCACTTTAATAAAAACATTTTCCCTTTAAAATGTAACATTTTCTATGAATGTTTCTTGTAGATTTAAAAAAAATTTATTATTATTTTAATTAAAGCTTTTTATTTGCAAAACATATGCATGGGTAATTTTTTTTAACACTGACTGACCCTTGCAAAGCCTTCTGTTCTAAATTTTTCTCTTCTTCTCCCACCCCCTCCCCTAGATAGCAGGTAATTTAATACATGTTAATTATGTTAAAATATATGACAAATCGAATATATGTATACACATTTATACAGTTATCTTGCTGTACAAGAAAAATCGGATCTACAAGAAAAAAAAACCTGAGAAGGAAAACAGAATGCAAACAAACATCAACAGAAAGCATGAAAATGTTATGTTGTGGTCGACACTCAGATTCCACAGGCCTCTCCCTGAGTGTATATGACTTTCTTCATCACTAAACAATGGGAACTGGTTTGAAACATCTCATCATTGAAGAGAGCCATGTCCATCAGAATTGATCATAGTATAGTCTTCTTGTTGCCATGTATAATAATCTATTGGTTCTGTTCATTTCAATTAGCATCAGTTCATGTAAGTCTCCCCATACCTCTCTGAAATCATCCTGCTGATTGTTTCTTACAGAACAATAATAATCCATGACATCCATATACCATAATTTAATCAACCATTCTCCAATTGATGGGAATCCATTCAGTTTCCAGTTTCTAGCCACTACAAAGAGGGCTTCCACAAACATTTTTGCACATGTGGGTCTTTTTCCTTCCTTTAAGATCTCTTTGGGATACAGGCCCAAAAGAAACACTGTTGGGTCAAAGGGTATGCACAGTTTGATAACTTTTTGAGCATAGTTCCAAATTGCTTTCCAGAATGGTTAGATCTGTTCACAGTTCCACCAACAATGTATAAGTGTCCCAGTTTTCCCATATCCCTCCAACATTCGTCATTACCTTTTCCAGTCATCTTAGCCAATCTGAGAGGTGTATAGTGGTATTTCAGAGTAGTCTTAATTTGAATTACTCTAATCAATAGTGATTTATGATATAAATGTTACTTATGTGACTTTTAGCAGTGAAATGATATTCAGGAAAATAAGAAAAAAATTGTATAGTTTGAGGAAAATTAGTCTTAATCTGGCCCAATTGCAATAACACTGCATAAAACTTGTGTAAAAGCTCTTTAGAGATCTGGAATTCATCCATGTTGACGTGATAACTGAACCTATAGGGATTAATATGATCACTCAGAAAGGTTATATGTATAAAAGAGAAAAGACCTATGACAGAATTTTGCATTTTACTTAATTATAGAACAAGTTATGGATGATGAAACAGCAAAAAGGGACTAATAAGGAGTGATCAGACAAATAGAGTGAGTTTCAAGTCATAGAACAATAATAACAGTAAGAATACAAAATGAAGATAAACTTTCTCTTCAGAGGATGTACCCACAACAAAAGGGGTGTCCATAGTATAAAACAGTTCCTCTAATTTTGGAAGAATGAAACTATCATTTTACCATTACAAATAATTATTTCTGTTTTTTTTCTTGGAGATACAATTCCAAAGGATGGCCAGAAAATTGAAGTCCCCCATGTAACTATAATATATAATAGTAATTGTTGTATTATTATAATATGTCTGCTCTTTACAATTTTCAAAAACTTTTGCCATTCTTAATCTGTCTCTTCTGCTCAAAATCATTAATAACAATTTGGAGACTTAAAAAAGGTATTCTTACCATGCTTGCTGAGTATATGAAAGAGTAAAAAACTCCTGATGTTGGGTGACAGAACCAAGATATTGACAAATGGATGCTTTTCTTAGAATTCAGATAATAGAAAACCTGATTACTAGGAAATATTCTATTTTACAATGAAATCATTTCTCATGGTAGGAATGAAAATGATTTTTTCAAAAAAAACAAATGTAAGGTTGAAAATGATTTGCCAGCTTAATTCCATATAGGTCTATCAATTTGTATCTCTCCTATTCAAATGAAAGCTAAGAATTAAAGTGAAGGGCATGTTAAAAACTCCAACTGACCAAACAAATATTATGTTAAATCTGACACTTTGTTTATGCAAATAACCAAAAAGATTATACTTGTAGATTAAATTCAAATGTCTTTATTAGATGATTTGAGTTAGTCCTGAAGTCATAGTTTAGAGCTAGAAGAATTTATTCAGTCCATCTCTGAAGAGATGAAGCGTTTTGACTGGTATTGTATAATCAAGTGATAGCATTGGAGTGCAAAAAATTCAGTACTCAGATCTAATTCTCATCATGAACCCTGACTCTTATTATTTGAGATAGCCAGACGATACAGTTAATAGAACACAGGACCTGAAGTCAGGAAGACGAGATCAAATCCGACCTCAGACATTTAACAAGCCAGGTAATCGTAATCTTGAGCAAATTCATCAATCTGTCTTTGCCTCAGTTTCTTTATTTTTAATTTTATTTTCAATTTTCAGAACAAAACATGTATTTTAATAACACATTTTGATAAAAAGATCATTGCACATGAAATGCAAATCTTCTTTGTACAAGTTACTATTTCATACAAATATAAAACCACGTTATCATGTACATTTCATCTCCCTCCTTTTTTTTTTTCCTTCCTGGGAGGAGAGAGAAAGAAGATAAGTTAGCAAGAATAGGGCAAAAATAATATGGAAGGAAATGCACAACTAGTAATTATAATTTTGAATGTGCTTCATTTACTTCATCTGTAAATTGCAGACAATAATAGCACCTCCTCTCAGGATTGTTGTGAGGATGAAGTAGAATATTTGTAAAGCACTTTTCAAACATTACAGCATTATATTAATGTTAGATATTATTATTACCAAGGGCATATCTCTTAAGGAAATAGATAGGCATTAGATCTGTGATATCTTTGATATAAGGAACTTCTAAATAAGAAAACCCTATTTACCATTTGCAGATTAACATCTTCTCTTCAACTTACAGTCTTAAGATAGTTGCCTCCGCCACTGATAATTTAAATGACTTATCCAGGACCATATAGCCAATATGATATAAACAGGACTTGAAATTGAGTCTTCTTGGTTAATGTTGGGCTTTAAACAATATATTAAACGAGTTCTACAATATTTGCATAGTATAGCTAGAAGAGTTGTTGTTAAACCAGAACAATGGAGACAGGATCTATATAGAATTTAATTATTATTATTATTAGCATTATTATACATTATTATTAAAATTTATAATTAATCATACATGAAAACAAAGTAATTGGACTACCCAAAGAAGAAGAAAAATGTCCTTAGTTATTCTCAGCATACATACTTTCCTATGCATTATCTGGAAGCAAGGAAGTGATGGTCATTGCTGAACCTCAGTGCCCTCTATCTTTTATTTATCTTTTTTTTTTTTTAAAGTAAGTAATGTTGCTCTAGCTCTTTATCATTCAGTAAGAACTACAGTTATAAAAGACATTAGAAAAGGCTAGTTATTTAACTTCAACAACCAACATAGACTTTATATTTCTTTTTACTTGGCATTTAGAAATACTGATGATAGACAAATTGCAGCTGTGTTTTCAAGGATGAAGAAGATGTCAGACATGTGTAATATTTTGAGGTAATGAGTGATTATGATTAATGAACTAAGAAACCTTTTCTTCTTTTAGATATAATATAATGCAGGATTCCATCCTTCTTCTGATCTGCTGGCTCTTTGTGATCTATCCTTTCAGATGAGTGAGTTATTTTAGGATTCTATCTTTCCAAAAAGATCAAAAAAGAAGAGAAAAAAGTGGAGAATTTTGGAAAAATCATTTTTTTCCAGGATTTAGTCTCCAAAAGCCTATATTTGTTATGTTTTTATTTTCTCTGAATTTATTTTTGCCCTGAATCATAGGATACTGGGATTGCATGTTTAGAATGATAATCAATCAATGAACATTTATTAAGTACATATTATGTGGAGTACACACATATTATGTGGAGAGGTAGAGTAGTCATAGTGGATCAGAAGCTGACCTTAGAGATAATAAACTCAGGGTTTTACTATCTCTGAGGACCCTAGACAAGACACTTAACATTTCATTGTTAGCAATTTTCTACAACTATAATTTTCATTGGAAGACGGAATTTTCTTATTTGAGCAGTTTCCTTTAACAGTTAAATCATAGATCCAGGGCCTATTTTTATGCACCAGATGTTGTACAGTGGGGATACAAAGAAAACAAGAAAATGTTTTCTCCTCATGGAGCTGACATTTGAACCAGGATATGAAACATACAGAAAATGAAGGAAACTTTAGGGAGGAAGGTACTTAGATAACAGGTAAGATTTGACAGGACCTGATCACTCCCTGAAGAAGGTTAATGTTGAACTGAATTTTGGAGAGAGCCAATGATTATTAACATAAGGGGGGGAAAGTGTTCTAGGCATGGAAGGAAGGATGAAAGAAGTAGATGTAAAATGCTTAACTTGTAAGTACTTTGTGAAGTTTTATACAACTATAATCTCATTTGATCCTCACAACAACTGTAAGAGGTAAGTTATGGTATTATTATCCCCATTTTCTATTTAATGAGGAAACTGAATAAGGCAAAAGGTAAATGACTTCTTGAGAGTCTCAGCACTAGTTAAGTGTCTGAGGTCTGATTTGAATTAAGTTCTGCCTGATTTCCCTTAGCTACCTACCTACCTGTCTCTAGGTGAGGGGACAGGCAAATAAAAAGGAAAGAATGAATGAATGAAAAGGTCTTTAAGTATGTATTGTGTGACAAATAACTATACATATTCAGTGCAGAAGCTATAAACAAAAAATTTCAGACACCTGCTTTCAAGAAATTCATAATCTAATTAGGAAGACAACACCTAAAAGAAAAATCAGTTACAAGTCAGCTGGGATGGATTAGAAATCTTAAACTTATGTAGATAGACCAGAGTTTCTTGAATTTCATCAGCAGGTCAGATTATAGTGTCAGTGGTCTTCAAGGTGTTAAAAGCAGGTCACATAGCAAGGCCTGGAGGATCTTAAAAATAGTATGAGCTGACAAGTACTTATATGTATTTTGGGTAGCTGGGACCAAGGAAGAAGGTCAAAGTTAAAGAGATAGAAGATCAGAAGTAGAATATCCTGTGTGAAGTCTAGGAGAGACATATAAGCTTGAATTAACAGGGAAAGGTGCCCTTAAAGTCCATTTATACCAATTGACTCATTTTATAAATGAGAAGAAAGAGTTGTCATTTACTCAAAGCTATATTTCTAGTATATGTCATTGATCACATTTGTACTCAACTATTGATACTATTTGATAACAATCACAGAATCTTAGATCTACAATGGATCTCAAGGATTCTCTAATTTGATTCATCTTTATTCTACATCCAGAAATTTCTTTCATTTAGTGTGTGTGTGTGTATGTGCATATAAATGGGAAAAAGGTTCAGGTATTCTAATATTATTAATTACATAATTACATCAAAATCAGAAATCAGCTCAGGCTATAGGTCAGAGACATGGAAAGGTAAAGGAGAAAGCTTTCAGATATAAAATAGATATCTCTCACTCTAGAAAAGAAGACAGGCTTAAATACCTTAATTGTATATGAAAAAGGCCTGAAAAATAATGAGTGCCTCCAGTCCCTAGTCATTTATCTACATAAGATTCCTAAATAAGTATAGAAGGTAAAGATAACTGAACTGAAACTAATCAAACCCAGGCAATCTATGGAGACAAGGGGCTTTAAGGGGCAAAGAAGAATTTATTCATAGGATAAATAAGCATCCTTCCTCAATCTTCCAGGAAAATACAAATCAACCTCACAGTTAAGGCTCTGAGAATGTAGCATTATTCAGCCAAGCCAGTTACTGAAGGTAGAAAAAAAGATGGCAGTTTTTCATTGAAAAAGAAACCCAGAAGACCAGCTGATAACTGAGATATCATACCATGTAGAGTCCAGCCACTGAACAATCAGTTTGGTCTAGTTGAAAGCTATCACTCAATGGCCTTCCCAATATCATCTGGTAGCCGCTGAATGGGGAGACTACCTGATCCTGATTAAGAAAAAGGGCATCAATGAGGAGGCAGTACAGCAACTAAAGTGATCAAGCCATAGCAGATTGATTGGTCCCCTCTAAAACAAAACACATTAAAAGCTGAGATGACTGTCCAGGAGAGACATCACACCCTTCAAAGCTCTTTGTCTCCTCTTCTACTCTGGTTATATTTGTGGTGGAATGTTCCATTAGTATTTGGGAGTGGGAAGGGCAAGGGAGTTTGTAATTATAGTTCTTGCTAAGTCATTTGAGTAAATGCCTCTGTTAAATAACTCAATCTGCTTGTTTAAAAATAGTCATCCAGTTAACGGGAAGCAAACTGGTACAGGCTCCTAAATTAGTATTTAGGAGGATTGTCCCCCACAGGATTACCACCCAAAACCCTGGGAGTTCTATCTCTCTGTGGACTCAGCTGTCCAGTGATGGTATGAGTTGGTTAAATGAGCTCTAAGGAGATTATGTCCTCCTTGAACACATACACACACAAACACACAACACACACACAGGCTATCACAGGATCTGGTATATAGTATGAACTTAATAAATGTATATTGATGAGTAGATTAATTTTACAAAGAAACCCATAAGGGCAAAATAACTTTCATAGGGATAATAATTGCTAGAGTGGGACCCAATTGTCCCGACTAATTCTATTTCTCTTAGTAGAATGACTGCTATATTTGTATTCAGAGGATACCCACTCTCATTTACTATCCATGTCACTTAAGTAAGTGACCTCAGAATCTGGTTCTTTGTTTTTCCTCAATAAAATGAGGGAGATGGCCTAAATAACCCTCTTATTATCCTAGCCATTTCTAAATACATAGTACCTATGAAGAATTTCAAAGTTGTTGCTCTAGTGCTTTTCAAAAGATGTGCTACCAGCATTCCAGCATACTGAAAACAACCCATTTAAGTAAGTCTCCTATCATCTACTGTAATTCCTCTTTATAAAGAATATTATTTGGGGAACAAAAATGTTTGAGAGTCATTGTTCTATTCCATGTCTTACACCATGCCAGTCTGTTATAAGGCCAAAAACCAAGTAGAAAAATAGTGGTCACCAGAAAACCTTGATTCAAACCCTGTTTCTTCCTTTTTAACTAGCTGTATATCACTGGAAAATTTAATTAACCATCTCTAGGACTATTTCCCTTTCTAGAATAAAAAAAAAAAGGACTTGGCTAGATAATTTCAAGGAACTGTTCTGTGATTTTTTTGAGAATATAGACACATACAAATGTTGAGAAGCATATATTCAGTAAGAGCATATAGTGATCAGCTATTATATAGAATAACTATATTTATGTCAAATATTTCAACTGTAATATCCTGTTCAATAAAATGTCAAACAAAGGCAATGTTTCTGGAATTAGTTATAAAGCATTGCCATAAACAACATGTAAAGATGTACTAATGTAAAGTACTTCTAAATATAATAAAGAGGTATTAAATATCAATTAAAATAATTAGTATTGCTGCAGAAAAATCCTCTCTTTATAGAATTTCCATAAGTGATTTTTGTAATTTTTTTTATAACCCAGACCATTTAATAAAAGTAAATAGGTCATCATATGTATAAGACTATTAAATATATGTGCATGTTGTTGCTTTACAGATTCAAATCCCAGTTTACAAGGGAAAATCAAAAATATAAAGAGGCCTAAATCCCAGAGGGATCTGAGCAACAGAATCTTATATGCTCTTCCTTCTTGGAAGTGATATGTCTGGGGAAGATTTTCTAGTCAGACAAGACGATTTCTGAGATTCCGTATAACTCTAAATCCTGTGATATTATGAAATAGATAGCTCTGCCACAACTTAAAAGATGCCAGACTCAGTTTATAATTTATGAAAATGTGTCTCTGTGAAACCAAGGAAGGCAATTTTTTTTCTCTTACCATGAGAGGCTTAAAATCTGCAGCACATCGAACTCCCTGTGCCTGGAATTTCATTTTGCCAGTTTAAGCCAAACAGCCATGAATGCTACTTTGTGTAATTCTCACACTGGGATCATTTCCTGATGTTATTTGCTAACACAAAATCTCAACTAAAGTGAGCCTTCACGAGCAGAATGAAGCTTACATCAAGTTTTAAACCTAGAGCAAACAAGTGGCTCTAGTCTGAAAATTTTCTTTGGATTTGTAATCAAACAGACCTACTTTGAAACAGCCAAGTACCCGAGCTATGAAATAGAAAACTCTTATTTCAACACTTTAAAAAAATTTTTAAAAAGTAGTTTTCCTTTCTCCAAGTTAAATATGTTCCACTTCTGACAGGATTTATTTTCACTTTGCACTGAAATGACTTGACCATATTTTAAAATTATTTACAGGTGTTTAAAAAAAAAGGTTGTTGTAATTTATAAAATTTTCTTGTGATATCAGTAAGCCTCAAACTCTGTATGTTTGTGAGTGTGTGTGTGTGTGTGTGTGTGTGTGTGTGTGTGTGTGTAGGTTTTAATAGCATTCCAAGGATGGTTGAAAATAAATGATGTTGAAATTATGGGTTTTTTAAAAAAATTCTCAGATTTCTGCAACTTTTTATTGTAATTGCCTGAAGTGTTGAAATGTCCCATAATATGTAAAAATGTAGTATCACTTTAAATAGCAGTGTTCTGAACATACATTTTAAATATAGTCTTGGCTACTCCAAGTATGGCATGTTTCCATAATTATTCTGGAATTGTAAAAGAAATGAATGTGATATAGAACCCTGGTATAATTCTTTTGAAGGACTATATTCTGAAAGACCCTCATCAGCTGGGAAACTGTCAGTCATGAAGGCATAAAATAACAAGTTCATAGAACTAGAAACCTGACAGGGTATTAATTCTGACCAAACCACTGGAACATCCTATAGGAAAAAAAATCTGGAAATGTAAAAAATGTCATGAAGTGAGCTTTGTTGGACTAAGGGATAAATATCAAGCAGTTCCAGCACATCCAATTTCAATTTACTTTTGGCTCATACCTAGCTGACTTAAGCTGGGGATGAAACATGGAAAATGCCTAAACTTATTTGAGACATATAATAAGAACCCTGATACATTTCCACAAGGATAGAGCATCTAATAATTTAGAAGGGCAGTTTGACACAGAAAGAAATAGGTAGCTATTTCAGAGGTCTTGGAGCAGGGAGTCAGAGACCATTTTGGGGGGATATTATGGAGGAAATTCATGATCAGGTATAGGTCTTAGTAGTCTTTGAGGTCTCTTCTCACTGAGATTTTGTGAGGATATAGTCAATATGATGTCATGAGTATTTGGGTTTGAGTTTTTAAAATTTGTTGTTGAATTCAGAACTAAAGTATTAATGCATTCTTGGACTTTAGAGCTTAGTGAATCCCATAGGAAATCAATTTAACCTTTTAAAATTTAATGCACTGGTGAGGTTTTATAACATGTCAACTGATCCCTGAGATGGCAAGAAAGAATGTTGGGAAAATCTCTGTGTTGAACTTATGAAAAGACATTGAGAATATTAGTATAAGATAAATGGGTAGGGAAGAATTGTTCTATGAATTATGGCTTAGAACATCTGCATTGTTGAAATCACAAATTTTCTTAATATTTCACATAAATTACTTTTCCTCAATTTAAGGTCTAGCCAAAAAAAGCTTTCTTGCTTTTCCTCAGGTGTGACATTCCACCTCCCATCTTGGAACTCTGTTCAAGTTGTATCCTAAGGCAGATATGCTCTACTTCCTCTTGGAATCACATATTTCCTTCATAATTCTGCTTAAATACCACCTTATATGTATAGCTTTTTCTGAGCTCTTTAGCTATTAGCTTCTGATCTAAAATTACTTTGGATTTATTTTGCATATATTTGTCACATTTGTATATAATCTCCTTTGCTTGTTCTCCTTTAGAATGTAAGTTCCTCAAGAACAGAGGGCAACCTTTGATCCAGCAGTTTTTCTACTGGGCTTGTATCCTAAAGAGATCATAAAGAAAGGAAAGGGACCTATATGTGCAAAAATGCTTGTGGCAGTCCTTATTGTAGCGGCTAGAAACTGGAAACTGAATGGATGCCCATCAATTGGAGAATGGCTGAATAAATTATGGTATATGAATGTTATGGAATATTACTATTCTATAAGAAATGATCAGCATTTCAGATAATTTCAGAGAGGCCTGGAGAGACTTACATGAACTGATGCTAAGTGAGTGAGCAGAACCAGAAGATCATTATACATGGCAATAGCAAGATTATATGATGAACAATTCTGATGGACATAGCTCTCATCAACAATGAGGTGATGCAGACCAGTTCCAATGGTTTTGTGATGAAGAAAGCCATAGAGAGAGGACAGTGGGAACTGAGTATGGATCACAACGTAGTATTTTCATTCTTTTTGTTGTGGTTTGCTTGCATTTTGTTTTCTTTCTCATTTTTTTTTCCTTTTTTGATCCATTTTTTCTTATGCAGCACAATATTTGTGGAAATATATATAGAGAGAGGAATTACACATGTTTAACACATATTTGATCATTTACTGACTGGGGGAGAGGTGGGAGGAAAGGAGGGAAAAAAATTTGAACACAGGGTTTTGTAGGGATGAATGTCAAAAATTATCCATGTATATATTTTCAAAATAAAAAGCTATAATTATAGTAAAAAAAAAGAAGATTCCAATTCATTTTGTTTCTGTCCATCCATAATACATACTTTGTTGATTGATTAAAAGAGCAAAGTAAAACTACTTAAAAGCAAAATAAAATAATATGATTCTTTATTTTGTTACTAATATTTTCTTCCTATCTTCCAACTGCTTATTTCTCTAATTTGTTTCATGTTGGGGGGATAAAAGATGACAACACAAGTCAAAAACTAGCCTGTTGAGTAAGTTGACATACAGCTTTAAGAGTGATATCTAAGGGACTAAATTTAAAGCAATATAACAGGGTCATTAAAAAAAAAAGTCTCACTTCCACTTTGTTTCCCTGACAGAGATGGCTGAAAATAGCATCAGATTAAGAATTCACCCCTTTGCAACTTGTTCTATTTAGCCTAATTTAAAACTTTTTCTGAGTGGGTTGTGCTTTAGGTACAGTTGTTTAAAAAAAAGCACAAAATAAATATATATTTCCTCTGGGGAGGTGTTCATGTCCATGTTCAGAAAATTAGTAACAAAAGGATGACCCTTTAATTATTTCTCCCATGAATTGTTCTGTTTTCTGACAGAAAAGCTGTTAATAGCTAAGTGAGTTGCTATATTAAATAATACAAGAAGACCCCTATGCTCTGTGATGTTATGGAGATAACTTGTGGTATCTGGCCAAAGTCAGATCTAAAGAAATGGTTACAATTTTTCCCCCCACCAAGATCATAATTATTTTTCCAGTTCCTATCTACAAACCATGTCACTGTAACTGAAAACTTGACCAGATAATTAGTTGATTTCTTGTTTTTAAACTTTTCTTTCAACTTCCTGGTGATAGATTATAATATGTACATAGAGTGCTATTATCTCCTTTGAGTTTGACTAAGGGATATTTACTCTTAACATTGGTTTTAACTGCATTCACTTTCCTGGAGGGTCTTGGGAAATGGCACTTGGAGATGGTATGTCTATCACTATGGAATTTCTCCCAAAGGCACATTTTAATTTAATGGTACACTTCTGAAATTTTAGAGGAAGTCTCTGAATGTGAATGAATATGAATATGGATACAACAAACACTTTTTTTTTTCCGCTTTTTGCTGAGGCAATTGAGGTTAAGTGACTTGCCCAGAGTCACACAGCTGGGAAGTGTTAAATGTCTGAGATCAGATTTGAACTCAGGTCCTCCTGACTTAAGGGCTGGTGCTTTATCCACTGCATCACCTAGCTGCCCAACAATCACTTTCCAAAGTGGAAAACATGGTTTTACTATTTTCCTAAGGATACATTAGGACTTGAGCACAGTTGTTTTTCAGTGGTGGTTCTGTTCTGCTAGATTTCTTCTCTACTCAAATGTAAATCTATGTGGGGAAACACTGAACTAAGTTGTTCCTAGAACTACTTTAATTTAAAGACAACAGGAGAAATAAGACAGTTTGGTTATAAATTCCAGAAGGGGTTTTTGTATTTGGATGGAGAAATTTATTTTTAGGATTTCAGTTCAGTTTAGGTATATCTGTTACACTTTCAGTGCTATTTCTATCTCCAGGAAACCCAACAGTGAGAATCTTACATTCATCACCTCAAAGCCCCCAAAACCCTCAGAAGTGTCCTACTCAGTTGGGTCCAAGTATTCAGAATCAGAAAACATTTAAATTGGAAGTTTTGAGGTTCAGAAGGGACCCCAAAAGGTTGGGGTTGCAGATGGGTATTGAAAGGTATCTTAAAAGAATTTGCAGCCTTGAACCCATATCCAAGTCAAGGGGCAAAATTTATTGTGATTGTAATGCCAATTGAAGCAGAATTTATCAAAGGACCAAAAAAAGGAAACAAATTTATCCAGTTCTTTATGTCATTGATAAGCTAATTTTATGGCCTCGAGGTATAAGTGTGGAGTGATGTCAAGAATTTGGTTATTACTAACCAGCAGGACTATCCTAAAGCCAGAAGACTTTAGAATCATTGACAGACAGATTTTTAGAAGAATAACATTGCAAGATTAGAGAGTCTCAGGACCACTAATATATCTTCTCTAAATCCTAAGGGAAGAAATATTATTATATTCCTAGGCCAGAAGATTTTTACAATTATTGATTGACAGATTGTTAGAACAATAGCACTCTAAGATTAAGGGGAACTTGGGATCACTGATTCTAAAGCCAGAAGACTTTAGAATCATTGACATTGTTAGAACAGAAACACTCTGAAGATGGTGGTGGGATACTCCTTACTGCTGTTTCCTCTAGAAGCTATACTCCTTCAGAAGGAACCTCAGAGGCCATCATTACTCTACAGTATCTTTCTACAAGTATTCTTATCTGTTCCCTGAACTTCTTATCTAATTCCTATTTTTAAGTATTCCATAGTATTATTCAATGTAAATATCATTTCTGTTTCTACCTCTGTCAAATTTCACCTTCATTTTTTTTACCATGACTTCTCCTTTAATTCTCTTTGTACTTCCTCCCCAAAACTAATCCAAATTTCTATAGAATCTTTCACAGTGGTGGTCTCTTTTCCAAAAATGTGATTTAATTAATTCAATAATCTATTCATTATTCTAATGCTACATCTTAATTTTTAGATTGAGAGATTTAAATCTAGAAAATTCCTTAGACTTTTGTTGCCTCACCTGAAATTAATAATTCTAATGCTGGGAATTTTCGGTCCAGGTAAGAGGACAGCAACAAAGCAGGTTTATTTGGGAGAAAAACTTCATCAGTCATTTTCACTATATCTGACTAAGATCTGTTCTACTTAATAAAGTGTCCAGCATTGTGCTCTCTCTCTATATTGTAGAATACCTAAGCAATCCTATTTACTGATTATGAGAAAAAATATAAAATCTAAGTCAGTTATCAAAATATAAAACTACCCATGAATAGACATTCAAAGAGAATGATAAAAGAAGACAAAACATAGTCATTCAGTAACTTCTCACTATGTTATATATTAAAAAAACAACAACAACAATATTAGGACAAAATTCTTAGGGGGAGGGGGGGAATGTCCATTGTAATTTTTTGGGTTTTGTATAGGCAAACAGACTCATGAAAAGATGTCTTTGGTATTGTAATTAGGAGATCTGGATATAAATGTTAGATCTGATGCTTCTTAGTTGTATGACCTTGGGCAAATCAATTTACTTCCAAAAGTCTGTTTTCTCAATTATAGCATGGGCCTGGAAATGATATTCACATTATCTGTTTCATGGGGTGTTTTTAATGGGGGTGCTTTGTTAATCTTAAAACTCTGAGAATGTAGGCTGATACCAGTTCGAAATTAGGTTATTGCAGCTAGGAAACCTGATAATCTCTGCAATGTATGTCAAAATTATTAGTGTAATCTTTCCTTATTAAAACTTGCTACTGAGACTCAGAAACAGAACATAATTCCTTTATTTGGTTTTTATTTAAGCTAGGAAATCTTAAATTTTACTAGAATAAAAGCAGGTGAGTAGGCCATTCCACCAAAATCTCCAGAAGTCAGTCAGTCAACAAAAATGTATTCAGTGTCTACTAAAAGCAAGTCTAAGCAAGTTGTTTCCCCTCTCTAGGTCTCAATTTTCTATTTTATAAAATGAAGGGAATAGTATCAATGATCTTTGATTTTCCTTTTGATTTTAAAAAGCAATCCTTGTAAGCTCTAAAGTCCTAGAGAAACAAACAGTTATACTTAAGGAAAATACCATGAAGTACTTCAAAAGTGAATTTTGCATGTTGAATAAGGTGGCAATTCAAAAATAAGTTATTTGCTCTTTTTTATCCTCTCATAATATTTTATCAGCATTTTTTTCCTCCTTTCACTTGGGGATTAGATGGACCGTTTGACTGAATTCAATTTCCAGCATGCTTTAAATTTTAGAAACACCTTGGGTGTCCTTTAAAATTAAATGTAAATCTATATGCCTCATAAATCATGAAATGTCCTATGGTCTCACTTTTTTTTCTTTCTTCACAATTTTTTTTCTTCAATTGGAAAGTGAAAAATGAAGGCAACTCAAAAATTTCATTGCCTCATGATTGTCTCACAGAAAGGATCTTCATGAGAATAGGACTATTCATATTTGGTGGAGAATCATAATGATTAACATCAGCTTCCTCCTACCAAACTCTGTTGTGGTTTTACAATCTTAAATCACCCAGTTTAATGAGTAGTATTGATCAGAGAAGCCAACAAAAATAATGACTAAGCTTTTATTCTATTTTGCTCAAGATGTGTATTTCTACATCAACATATATAGATGAAAAGTAAAAAAAGTAAATTAATTTTCTAAATTTTCCCCTTTAATATCCATAGTGATACTGAGGTTCTAAAAATAATTATTTACATTTTGAACAGATGAATTTCATTCAGAATACATACTTCTATGTGCACTATTTATCTAATGTAATGATAGATTCTGATAATACATGCATCTTTGAAGTCAACACAGCCTCACTAAAATGATCAAATTTTCTAATATTGAAGTTCAGTTGTGATATAGTGAAAGGAGTGTTGAATTTGAAGACTAAGGGCTTGTTACTATCTGTTATCTTGAGCAAGTTACTCAATCTCTCTATATTATTTTTTAATTTATATTATGAGGTGATTGGATTAATTGAAATTCTAAGATCTCCAGATCCTTGATGCTATGATAAATGCTTATTAACTCAAAAAAAGAAAACAAAACATTTATTAATTGCCTAATATGTGCCAGACACATGGTAGAAGCAAAAATAGTTTGTGACCCACCTGTCAGATTGGCTAAAATGACAGGAAAAGTTAATGATGAATGTTGGAGGGCATGTGGGAGGGCTGGGACACTGATGCATTGTTGGTGGAGCTGTGAACGGATACAGCCATTCTGGAGAACAATTTGGAGCTATGCTCAAAAAGTTATCAAACTGTGCATACCCTTTGACCCAGCAGCATTTCTATTGGGCTTATATCCCAAAGAAATCATAAAGGAAGGAAAAGGCCCCACATGTGCAAGAATGTTTGTGGCAGCCCTTTTTGTAGTGGCTAGAAACTGGAAATTGAATAGATGCCCTTCAATTGGAGAATGGCTGAATAAATTATGACATGTGAATATTATGGAATATTATTGTTCTGTAAGAAACGACCAGCAAGATGATTTCAGAGAGGCCTGGAGAGACTTACATGAACTGATGCTGAGTGAAATGAGCAGAACCAGGAGATCATTATACACGGCAACAACAGAACTATATGACGATCAATTCTGATGGACATGGCTCTCTTCAACAATGAAATGTTTCAAACCACCTCCAATTGTTCACTGAAGAAAGCCATATACACCCAGAGAGAGGGATGTGAAATGTGGACCACAACATAACATTCTCATACTCCTTGATTGATGTTTGCTTACATTGTGTTTCCTTTATCTGATATATCATTTGTGTAGATAAGATTTTTCTTGCACAACAATGATAAGTTTGGAAATATGTATACATATATTCGATTTGCCAATATTTTAACATAATTAACATGTAGTGGATATCCTGCCATCTAGGGGAGGGGTGGGGAGTTGGGGGGAAAAATTTGTAATGGAAAGCTATGTAAGGGTTATTGTTGAAGAATTACCCACACATATGTTATGCAAATAAAAAAATAAAAATAAATAAAAAAAATAGTTTGTGACCTTGAGGATATGTAATTTGTATTGGGGTAATGCAATATATACAGAGATAAGAAAGCAGAAAATATATCCAAAGTACAAAATTATTTTAAAAGGTAAAGAACATTTTTGACTTGGGCAATCATCTAATGGCTTGTGTAGGAAGAGAAGCAAACTTGGTTTTCTTGCAACTTGTGTTCAATCACAATGGTGTTGTACTCCATGTAAAATGCTTTGCAGAATTTCGAGTGCTACATATGTGAGAGTGATCATTATTATAATTTTCTGTCTCTATCACAGAATATCTTGCAGATAGCAGATGTTCTGTTGAATTAAATTAAATTTGTTGAATGTAAGCTCTATAAAGGAAAAAGAAATAACCAATCCACAAGTGTTTATTAAATGTTTTCAATGTTGTCAGTTGAGACCTAGCTTCAAAGTCAGGAAGAACTGGGGTCAATTCTTACTTCTGACACAATTCTTTGTGACCCAGAATGGTCTGTACAAATCATTTGCCCAAGCTAGTCTCTGAAACTATCTGGTGAAGAGCAGGTGTTGCCAAGTACTGATAGAAGCAGTTAAATCAGGGAATGACTCACATCAAAAAAAAAATACATTCAATGTCATGCTGTGCTATTTTTTTTATTGAGGCAATTGGGGTTCAGTGACTTGCCCAGGGTCACACAGGCAGTAAATGTTAAATGTTTGAGGTCAGATTTGAACTCAGGTTCTCCTGATTTCAGGGCTGTTGCTCTATCTACTATGCCACCTAACTGACCTAATGCTGTATTATTTTGGGTCCAAATTATAGTATATTTTCCCTTTTCTCAAAGAAACTATAATCTAGCTGGGTAGATGACTTACATAAATGCAAATTATAAAACAAATGGTAGGCATTAAGGATAAAATATTTAACCTTGGATAGATGTGCTAAGGATTCAGAAATTAATTTGATAAGAAATAGAGTAGCCTGAAATAATTTCATGGAGGTACCTACTTATGCATAGAAACCCAGGACTGGGGTAAGGAAAAGAAGGAAGAAAAAATTCTCAAATACTTAGAATAGCAAAAAAAAAAAAATGAATGTGCCACATTGGCAAGTAATGAATTGCTAGTCTCTGAAAGATTTCAAATGGAAGCTGAGTTATTAGTTGCTAAAAATAATAAATTTAGAACTGAAAGTGACCTGAATTGTTGTAGATGGGATTGGATGCATAACCCAATTGGAAAGATGGTCTCAGAGTTCCATTTCAACTTTCTGGTCCTCTAATTTCACAAAATTATTCCATGAAAAAGAACCACATGTATGAAGGAGTGGAAAAATAGATTTGGTGTACAGTGGGGATATCTGTCTGACTAGAGAAGAAGGTATTTATAGGGTAGTAATAAGGACAGCAAAAATCTAGAGAAGCCAAGGAGTTTAGAATTTATATATTTTTAAAAAGTAGGTTATTGGTAAAGTTTTCTAAAAAGATTAGTGAAATAATACAAAGAAGTAATTAAGATTAGTCAAGTAATAATATGAAGGGTGATTTGAAATGGAAAAAAGTTTGGTGGAAAGAAGTCAAGTAGATACTGTAATATGAGCATGAAGATCAGTGTGATAGAAATAAGAATGGAGAAGGGACTAATGAAAGACAGATCAAAATAAAAATTGATAGCACTTGATGATTAAAACTATATGGGGAATGAAAAGGAAGAATGAATCCAAAAGGATTCCATACACTGGCAGAAGAAACCTATTCTTGAGACAGAAAAGGAAATTGGGAGAGGAAGATATTTTGGATGAACGTATTAATTTACCTTTGATGTTTGAGCACCTAATATATAGCTATTTAAGTACTTGTTGATCAGTATAGCTTAGTAAATGAGCAAATGAAATATATGTAAAGCATTTTGCAAACCTTAAAATGCTATATAAATTCTATGATGACATGTTTAATTAGTTATATACTGAGGACAATAATACTGAGGATGATTCAAGTTTTGGAGATGAATCAACTCATTATGATTTTATTTTTTAAATGCTATTGCTTATTCCATTGTGAGCCAGTATTAAGCATCCAGTTGCCATACCATTTCACAATACTTTAATCTCTCTGATTAGATTTTTTTAAGCTGACCTCTCATGTTTGAATGTAGTTGCCTAAGCAAAATTTTCTTTTTTATTAAGTTACAGTAAACCAAGCTAATCAAAGATCTGTCACTTTGGATTTGATAACTACTTCTTCCTATACAACATCTATAGTAAGACCTTTGATATATGACTTATGAGCTAGGTCTTAGATAATTGCCTTAGGCATACAGAAATAAAATAACTTTTCAGGGTTCTATAACTAGAAAGTATCAGAGAGAGGATATGAAAACAGATATTCCTGACTCCAAGTAACTCTTTCCAGTATATCTTGCTATTTCAAACTATATAAAGAGTTCATAATAATTCCATTGCATTTTAAAAATTCTTTGTATTGTTCAAAGTACTTTACTATTCATTATATAGTGATTATTGGGCTAGATAAATTATAAGGCTACTTCTAATGATATTCTGAGATTTTGTGGTTGTCTTTCATTGTAAAAAAAAAAAAAAGAACCTTTTACTGCAAATTTGCTTTATTTATACAGCTTGTTAACTTATTATAATTTTTTTCAAATCAAGGATATTCCATATGACCAAATTTTCTTCTGTTTCTACTGATTCATCTGTTTTCTGTAGACTTGATAAATTTGATGCTTTTGAATAAAAGTGTCTGTAGTAACTGTAGACACACCTGGGGTAACAGTTTAATTTCAAAATGAAATGGGTTTGTTTCCATCTGGTAGCCATTTTTGTCCTTTTCCCAGTTGAGATAGCCTCAGTCTGGATTTTATTGGGGAAATAACTAAAATAACTGTTTTTACTTTTAGACTTCTAGTCATATCTTACACAACTACTGTGCTATCTTTCATCATTGGACACCTCTTCAGGGGACGGGGTTGGCAGAATGAATCTGTCCCTGGTCCTGCTACTTATTAACCTTAACATTCCATAATCATAAAAAACATCTCCCTTTAAGTAATGAATTTATCATGAAGGGTGTTTTAAGGAAAGTATTAAAGTACTATATAAATGAGTACCATTATTCTGTTATTATTACTTTTTTAAAAAAAGTGAAAACTGGTGTTATTTTGTATCCTCTGCATTTTTGATGTTTAGTAAAGAATATTTTTATAGCAAAAGATTCATGAAATGATCCTTATGAACTTTTACATTTCTTTTATTCTGTAAGTAACATCTGCTTCTCTTCTTAAGGTTCAAGGACAATCACATTTTTCAATTATTAATTTATTATCCCTCTGAAGCTAAAATTCAGGTATTGTACACAAGCACATAATTCTGTTGCCCTGAGAAACAATGCAGTCATCTCCTAAGATCCTTATTTCACATTTGCTTCATGCTGTTCTTTATAGGTAAAATCGATTTAAAGCTCTACAGTATGCCTCAATATTTGTTATAAATTTAAGATCACCAGAGGGCCTTAGTTACTTCAATTTCTACTTTATTGCATACTGATCATCTTGAAACCTTATTTTCACTGTAGATACTCTGGTTGTTTCCACACTTGTATAGTTTTAAGCCATTTAGTAACAGCTATTTTCCCTATTAGACAAATTTTGAACCAAATAAACTTGGATGGCAAATTATGGGAAGGAGCATCTGGCATTATAATTTGTCAATACTTCCATACAAACATCCATGTTAGAGAGCTCACATATGTAGGTAAAATTCATTCTCTTTCTAATTTGTTTCCTTTTCCTATAGACACATTCTTTGAAGAGAAATAAATATAGGCAGTCTCAAGTTAGAAACTATTCTCAGTGTCTGCAAGTTAATTGTTTTTGACTGGGAATTTTCCAATGGACAATGTTGTAAACCATGATTACTTTCCAAAACAGCTCAGGAAAAAAAAAAAAAAACAAACACAAACAAAGACAACTGATATTAACCACAATATAATTGTAACAAAGTCCTGTATATTTGGGTAGAATCCTGCTGAAATACTGGAAAGACTTGCTGTTGATCATATACACATATTGGATATGGACATTTGAGACAATGGATTGAGGTAGAAAGCAATATTATGAAGTAATTCCATGTAAGGGTTTGTTTAGATTTAGAAGGACCATTAGTAGTCAAAGGTCCCATCTCATCTAATGCAAGCTGCTTATTTAACAAATAAGGAAATTAGAGTTTAGGAGCTTAAGTAATCTGCCCCAGATCAGACCAGTAGCAAACTGGGTCTCAGAGTCAAAACAGCTTTGTTTGTTCATTTCTTAGAAAGGCAATCTCTTCAAATTATTTTGAAAGTATATAATTTGGTATATAGTAAGGTGTAACAAGATTTTCTTACCATATTGTAAAAGAGGTTTGGGATAGAGACACAATTCTTGGTAAGGAAGAACTCTAGGTAAAAACAAACTACAGACTTAAAGACTTTTGGCACTATTTGTCAAAGCTCTGTGTTCTGAAGAAGTAGACTTCTACTTTGAGTACCTAATTCACAATTAGTCTATCACAACTGAGATTATAAGGACACAGATTTTTCCTTGTAGAGAAAAAAAAAAGAAAAAAGAAGAAGCACGTGTGAATTTCCTAAGACCTTTATCTGTAAGCACTTGATTTTAATCTAAAAGAAAAACTCCAGAACTCACTGTAGCTTTTATGGGACAAAGATAGCCTCTCAGCTAAGGTCTTCAAAAGAAGACAGAAACTGGTTAAAGAAAACATCTACATACCTTGGTGCCAAATGGAGCCACAACTTGCAGTGATTTGCAGTGGCTACACAAAATCATCAAAGCATAAAACCAAGGAGACATGAGATACAGAGAATGTATACTGAGACCAGTCCAGTGGAAGTATCACAAAGTTATCATCAGAAGCCATGAGAGATCTTGCTGCATAAAAATCACCAAGGCAATAAGCATTTACTAATCACTTACTATATGTTAAGCACTGTGCAAGGGGAACTGAAATCGCTGTCTACACATATAGGTAGATGTATAGCTTTCATACATTTATCACAGATATGAGTATCCTCCTTAATTGTGA
Source organism: Myrmecobius fasciatus (assembly GCA_023553655.1). Classification (NCBI taxonomy): domain Eukaryota; kingdom Metazoa; phylum Chordata; class Mammalia; order Dasyuromorphia; family Myrmecobiidae; genus Myrmecobius; species Myrmecobius fasciatus. Next base: position 161,557 of record JAJPUD010001103.1, read on the forward strand.
CTTATGTGTATTCCTTAGGTGTATACTTTTCCAGAGCGGTGCTAAGGTATCAAGGTAATATTCTATTGCTTTTCTATTTACTATGCTCTGCTCTTAGATTCACTGACATTAAATTATCTTCTCTGGATGATAAATACAAGTAGGCACATTGGTAGGGGCTTCTGAGCTATGGTTTTGCACAAACAGATTGTTTTGCAAAGTACATTGAATCTATGGCAACTTCTCTGGATGTGTTCCACGTGCAAGATAAAGTATACTACTGGGTACTCCCATGGGAAAATTATGTTTTATATTCATTTTCATTTGAGGTACTCTATTCCCCCCACAGCTAAAGTGCAAGTTTTTGTGAGCATTGAATAATAATCAGCATTGACTAATTCATTTACTCTGTCTACATTCATTAAGTTCCTTCATATGTGCTACATGTACAAGGTGAAGAGATTCATAGATATAGATTCAGATGATGGCTGCCTTAAAAGAATTTATAATTTAAAGTGAAAGATAAGAAATATGCAAAAATAAGTCAAATATAGACTTGAACTAATCTCTTACGACAATAAGAAAAGTAATTATAAGGAGAGTGCTATAAGAATTCCAAGAAAGGAGATCGCTTCCAGCTGAGATATTAGGTGAGATTTCGCAGAGAAGGTCTGATGCAAGCTCTACTTTATAGTGACTATTCCTCTCTGATTCTTTATCCTTCTTCTGTTTTCTGCCTTTTAAAAGATGATCTCCAATGCTTTGGTCTTGACCCTCTAGGATTAAAAAGATGTTGACATGCTAGAATGTTGAGCTGATTTTAATAACCTTAGAATCATTTTTAAAAATTCTCTTTCTCACCTTTATTCCTCCCTCCACCATTCACACTGTAAACACCTAAATTCAGAGCTTTATCACCTCTTACCCAGCTGATTACAATAAATTTGTCTTTTTTTCAAAATGTTCAGGCCTTTTCTGAGTGGCTAGCTAGTTGCATCAGAGGAGTTCTGCCTCACTTTTAGACAGTTGGGGGTTGGAGGATTACAAAAGAAAATAGCTGTTTATCACTATATCATGTGGTTGGAATCAGGAAGCTGACAGAAAGCTTGTGTATGCTATATTGTGAATTTTTTGGAAGCCAAGGAAGGTACTGCCAGTTCAGTAGCATGGAAAAAATAAAAACCACTTAGAGTATTTGGGCATGAAAGTAGAGAGTGGTTATGGGTGAATTTGGCAGTTGAGAATTCTCTTTTATTTTCCAATGGGCCCCAGAAGGTAGAGACTGAGTAATATTAATCAGGGTAGTGTGTCTGAGAACCTTTGATTCTATGGTGTGTCAAGAGAACAAAAATACTTGGAAGGTTGTTAGTGATTATTCCATTGTGAACATTCATTGTGAGAGCAAGAATAGAAACTCCTAGCATTGGAGAGCTCACTCTCAAACATTTTCCCTGCATTGTATGGGAATATTTAAGGTATAAACAATGTTAGGTATCATAAAATAACAGTGTCTAGTATAGGATGGATAAATCTCAATTCTGGGTACAGCAGAATTTATGCCAATTCCTTCATGAAACCTTCTTTTATCTTCTCAAATTTTCAATAACACTTTCAAATTCTCTTTGACAGTTAAAAAAAAAATCTGCCTTGCATCATAATTAGTTTTGAACAAGTTTTGTTTTCTTCAACTCATTTAACTACAAATTTCTTGAACAAAGGGTGGTGATTTGAACTTTAGGGCCAGGAAGATTTAAATTGAAATCAGACATTTACTAGCTACATAATTGTAGCTGAGCAACTCACTTAACCTTCTCAATCAGCCTCAGTTTTCTCATCTCTAAAATGGAGATAATTATAAGTTTTTGTAAGGATTAAATAAGATAGAATATCTAAAACATTTTGAAAATCTTAAAGCAGTTATAATTTCTAGCCAATATCATCAGTATTTTAAAAAAAATTGCATCCCTGGTAGTTAGAGAATTGAAAATACCAGATTTTAAGAGCCAATTTTCTGTTACTATGCATCAGTTTTCAGTAATGGAGTTGCTGGAGGCTTAATCTGGAAAGGTCCAGAAAGATTTTCTATACCTATCATTTCTTCTACAAGAGGAAATTAAGGTTAAAATAATTGAAGCAATTTGCCCTAACTTGTTTCCCCTTTATAATTTATTATCAATTAATCCTTCTTTTAAAGTTTGACATTATTTTGGGGAGGAAAAAAATCCAGGCTTGTAAAATCTTTACACATGATAACATTCTTTCTTTTCTTTTCTTTTTAAACCTAAATTGAGTAATATCCTATAAGTAGATCCTTAGTAATTCCTCTTTATAAAAATATGGTAAAATCATTTTAAATCATTGCCTCAAAAAAAAAAAACCTTTCTCATCGCAATAACTATATATAGAGGTAGTTTCTTGATGGCTATTTCCTTAAAAATGTGAAATAAAACTCTAAAACCTCCTGAGAATTCAATGCTCATGGAAACAATGCCCCTTAAAAAATCACTATATGTATTTTGGGCACAGAAAATAGATAGTCCATCATCTTAATAAGAGAAAATGCTCTTAACACTTGGACATTTTCTCTAAACGTTATTTATTTATTTATTTTTAAATGACAGAACAAGATAGCAAGCAACAAACAAGGATGAAAAGATTCCAGGCGAACCAAGGAAATGTGATTTAGTCTCTTTGTTTATGTGATACATCTGCAGTGCTTTAGAAAGGACCGTATTTGCCAGTGGCCTAGAGAAGTGCATTATTTTTGAATCAATCTTTCCTCTTTTCCAAGTCCCTAATATTTCTCATTCTGCTCTAGTCAGAGACTTGAATGGTGGAAGTTCTCTATTATTCATCAAATACCTCAAGCTGTTCCTGTCAAGTTTCTCAACTCATTTCCTACAGATATTCCACAAAAATACAGCCAAAAAATTCTTTGCCAGGTACAAACCAATCTGAATAATGAACACTGGAGTGAGATTTTTTTTTCCCCAAAAAGAAATGGACTGGAAACCTGAACTTTTTTTTCTGTCCCTGCAGTTTGTTTACTTTGTACCAACTGTTAAACCCCTGCCACTATCAATCTGATTATTCTTATTCATCTTGCCTTTCCCTTGCTAACTCAGAAGGAACAATAGAAATTCTCGCAGGGATTGAGAAGGACTTACCTATTCTTATATTTTATCCCATTTTCTAGTTAGAAGGAATATCTGGTACATTGGGATTCTGACCGTTGTTTTCAAAGCACATGTACTAATTATGTGGACACAAAAGTTCATTTTACATGATGGAAAAGAAACATTTGGGATACAAAATTCACCTGCTGGAACATTTCATAGAAATGTGAATTTCAAATCAAAATATTCTGCCATGGGAGAATAACTTTCCAGTCAGGTTATTATATTCAGAAAAAAAAACCACAAAAAAGTGAAAAACCTTTTATCCTTGATCCATATGCTGGTGAGGGTCTTGTAACAAATTAGCATTGTATTAGTTAGGATGCATGTACAGAGGAATACAGTGTATACAAAATATGATATGACTATCCCATATGATTCAGCCTTCTTTTTCAGACTGTTAGGGGAACAGAGTCCAATTCTGTATACCGTAACTAAATGGGAATTTACAGAACTTGGAGAGGCTTCAGTGGAAAGGCATAAATATAACCAAGGGTTGGAAATAAGTCTTCTAACAAAAGATTAATTCCTTAAATGAGGAACTAGAATTTATTCAGAATGAAGATGAAAGTATAAAGCCCAAGTCACAAATTGGTTTAAGTGAATACAGTTAATAAAAACAAAGGTTAAATTCATTCCACCATCCCACTACCATTTTTTTCTCCTTGGGTGGGGCACAATCTATTGTTTGGGCCCACACCACAGTAATAGATATAACATATTTCAGATGCATTGTGTCTGAGGGAGCCGGAGCCAAGCTTGCATAAAAAAACATCCAAAATAAAACCAGAAAACCAGGCAGTTAAACTAGTCCATTTCCTGGAATATCTGAACTTGTTTCCTGAACTCTTCTGTGAGTTATAAACTAATTTGTGACTTGCAGCCTTGGCTGAGTTTTCTGCTTTTAGGATCTTCCTTGCTTGGACTCTGAGATCCAGATCTTATTTCCTCTTTCTTTTTTGGATTTTTGGATTAGTCTTGGCCCATCCTCTTTACATTTTCTTTTCAGACTAGCCCTAGCAATTCCCTGCCCCGTGGCTATGCCTATTATGGCACAGTCCCTTTTAAGAACTTTTCTTATTTTTGCTACATGGCATCCGTATCTTTGCTGACCAATCACATCTCTATCTCCCATCCACCTCCAACAGAACTTTGAATTTTTGTGCTTTTTAAATGTCTAACATTAGAAAGACATGGCCTTATGAGAACATTTACATAAAGGATATTGATAACCTGTTCTCAGCTTTCACTGGGCAAAATGTCTTAAACCATAAACATTTAATAACAAACAGAATGAATTTTGTGATTTTGTGATTTAGATCAGGAAGGGATCTTAGAGGTCTTCTAAACTACAGAAACTTGAAGCCTTCAGATGCCAAAAACAGCTATAAAAGTGAGTGAGCACCAATTAGATGAAAATGTGAGATTTCTTTTACAAAATTTAATTTTTTTAAAAAAACACAATATATATAGTTATTTTTTGTTTCTTTTAATATAAATATGCAGCCAAAAGGGATTTGAGCTTGACACTGTTGATCTAATCCACCATTACCCTCAATTTTATAAGTATAGAACTGTCAAGTCAAAAGGATAGTGAAGTGATGAATCAAAGTTCTATCTCCTGACTGACAGGATTCTTCCCATACTATCACCCTGGAAGCATAGTTACTTTAGAATCATGACTATTAGCATGAGTAGCCTACATAGGAGTACAGATGTACCAACCAGCAGTCTGAGATGGTCTGCTTAAGATGAGAAATTTTCCTTGGGCTTGGCTGTGTATTTTATACTTGGCATTCCCTTCTGAGAAATTTCCTTCAAAATGAAGGGTATTAAAATGAAGAGAAAATGACACCTATCATTGAGGGGTTTAGGGATAAAAAAATCATTTTCATATTGGTATGTGTTGTTATAGAAAATCCTATTCTCCTATTCTATGAATTCTTAACAAATAGAATATATTTCAAATTGCTAAGTGGGTATGCATGATATTTGAAAGAAGCATATAGATTCCTCAAGGTCATTCCTTCCAGCTCTAACATGGTATTGTTTTAAAGAAACTATAAATTTATTGATTATATTTTTAAAATCAGTCAATAAATATCTGCTATATTCTCAGGTTTATGAGATATATATATCTCTGAATAAAAAATATTTATGGTTAACTATCTGCATTAGGAATAGTCTTCTAGTACACCAGAAAGAATACTTAATAAGACAGTATAAAATTAGGTCTTAGTTTGGGAATTACTGAACAACTTGTGGTATTTGAATATAAATAAATTTTACAATATCACAAGAATCAATAAATATGATGAATTTAGAGAGGAATGGAAGGATTTATATAAACTGTTGAAGAAATAAGATAGGAAGGAAGGTAAATATTATACACAATGATTCCATCAATGTAAGTGGAAGCAACAAAAAGGAAAACTTAATTTACTAAATATATCGACTAAAATTGGTTCTGGAAAAGATCTGAGAAAATGTATGTTTCTTTTCTCTTTGTTGAGAAAGGAGGTTATAGTTGTATAATTTAGATAAATTTCAAATTGAATACTTTATTATATAGTCAATATATTGGCTAGTTTGTTGAATTAAATGTCCCGCTCTTGCTATCACACATTTAAATCTTTGTTTCTGTTTTTGTATTATATAAATAATGATAGTTCCCTGGGTAGGAGAAGGGTGAGAGATGTAGTTGAAAATGAAGGTAAATAAAGATATTAATTAAAAATGAAATTTAAAAATGTGTTAGTTTGCATTATGCAATATTTCCTAGAACATTAACTATACACATCTATGCACATCATAACTGCTTTGCATGTATATACACACATATGTGCATGTGTATGATTTTAATAAAATTTGAAGTATCATGGTAGAAGTAGAATTAAAATTGATCCATAAAGGAAGAAAGGATTGATGTAAGTAAAGTGGTAAGGTGAACATCATAAAGCAAAAACATTTAGGAAGAAATAACCATAATGTCTTTATCAAATACAAAGAAAATCAGTCTGAATAAAGTAAAGATAGGTGTCAATAGCATAAACTCATCACCAATGTCAACTGGAAACAGTCTGAGGATATCCTTAGTCAGGCCACAGATTCCAGTAGTTAAAAAATAAACAATTTCATTCACTCATTTTTGGCCAAGTCCACTGAAGTGTTAAGGGTGAAGATATCTAATGTATTAGAGGGTGAAAATATAGAGCCAAAGGAGAGCATGAATTTAGGTATGACAGAGTAGGTTCTCATTTTTTCTTTATCATAAAATCACAGGATTGTTGTTAATACTTCCTTCTTGAAAAGAACCAATGACATCAGCAGGGTGATGTCTTGGCTTGCACGTGAATTGGATTTAAGTGAGATAGTGCTCTGCAAAATCATTAGCCTCAATCTCTCCTCCAGAGTCATCTGAGTACAGTGACAAGATATAGATCAGGACAACTGATGATAGGCCTAGATTCAGTGAAGAACTTTAGCCTTTAAACTCAGCTTTCTCCCAGATTTTTGTTTATATAAAGCAATGCTCATTCAGTAGTTAAAGGCTAGGTAATAATTGAAACAAAAAAAAAAAGGCCTAGTTTGCATTTATGAATGAATCATTCTGGGAAGGAAAGACCCTCAGAGTTTTTGCCCAGTTCAGAAATAGTTACTATTTATACTCACTCTGAGCCAACAAAACCCAAACAAGTGATATTTGGATTGAGACCAAATATCGGTCAATTAGTGAAAGGCAGAAAGTCACAGGACTTGACCTTTACCAAAGATTTTAGTAGCCATCTTATCCACTGTCTATCAGAATGAGACTCCTTTTTCTTAAAAACCGGCCATCCAAATTTGATGCATAATTTCTAGTAAAGGATAATGTACTACTTTTTGAGGCAGCCCTTTGAATTCTTACCCTTCTCTTTAGTGAGGAAGTTTGTTTCTTTGTTTTATTTTCTTCCTTGTATCTATCACATTTAAATTTTCTTTTTTTTTTCAAAACATATGCATAGAGAGTTTTCAACATTCACCCTTGCAAAACCTTGTGTTCTATTTTTTTTCTCCCTCCCTTCCTCCCATCTGCTCCTGGAGTTGACAAGTAATCCAATATGTTAAACATGAGCAATTCTTCTATACATATTTCCACAATTATAATGATGCACAAGAAAAATCAGACTAAAAAAGAAAAAAATGAGAAAGAAAAATGTAAGCAAAGTACAACAAAAAAGTGAAAATACTATGTTATGATTAACACTCAGTCCCCAAAATCCTCTCTCTGGATGCAGATAGCTCTCTTCATCACAAGACCACTGAAAATGGTCTGGATCATCTTATTGTGGTAAAAAAACCACATCCATCAGAATTGATCATCGGATAATCTTGTTGTTGCCGTGTACAATGATCTCCTCATTTCACTTAGCATCAGTTCATGTAAGTCTCTCCAGGCCTCTCTGAAATCATCCTACTAATCGTTTCTTATAGAACAATAACATTCCATAACATTCATAACTTATTCAGCCATTCTCTAACTGATGAGCATCCATTCAGTTTCCACCTCCTTGTCACTACAAAAAGGGCTGCTACAAATATTTTGCATATGTAGGTCCTTTTCCTTTTCTTGTGATCTCTTTAGGACACAGACCTAGAAGAGACATGGCTAGATCAAACCGTATATACAGTTTGAGAGTCTTTGGGGCATAGTTCCATATTGCTCTCCAAAATGGTTGGATCAGTTCACAATTCCACCAACAATGTATTAGTGTCCTGGTTTTCCCACATCTCCTTCAATATTCATTATTATCTTTTCCTACCATCCTAGCCAATCTGAGAGATGAGTACTAGTACCTTAAAATAGTCTTAATTTGCATTTCTCTGAGTGATAGTGATTTAGAGCATTTTTCATATTACTATCAATTTTAATTTCTTCATCTGAAAATTGTCTATAAATATCCTTTGACCATTTATCAGTTGGAGAATGGCTTGTATTCTTATAAATTTGAGTCAATTCTCTTTAAATTTTCTTCTTAGACGTTTCTACCCAATAGTCTTAGCTCTGCCCTCTGAGGTCAAGGAAAACAAGTCTAAACTCTCTTTTTCATGACTTTATATATTTGAAGATAATGGCTATTCCTTACTTCTAGAGACTAAACATGAACATTTGTTGCAACTAATCCTCATGTGTCAGAAGCTTCAGACCCTTTTTAGCATCATGGTTGTCCTCATTTTCACATACCTCTGTCTCTTTCTCATAGACAAACCCACAGGAGAATATTTGACCATTTCCATTATTTTGTACCTCTCTCACTTTGTATATTTCAGATAGCACTGGAGCAATTACAGCTGCAATCACAGCTGCTAGTTTCTTTCAGTGTCCAAAGATACAGTATATTTAATCCTGGTGATCGGTGTCAGGTTCTTTTATTTTTTGGGGGGGAGGGAAGAGAGAGGTGTCAACTTCCTTATGATCGTATTTATTTTCTATGAAATCCATGTCAGCTTATTCTGTATTAGCACAAAGGACAAATGTCCTGCTTTTGAGCTCCCAGGAGGTTGGGGACATATGGATATTTGGAGGCATAAGAATAAAAGAGCTCTTTTTGTGGAGAAAATTTATAATGAAAAAGAAACAAAGGATCAAAGAAGAAGATGAGAATGCAGTAAAGGATGTAGTGAAGCAAACAGAGTTATAGAAGAAAAAACAACCTAGTATGTCATAGCTGTTGGGTTGCAAGAATGAGCAAATTGTGCTTTCATAATGAAAATTTCCCATAGATATTTATAGGAATATCAAATTTTATATTGAGACCCTTATAATTTTGTGTACATTATTTTTCTGTTTAAAAAAGTTTATCAAATCACTGAAAGAATATTAATTGTACTCATAATAAAAACATAAAACATTTTAAGTATTATATAAGTAAATGAAAAACTTTTGGCTTGATTTTTCCAGAAATATCATATCTTTCTTCTTCCTATTTTAGGAAATGGTAGAAAATCATAAAATGCTATAATTTCATAAGGTAATTAACAAATTGAACACTTATGAAATATGAATTATGAGAGATATATTTTAGATCTATGAGGAACTTATATTATTTGTACTTATGAGTCGGGGAAACATACAAACAAAAACCCTTGATTTTCTCTCAATGACTATATTTAATATAACTTATGACATTCATGGAAAATTTTAAAGTCAAGAAAATATACTCTAACCAAAACATATGCAACAACATTAATGTTTTTACATTAAATCTCAGAAAATATAAAACTGAGATTGATATTGCTTCTATATTTTCTTTTGCAAACTAACAGTTAATTTGTGGAGGAAAGAGGAATGAATTTTGAGATGATAAATATCATAAGGATATTAGACAAAAATTTAAACATAATTAAAATAACGTTGATAACTACATGACATATGGAAAGCTGAATGATTTGCAGTATGTGCATAATGATAAATGTATATGTAAACACAAATTGAAAAATTAAAAGTTGGCTGATTAAATTCTACTATGTTTTACAAAACTTTAGGGTACAACATGCTTTCTGTGTAATGATTATTCTAAAAAAATAAACTAAGAGAAACATGTCATATAAAACTCAAGAGTTAATCAGTTTAAGGTAGTATAATTTTGATGAGAATGTTTTCTAGATTTTGAAACTGAGAATACTATTCAATTGGCTAAAAAGTCCATTTATTTTTTAAAGTTTATTTTCTAATCCTTTTAATTCTATACATATCATTTTTTTCTAAACAAAAATATTAACCATAATTTATGATACTAGTGCACTCATAATGCAAACATTAAATATTTTTAATGTCAGAAGTGAATGAGAAGAATAACATTCCTTTTACATTGTCATTCTAGCACTAAAATACAGGCCACCATCACCTTATACTTGTATTACTAGAATAGCTTCCAACTTGAACTCTGCCTCCTCCCTCCTTTCTTCTCTTTCTCTTTTGTTTCCCAAAATAGATTGCAAGATCCTTGAAGGATTGTACACTTTAGAGATGGAGGGGACCTCAGAGAATATTTAGTTCTAACCTCTTACTTTATAGACGATAAAAATGAAATCTAAAGATGGGTCTTCCTTAAGGTTACTAGAGTATATTTAGCAGAGCTCGAGTTTAAACCCAGTTTCTTCCCCTAAGCCTAGTGCCATATCCAATTCACTGAGCTGCCTTTTCCCAAGCAGAAGGGACCACAGTTTGCTCTTCTTTTAAAAAAAATTATTGTACTTTCCCCCTAATTTGTTAAACTAAATGCAAAGCACATGTCATTAATATAAATGTAATTGAAGTTTTAGGGTTAAAATAGTTTTTGTAAGGCTAAAGTCTACTTAGTTTTCTTTAAGTTTATTACAAAAAAAATTGAATTTATATCTCTACTGTGGAGAAAACATATCATAAGCGATTTACTTCTAGAGATAAGTAAGATGCTTTTGACAGAGAAGGTTACTAAGATGTCATGGTATTTCTTAGTCTAAAAAGCTTTAAAAAGGGGATAGACTTGGAATCTTAGATAGATTGACTTAACATTGTTCAACCTGAAACATAAACACATATAAAATGACTAAAACATCAACAAACCTGAAGAATAAACATGTATCTTTTAAATTGGCTACATATTGATATGTTTAATTTTTAATGAAAAATTCAAATATCCACAGATTTTAAGTCACAGATTTGGAAGATACTTTAAAGATAATTGAGCTTCTTTATACAAACAAACAAACAAATTATTTTGTTGTTGTGTAGTTGTTTCAGTTGTATATAACTCTGAGTCCTTTGAGTTGTTTGTTTTGTTTTGTTTGTAAAAATACTGGAATAGGCTATCATTTCTTTCTCTAACTTATTTATAGATGAGGAAACTAAGGCAAGCAGAGATAAGTAACTTGCCCAGGATCACAGAATTATAAGCATCTGTGGCTGAATTTGAACTCAGGTCTTCCTGACTCCAACTCTGGTCTCCAATTTTCTTTGCTACCACCTATCTGCCCTAAAGAATATTACTAAATCACCAAAATATTATTACTCCTAATGTCATATGTCACTTGAAAAAGAAGTATGTATTGAGCACTTATTATAAACAGCACATCATGCTAAGCAATGAAAACACAAATTGAAAAGGAAGTCATCCATAATCTCAAAGAGCTTACATTCAGATAATCCAAATGTGTGTGTGTGTGTGTGTATGCACAAAATTGATAAATGTTGAATTTTAGAGGGTAGGCAAGGATGATGAGACATTACTTACAGGTGAATATAAGCAGGATTTAGAAAAGACTTCATGTAGGTTACTCTTAAGTTCAGTCTTAAAACAAACTAGGTATTCTAAAAGGTGGAGATGAGGAGGGATTCTAGGGACAGTCAAAGCAAAGGCATGGCAACAGGAAATATATTGCTGTGAGTAAACCACACTAGGAATACCAGTAAGACTAGACTATGAGATTGTAATAATATGTGATAAGGTTGACAAGATAAATTGAGAACCATATTGTGAAGAATTTATAGGCCATCTTAGAGGCAAAGGGGAAATGACTAAATCTAGTTGGATAAATGAATGATATGGTAATATACTTTATGAAAATCACTTTAGTAACTGCGAGGAGGAAGGATTGGATTGGAATGAGATGTTAGACTTGAGAGACACAGAGGTTGTAAGTAGCAGTGATTATTTAAGACTAAGTTCTGAGTTCAAGTCCAACTTTTTAGATTCTAGTTGATCCCATGGATTGTAACACTAAATCTCACTAAAGTTCATAGTGAAATTTGGAGTATAGTGACTTAACAGATATATCCCATTTAGTGCCCTATGAAACCATGACATTTGTGGAAATTTTATACAAATGTCATTTGATTCTATTGCAATTGGTATAAGTAATGCAGAGAGTCAAAGTTTCCCTGACATGGAGATTGAAAAATTATTGTAAGTGCTGAGACATTATCATGGAATGTAGTTATATAATCATCATCCAATCATTGTGAAACGACATTGGTTAAAGCAATGGTATGTGAGATATTGCTGTATTTAATTAATTGGCAATATGTTCTGTTTACAACTTCATTACCTTGTTGAATAAAGATGTATTAATATATACATACTTAGAATAGTGATCTCATCAATGTGGGTACTCCCTCCAAGGCTTTAGATCTCTGCCTGAAAATTTTGTGTTACTCTAGTTCATGTGTTCCCAAAAATGTATCCCAGGTGGTGTATTCAACATTCTTGAGGTCTTCTTTGCTCTGTAGAGTGTGGCTACCTGGTGATTTTTTATGATCATCCATTGTTCTTATCCCAAGTGTGACATACTTTCTTTTAAATCAAGCAACTTTTTAAAGGTATCTTTTACCAAGACTGCCTTTTGAAATTTCTTATTTGTAATATCTTGTAACTTGTTCTCATCTACCATTTACATGCCTCTTTATTTCTTTACAGATGATATAAAATTTCAATTCTTCAGAGACTGTTAGAATATAAATATATCACTAGGTCTGGGTGGTAAAAGATCTGACTTTTTTTATTTCCCATGCCATATGGTTCTTTCCCATCTATATAAATGTTTTTATGAGAGTAATCCACACATGCATTTAGGGTACCCTTGATGAGTGTATTAGAAGGGAACAGGCCAGCTTTTGCAAGTGATAATCCAAAGAAGATTACATCTTTACCATCAAATAACTGATTTAAAGACAGAATATAAGATCCCACTGTACAAACTGTTTGTTGGCTATAAAAATGCATTTCATTCACTAGAGCAAAATGCTGCCTTGAAAAATCTCCTCCAATAAGATGCCTCCCATTTATATACCAAAGTTATAAATGATTCCTTGAAAAACACCACAACAAAGCATAAACTTGTTGATGCCTCTTCAGTCATTAATATTAAATTATAAAAAATGAAAGGAAGACATATTCTTGTCAAAGGTATTGGCTACTTTCATGTTGGAGCTATAATTCAGGATCCTAGGCAAAGGACAATTTCTTACAGAAAGAATTTACCAAGATGATCTTATTGGCCAATGATATTCATCAAGAAATAGTATTAGTAGCAGCAACAGCAGCAGCAGCAGTAGTAGTAGTAAACTAGCATTATAAAACTGTAAAGATTACAAAATATTTTACAAATATATCTAATTTTAATCCTCACAACCCTGAGAAATAGGTGCTATTATTATCCTCATTTTGCATATGAACTAATTGAGGAAGACAGAGGTTAAATAACTCACATAGAGCCACACAACCAGGAAGTGTCTGTGGTTAGATGCCAACTCAAATCTTCTTGACTCCAGCTCCTGGATCTAAGTTCAGGTCCTGACTATCCTTTATCACTTAGCAGCTTCTGTTATATTGTTAAATTTCTTGGATAATACCCATAACTGGGATAACAAATTTTATTAAGCCATGTACAGATCAACAAATTAGATAACAGATGTATATTGTTCAGATATGATATGTCTTTAGATAGGCAACCTGTGAAGATCATCCACTTAATCATCTTCTTCATTGAATCTTTAAATGTACAATGCATTTGGCCAAGAATGAAATGGGAGAAAAAGAACACAATCGATTACAAAGTTATTTAAATGTCCTCAAGTTCCTCCTTATTAAAGACTCATTTTTTAGTAACTATTGTACTCCTAAAAAGAGAAAAAATTACTGGAAAAAAAACACACAGGGAAAATAGTCCTGAAACATAAAGTATTTTGTCCATTTTCAAAAAAGTCAATATTTGTCTGATGCAGGACATGAATCCAAGTCTTGATAGACATCCATTGGTTATCCATAAATTTGTTTTTATTCTGTTCCTCCTTTTCCTCTATTCACCCCACATCCTTCATGCTTTCTCCTCCTATGCACTTGTTTGTAACTACTCAAAAAATCTTACATAGAGGATCTGTTCAAAAAAGTGAAGGCTTTCTTCTATTTTTTTACTTTGTATGAGTAGTACATATCTATATTTACTTATCTATCCTTACATGTGTATTTATATACATCTGTATGTGTATATATAAATAACTGAGACTATATATCCATATCTATATATTTAAACACATATATATGTATGTATGTATACACAAATATATACATACATACAGGTTCACAGAAATACACTGATTACTCTGAATACCACATTGCTTTTACAGAACTCCTCATTCTTGGTCACTATTCCAATAACAAAGAGCTATATTTCCTCCCTTTGGCAATGCAGCCATATTTTATATTAGAATCAAATGAGAGAATTTTAAAATGCCTCTCCTCATTCTGCCCTTTCTTATCTCTAGTCATCTCTACTTACCTACACTCCTCTGCTTGACAAGAATTGCTTTAATTACCTTATCTTTACCTATAGAAATCCTTCCTTTTTTCAAAACCTAACTCAGATGACAATTATTTTTCTGAAGACAGGCCTGCCAACCACCTACTCCCCAGTAAATATTATTTCCTTCATTAATTTTTTCAATGAACTTTGGCACTCTTTTCTTTTGCACATGTCTTATTGCCTAGTTATAATTGTTATTTCTATAGTTATACTTTTGCTCATTTGATTATAAATTAATAGAGAAAAAGATTTATATTATATCTGTCTCAATATAATATGTAACATATAGTTAGTGCTTAATGGATATTTATTTATTTGATTATATCTTTGTTTCCCCATGGCAATCACAGTTACCTCTACCTAAGAGAATAAATGTCAGTTGAATTGAACTAAATAGCTGAAGAGTTATGATACACAGAAATATTTCACAATAGCATAACTATACAAGCTACTGCAAGGTGAATTTCTGCTGTGAACATTTTAATTTTTTTCACTGACTTTGATGCTAAAATTAGATACCAGTTATATTCCTTGTTACCTATGTAAAAAGTCATCCCCTTTCTAAGGTGAACACTAAAGGTAAAAAATATTATTGATATTTTCCTTTGGAGAATATAGAAAGATTAGTGGAATGGAGTTTATCCTCCTACTCCCTATTGCATTGATTACTAGCACACAGCAGTATCTAGGGAAAGGGATTCCAGCTTTGGAGTCAAATCACTGAGAAGAGTCAAGAATCTGGTGCCTAGAAAATAAATTTTGCTCCAGAAATGGCAGGCCAAAGAATATTTATTTTGATTAATCTAGGAATCTGGCTTTTTCCAGTACTGATAGCAATACCTTTAGCCAATATTTTTATAAGCCAGATACTCTAACAAAAACAATTTAATAGTGAAGCAGTGTCCAGCACTGAAGCATCAGAGCATGGATTGTTCCTTCCCTTCCTCTTGTTATTACCACATAGGTTCCTTATCAATGTGATTTTCTACTTGAGAATTCTAAAGTTCCAAATGCTACATGTACTTTTTTTTTTACTGAATATACTTATAATCTCTCACTCTCTCTCTATATACATACATACATATATATTTATGTGTGTATAAAATTTAGCCCAAAGGGGAAATATTTCATTGCTATTGATTTTTTTTTATTTTAAACTTGCTAACTTTGAGCTTATTGTACATTTTGGCTGACTATTAAAGCAGTAGAGACTTATGAGTATGGTTTTAGGTGGGGACACATCAGTTACTTTGAACATGGGTTAATTATTCCCTAGGAGTTCTGATCTGTGATTTCAGCAGGACAGTAGGAAAAACACAGAGAGGTAGCTGACGATACATTGGGACTGACCTGGGATCTATATTGGGATGCAATGCATTTGAAAAAAAATCCATTGGAAAAATTTTCATATGAGATGTCCATCTGGGGAGATGAACCATGGGTTACCATGGAGAAAAAAAAACTCAGAGTTTTAGCTATAATAGGACAGTCAATTTCCTGATGTGTTTCTTTTACAAATAGACCAATTGCTTTGAGAAAACTTATGTGTAGCTATATTGAATACTTAAGTCCTGACATCTGTTGTGTCACTGCATCCTTTATGTGGATAGTAGCTGATGTAAGTAATAAAAAATGTTGCATCTCTAAGCTACTGGCACCTGACAGTGTATCTTAGAGAATGCTGTAAGCATAGCCAAACTAATTTTTATTTTATTTTACTTTGAGTAAATCTAGACTGTTTGCCCTATCATAGCATGAGTCCAGAAAACTTGTCCAAGTTCCTTAAGAATTTCGGGTACCAAGGATAAAATGTGATTGTTGGAACAGAGTAAGTAAAGCTAACTTCTTAATATTCTTTTTGGGCATTTAGAGATTTTTGAGTTTCTTTGACTTCTTTATGCACTTAATGGTATTTTTTTCCAATTACATGTAAAATAGTTTTCAACATTCATTTTTATAAGATTTTTAGTAACAATTTTTTTTCTCTCTCCTTTCTCTTCCCACTGCCCAAGAGAATAAACAATCTGATGTATATTAAACATATACAATCATGTTAAACATATACAATCATGTTAAACATATCCCCATATCAGTCATGTTGTGAAAAAAGAATCAGAACAAAAGAATCATAACCAGAAGAAAGGAAAAAAAAACCAAATAAAAATAGTATTCTTTAGTTCATATTCAGATTCGATAGTACTTTCTCTGAATGTAGATAGCATTTTCCAACATGTGTTTTAGACTTGTCATTGTGGAGAAAAGCTAATTCTATCATAGTTGACCATCACACAATGTTGCTGTCATTTTGTGCAATGTTTTTCTGGTTCTACTTACTTCACTTAGCTTCAATTCGTGTACATCTGCTCATCGTTTTTATAGAACAATAATATTACATTACACACACACATAGCACAACATAATCAGGCATTCTTTAATTGCTGGAAATCCCCACAATTTCCAGTTTTTGACCACCATAAAAAAGGTGCTATAAATAGTTTTGTACATGTGGATTTTTCATCCTCATTCCCTTTTAAAAATAATCTCTTTGGGACACAGACCTAGTAGAGGCATTGCTGGATCAAAAAATGTTCACAGTTATAATACTGTGGCCAAAATTCCAAATTGTTCTCCAGAATGGTTGCATCAGTTCACAACCAACTGTGCATAAGTGTTTGAATTTTCCAACATTTATCTTTAACCTTTCATATTATATGAGCCAATCTGATAGGTGTGAGGTGGGATCTCAGAGTTAGTTTAATTTCTAGTTTTCTAATCAATAATGATTAAAAACATTTTATATGATTATTGATAGCTTCAGTTTTTTCATCTTAAAATTGCCTGTCCATATCTTTGACAATTTATTATTTGGGGAATGACTTGTATTCTTATAAATTTTATGGGGTGTTTATCAGAAATATTGGCTATAAACATTGTTTCCCAGGTTCCTGCTTTCCTTCTAATCTTAGTTGCATTGGTTTAATTTGTGCAATTAAAAAAAATTAATGTAATCTGGTTCTCTTCAAAAATGAGATGTTTCAAACCAGTTCCAATTGCTCAGTGATGAAGATAGCCATATACACCCAGGGAGAAGCCTGTGGTATCTGAGTGTGGACCACACTCTCTATTGATGTTTGTTTGCATTTTATTTTACTTCTCAGGTTTTTTTTTCTTGTACATCCGATTTTTCTTGTACAGCAATATAAATGAATAAATATGTATACATATATTTTATTTGTCATATATTTTAGCATAATTAACATGTATTAGACTTCCTGCCATCTAGGGGAGGGAGTGAGGGGAAAGAGCGAAAAATGTGTAACAGAAAGCTTTGCAAAGGTCAATGATGAAAAATTATCCATGCATATGTTATGCAAATAAAAAGCTTTAATAAAAAAATTACCTTCTGTTCATACCAGACAAATAAATAAATAAATTTAATGTAATCAAAATTATCCACTTTCTATTTCATAATGTTCTCTATCTCTTGTTTAGTCATAATTTTTCTCTTCATACATCTGATAGGGAAACTATTTCTTGCTTTCCTAATTTGCTTATCATTCTTTATCTCTAAATCATTTGATTTATTTATTTTTAATAAAGCTTTTTACTTACAAAACATATGAGTGATTTTTCTACATTGACCTTTGCAAAAACATTTTTTACCAAGATTTTCCCCTCCTTCCCTCCACCCCCACCCCTAGATGACAGGTAATCTAATACATGCTAAATAGGGTAAATTATATGACAAATACAATACACGTATACATATCTATACAGTTATCTTACTGCACAAGAAACATCAGATCTAGAAAGAGAAGAAGAAAAAACAACCTAAGAAGGAAAACAAAATGCATGGAAATATTCACAGAAAGCGTTAAAATGCTGTGTTGTGTTTCACACTCAGTTCCCACAGTCCTCTCTATGGATGTATATGACTATCTTCATCGCTGAACAATAGGAACTGGTTTGAATCACATCATTGTTGAAGAGAACCATGTCCATCAGAATTGATCATCGTATAGTCTTGTTGCTGTGTATAATGTTCTCCTGGTTCTGCTGATTTCACTCAGCATCAGTTCATGCAAGTCTCTCCAGGCCTCTCTGAAATCTTCCTGTTGGTCATTTCTTACAGAACGATAATATTCCATAACATTCATATGCCATAATTTATTCAGCCATTCTCCAATTGATGGGCATCTTTTCAATTTCCAGTTTCTTGCCACTACAAAAAGGGCTGCCACAAACATTTTTGCACATGTGGGTCCCTTTCCCTCCTTTAAAATCTCTTTGGGATATAAGCCCAATAGAAACACTGCTGGGTCAAAGGGTATGCACAGTTTGATACCTTTTTGAGCATAGTTCCAAATTGCTCTCCAGAATGGTTGGATCCGTTCACAGTTCCACCAACAATGTATCAGTGTCCCAGTTTTCCCACATCCCCTCCAACAGTTATCATTATCATTTCCTTTCATTTTAGCCAATCTGACAGGTGTGTAGTGGTAGCTCAGAGTTGTCTTAATTTGCATTTCTCTGAGCAATAGTGACTTGGAGCACCTTTTCATGTAACCGGAAATAGTTTCAATTTCTTCGTCTGAAAATTGTCTGTTCATATCTTTTGACCATTTATCAATTGGAGAATGGCTTGAATTCTTATATAT
This sequence comes from Myrmecobius fasciatus, assembly GCA_023553655.1. Taxonomy (NCBI): domain Eukaryota; kingdom Metazoa; phylum Chordata; class Mammalia; order Dasyuromorphia; family Myrmecobiidae; genus Myrmecobius; species Myrmecobius fasciatus. The sequence goes on from JAJPUD010001103.1 coordinate 180,692, forward strand.
TTGAGTCAATTCTCTATATATTTTAGAAATGAGGCCTTTATCAGAACCTTTGGATGTAAAAATATTTTCCCAGTTTGCTCCTACCCTTCTAATCTTGTCTGCATTCATTTTGTTTGTACAAAAACTTTTTAACTTGATATAGTCAAACTTATCTATTTTGTGATTAATGATGACCTCTAGTTCTTCTTTGGTCACAAATTCCTTCCCCCTCCACAGGTCTGAGAGGTCAACCATCCTACATTGTTCTAATTTGTTCATAATATCATTCTTTATGCCTAGATCATGA
>JAJPUD010001103.1:190977-209778 GCA_023553655.1 Myrmecobius fasciatus
AAAAAAAATAGGCAAAGAGAATTTTAGAGTTTAAAAAATCTTTATCGAGGCACCTAGATGGTCCAGCCCTGAAGTCAGGAGGACCGAAGTTCTAATCTGGTCTCAGACACTTAACACTGGCTGTGTGACCTTGGGCAAGTCACTTAACCCCAATTGCCTCAGCAAAAAAACAAACAAACAAACAAAAACAACTTTATTCATTTCCTCAAATATTGCAGTGGCCAAATTCTATTTTTTTTCTCTTCTGTAAGCAAATTAAAAACAACAACAACAACAAAACCTTTAATAAGGAATTCAGGCATCCAGCCTTCCTAGAAAGGAATTAGAATGATTCAATCTGTATTCCGACACAATCCGTTACTTCACTGGGTAGGGATAGTATTTTTCATCATAAATCCTTCAGATTAGTAGTGAATCATTGCACTGCTGAGAATAGCAAAGCCATTTACATCTAGCTGGTCATCCAAGAACATTATTATTACTTTGTATGGGGTACATTTCACTTCACTTGAGTCCATAGGGTATTTTCCAGGTTTTGTTTTTTTTTTTCCCCAAAAGCATTCTGCTCATCACTTCCCATAGAACAGCAATATTCCATGACAATCATATACCAGAGTTTATTCAGCCATTTCCCAATTGATGGGCATTCCTTCAATTTCCAATTCTTTTCCCTGAGCAGAGAGCTGTTACAAATATTTTTGTACATATAGATCCTTTTCCTTTTTTCCCCCTCTTTTTAAAATTTCTTTGGATATTCATGACTAAAGGTAGAATTGTTAGGTCGAAGGATATGCATGAATTTATAGCTCTTTGGGCACAGATCATATCTTTGGTTCATTTATCAACTGGGTCATGGCTCTTATTTTTTATAAATTTGACTCAGTTCCCACTATATTTGAGAAATAAGGAGTTATCAGAGAAATTTGCTTCAAAAATCTTTTTACAATTACTATTGTTAACTTTCTTCCCCCCCATTTGTTCTCTTTTTTCTTTCCTTTCACCCTGCACATCCTCAATAGTGTTTTGTTACTGATCATTCCCTCTCCCAATTTGCCATCTCTTTTATCATCCTCTCCCCCTTCCTATATCCTATTCTACAGCTATTTTCCAGCAGGGTAAGATAGATTTCTATACCCATATTGCATGTGTATGCTATTTCCTCGTTGAACCAGTTCTGATGAGAGTAAGGTTCGCTCACTCACCCTCTTCTCCCTTTCTTCACCTCCACTGTAAAATTTTTTCTTCCCTCTTTCTTTTATGGCAGATAATTTATACCACTCCTCCTCTTCTTTCCCCTTTCCCCTAGTACAATCTCTCTCCCCACTTAATTTCATCATTTTAAAGATATTATCCCTTTATATTCAACTCATACCTGTGCTGGTGGCTCCTCTCCCTTTCTTTCTCTCTCCCTCCTCCTCCCCCCTCCCCCCTCTCCAAACCTCTCCCCCGTCTTCTCCCCCCTTTCCTTCCTTTCCCCCTCTCCATTTGCCTTCTTCCCCTTCCTCTCTCTCTCTCTTCTCTCCCTCTCCCTCTCCTTCTCTCTCTCCCTCTTCTCTCCCTCTCTCTCTCCGCTTCTCTCCGTCTCCCTCTCCCTCTCTCCCTCTCCTTCTCTCTCTTTCTCTCCCCCCTCTCCTTCTCTCTTTCTTTCTCCCTCTCCTCCCTCTCTCTCTCCCTCTTTCTCTCTCTCTTGCTATAAAGCTCAAATAAGTTAAGAATTATAAAGTGCTTAGCAAAGCACTTTATTATTATACTCTCTCTCCCTCCCTCCCTCCCTCCCCCCTCTGTCTGTCTGTCTGTCTGTCTGTCTCTCTCTCTTTCCCCTTCAAACTGCCATATTGAGAAAGTTATGTTACAAGTATCATCCTCCCATGTAAGAATGAAAAAGATAAACCTAATTAAGTCCCTTATGATATCACCTTTCTGTCCTTCTTATGCTTCTCCTGAGTCCTGTATTTGAAAAATCATTTATTTTCTAATTCAGCTCTGGTCTTTTCATCATGAATGTTTGAATATCCTCTATTTCATTGAATGACTCCCTTTTCCTCTCAAGAATTCTTTTCTAAGTGTCTTGGTCCAATTCATACAACTAGAGACAGAAAAAGAAATAGAATTAAGAGTCTGAATTTCTAGACAAGTGTTCTATGAATTTACTGTGCTGGGTCATACATAGTAGAGAAGGATAATTATTAGTGTTAAATTATTAAAACCATATTAAAGCTCTATTTCTTTTTGGTTTCTTTTTCTGGATGGTTGTATTAAGTATTTAAACAGAATAATTTCCTCCTTGATGACAATCATTTTTGAAGTATAAAATAACTGAAATAATGCAAGGGTAAGATTTTAGCAAATGGTTTTATTCAGCTAATAGTTCTAGATACAGCTAGTATTCTGCAGTTAGCTATAAGTAAAAAAGTTTTTACATACATAAAAAGTTAATGAAAAGTAAATTTGTATTAAATACTTAAAATAAGGATGAAATTTTAAAAATTGGAATTAATAAGAGATAATTATGAAATTTTCAAAGATCAAAACTAAATTTATTTAATGATACAATAATAATACAAGACATTCTGTAGAAAAATAAGTACAAAAGATATTCTCAACTTTTTTTCAAAGTAAAAAAACAAACAAAAATTAAAAAAAAAACCATCATACCATTGAAACTGTGAACTTATGTGACCTAATCTATATCTGAGGACCTATTAACAAACAAATAAGCATAAAAAAAATGGATTTCTAGTAAATTCATTTGAGAAATCTTATGGTTCTTTAAATAATGTTTTTTGCTATAATTTTTTCAAGATAAACATTCCTAATGAAGGCAGATGTTGAATATGAACTTTTTGAAATTAAGAGTTAGATTCATTAATGTCAGATATAATAATCTAACTTTGTGATCCTTGCTTAGTCAGTTAGCTTCTCATGGCCTCTGAGTCCCTCATAAGGGGAATTATGTCCATGTCCCCCTTCTAACTCTGAATCTATCATCCTCTAATGAAGTTTTCAAAGTCTCTTTTAAAGAAAAGAGATATATAATTAAAAAGTTTTTTCACGATGGCAAATGCAACTTTCCTTTTGAAGTGAAAAAGAACTAGGAAACCAACAGTATTGTGATATGATTGGCACTAAACATTAATTAAAATCAGCCTAATGAAAATTAAGTTAAATAAGTATATGAGAAATGTTATATTTCATATTTTCTTTTACCTTGGATTTCAAAAGTTTACACATGCATACACACATATATGTATACACAATATATATACACATATATGCCCACTGTATATTTGCAATATACATGCATGCATGTATACATATGTGCACCCTATACATATACATGTCAATATTGAAATAACAGGCCTGTCCAATTGTTACTAGTGAGATCTTTAAGCTTGTTTCAGAACTTGTGTAATGCAAAAAGTAAGCTGCATAAGCACTCATGTGCCATCTTCCTGCTGTTGTTGTTGTTTTTTTTTTTTTAAATTCAAATGAACTTGACTTCATGGACACATTATATATGTGTGTGTGTTATGTATATGCATATGCATATACGTATCAGTTTGTGTGTATATATATATATACATACATATATATTATTACTTTAATGATTTCAGGTGAATTAAGGTTGCTAATTCTGTCAAATAATAGCTTCATTCAATCAGAAATGAGCAAAATCGCTTGTTTGGCATTACATGTTCATAAATAATGATGAATAGCATCAATTATTTGCAAATAAATGAGTTGTATTAACATTTCAGGTAGCTCCCTTATAAAATTCTTATTTCTAAGCATGATTTAATAATAGAGCTTTAGTTTCCCCCAATTTCAATTTCTCATTTGTTTTAATGGGACAATAGACCAAAGATCAGATTTTGTACTCATGCAGTGCTGTTCCACAACCAACAACATGACTAGTCAACCTCCTATCAGTTTACTTTGCCAGAAAAAACAAATGCTGATTGCTTTCCTATAGTCGGCACTGAATTTTGATGAAGAGGCAAAATAATTCAAAGCCAAAAAACACCAGGAGAATAAAACAAGGCATCTTGCCCAAAATTGATATCAGAGAATTAAGCAGTTGCAACTTGAAAGTAAATCAACTCAGCTCTAATCTGGATTTCAGTAATTTATTTCAGGCTTCAAATCTTAGAAAAAAAGTGTTCTTCCTTTTTATAAAACAAGGTTACAGACCAGTTACAAAATAGATTATAATCTATTTGCTGAAAGTATTACTTTGTTTTCTTTAAAATGGCTTCTGTTGTGCTTTGGTCTTCATTCTCATAGAGGACCAATGACATCATGAAATGCCTTGACTTGCATGCAAATTGGAGTAAACTGAGGCAAAGTCATCAGACTCCACTCTTTCTTCTAGAGTCATCAGAATCTAGTGGCAACCCATAAGTCACAGATAACTTGCAATAGCTCAAGTTGCAATAAGTGAGCTTGGCCTTTCTAAATTAAAATATTTCCCAGGTCTCAGTTGTGTAACAAAGAATGGAAGATGACATTGGTCAATGAGAAAGACTTTTTGGTAGAATCTACCTTCCCTAGTAACACTTTGATTACCAACATAGATATAAATATAGAAACAATAGTTATGGAAATAGTCTGCTGAAAAAGATTTCTATTTTAAAGTGAAACAATTGAAAGAAAAATGTACTCATAATGAATATTTATTTTTTTTATTTTATTTTTTTATTTTTTATTTTTTTAATTTTATTTGCATAACATATGTGTGGGTAATTCTTCAACAATAATCCTTACATAGCTTTCCGTTACAAATTTTTCCCCCAACTCCCCACCCCTCTCCTAGATGTCAGGATATCCACTACATGTTTATGTTAAAATATTGGTAAATTGAATATATGTATACATATTTCCAAACTTGTCATTGTTGTGCAAGAAAAATCTTGTCTACACAAACGATATATCAGATAAAGGAAACACAATGTAAGCAAACATCAATCAAGGAGTATGAGAATGTTATGTTGTGGTCCACATTTCACATCCCTCTCTCTGGGTGTATATGGCTTTCTTCAGTAAAAAATTGGAGGTGGTTTGAAACATTTCATTGTTGAAGAGAGCCATGTCCATCAGAATTGATCGTCATATAGTTCTGTTGTTGCCGTGTATAATGATCTCCTGGTTCTGCTCATTTCACTCAGCATCAGTTCATGTAAGTCTCTCCAGGCCTCTCTGAAATCATCTTGCTGGTCATTTCTTACAGAACAATAATATTCCATAATATTCATATACCATAATTTATTCAGCCATTCTCCAATTGAAGGGCATCTATTCAATTTCCAGTTTCTAGCCACCACAAAAAGGGCTGCCACAAACATTCTTGGACATGTGGGGCCTTTTCCTTCCTTTATGATTTCTTTGGGATATAAGCCCAATAGAAATGCTGCTGGGTCAAAGGGTATGCACAGTTTGATAACTTTTTGAGCATAGCTCCAAATTGTTCTCCAGAATGGCTGTATCCATTCACAGCTCCACCAACAATGCATCAGTGTCCCAGCCCTCCCACATCCCCTCCAACATTCATCATTAACTTTTCCTGTCATTTTAGCCAATCTGACAGGTGTGAAGTGGTATCTCAGGGTTGTCTTGATTTGCATTTCTCTGATCAATAGTGATTTGGAGCACCTTTTCACATAATGAATATTTATAATTCACTTTCTGTGAGTATATATATAGATTTTTTTTCCCTCATGTACAAAGTGACTGCTACAGTGAATCATATTTGAACTAGAGAACATACATGGCCAAATTACAGTTTAGACTTTAGAACAACTTAATTCGTCTTCAACTTAATCATCACATCTTTTCATTCCCTTCATAAAATATCATTACTGGTCTCCTTGAAAGAAAACTTCACATTATCTCAAATTAATTTATGCTATTTATGCTTGTGGTATTCAGGATAACATGAACTGTGTCTTTGAAAACTATGGAATGACAGAAATATTCAGGACTCCAAAACTCAGTCTATATAAAGAGCAAACTCAGTTGTCTATCATGTGTTCTTGATCCATTCCTGATTATTTCCACTTCTTTACATTTGCAGTGACAGTTTTCCAAGACTGGACTATTTTTTCATGACCTGAGTTAATGAAATACTTATCTTCCTTTAAGCTACAAATTGGGTATGATTTATTCTTTGGATGTTTTCCCAGCAGAAAAGAATCTTCTGTATTAAATGTCACAAAATTTCTCATTGATTAAAAAAAAAAAAAAACTCTACATACACCAAAATTTCTATAATCACAATTTTTGTGATAAGAAAGACTAGAAATAAAGAACACAGCTATTGATTTTGGAATGATTAAACACACTAGAGTACACTGATGTAAGAAAATATACTGTAATTAAAATGCATTTAGAAAAGAATGATAAGGTTTAAATGAACTAATTCAAAGTCAAGTAAAAAGAACCAGGAAAATAAATATCTCTATCTATATTGATATCTATTTCTAGTTAATAATGTAAATTCAAAAAATGACAAAAAAGCAAAAGTTGCTAAATGACAGAAAACAAATATGGTTCCAATAAAGAGATGTGAAAAGTCATCTTCCCTCCCAAAATATATTATTTCAGTAGGATTATCTTCCAGGCTAGTAAATTGCATTAATATAAGATGTTTTGGATCAGTTTCACTAAACTTTTCTCTTTTTTCCACTAACAATTAATTGAAGATATGCAATAAATATTGATATAAAAATTCCATATAACCACAATATTTTCTAAAATAATTTAATTAAAGTAATGCCAAATGAGGTTTTAATAGCCACTAATCATAAAAAGACTAAAGGAATTAACATACAGAAAATGAAACTCCTATTATAAGTAATAAATATTATGATTAAGTGAACTGACAAATAAACCTTTATAAAATGAAAATAATTATTAGAGTCAAACCTTAAGAAATAAAATTCATGAACACAGAATCTTAAGAATGGATTAGATTAGGGGCAGCTAGCTGGCGCAGTGGTAGAGCACCAGCCCTGAAGTCAGGAGGACCTGAGTTCAAATCTGGTCTCAGACACTTAACATTCCCTAGCTGTGTGACCCTGGGCAAGTCACTTAACCCCAATTGCCTCAGCAAAAAGCAAAAAAAAAAAAAAAGAATGGATTAGATTTCTCCTAGAAAATGAAGGAAAGGATAAGCATTAAAATAAAAAATGTGAGGGAAAACTTGGAAGAGTAATGAATAGCTTAGTAATATACTAGAAAACCTTACCAAATTCATGGACATCCTGAAAAAAGGGAAACAGGACTCATAATGTCAATGATACAACAAGATATTTTATTGTAAAATCAAAAACTTGAAAAAAGTAGAATGTGTGAGATATCTACAATAAAAGATAATTAGCATATTATAGGGATATAGAGACATAATTTTAACAACTTTGGACATACAGTAAGAATTATGAACCAGAATAATGCATATTCAACATTGCAGAAGAAAATTGCCATGAAGTATTGGAAGCAGGGAGCAAAATGAAAATGTATTAGATATATGTCACCAATTGAAAGAAAAAACAAATTTCGCAAACCAAAAAGAGAGATAGTTAAACTTCAGAATTTCTAGGTCACATAAAAATAATGGAAGCTCTTAGGAAGATAAATCACTAGTTTTAAAAAAATTACATAGCAAATTCAAAAAGGGATAAGAAAATATTGGAATACTATATGCAAAAAAAAGTTTACATTCAAGAATAACTAGATCTGTAGTGGTGAGCTTTACTAGATAGGGAAAAATCATTTTGACATGTTCAAAAATAAAGCCATAGCTTGAGAAAATATTTCAACCACAAAAATCAGAGGGACCTACAAAAACAAACATGTTCATGTAAATTGAAAGGTTAAAATGAAAGTATAGAATATAGTACTTTCATTTTGAGTGTAAGAGCTAATATTTTCTCTTTATAATATCACCATCTCTAAGGATTAATGAAGGGAGAAAAAATAAATACTAAATCCTTGCCAATTTAAAGAAAAAAATTAAAACAAAAAACATTAGAGAAGAGAAGACAAGAACTTAATACACAAGTACAAGTCTGAGAGTTAACCTCTCAAGGTATACTATGACAATAAGAATACAACTACAAAATATTCTTTACATAAAAAGAAAAATAATTGGACATAAATTAATCATTCAATGTTTTGTTGCCTGAATTTAAAATATGGTGCACCTTGATTAATTTATGATTTTATTACATAAACAAATACTAATTTTTATAGAACTATTTAGAATATAATTTATCTTAATGATTTTTTAAAACAGAAAATTGAGAAGTCAATTTCTATGAAATGATACAGTATAGAATGAGCAGAATCACAATAACATAAAGGGAGGAGACAGTGAAATGAATCAAGCTTTAAACAATGCAATCATTGATCTATCTTGACTTCTGTAGACTTATGGTAAAATATACTTTATTCCTCTTCAGCAAAAAGTGGGTAAACTATTGGTGAAAATAAGGCATACATTATCAGACATAGCCAATAAGATATCATGTTATTTGTCACTGTACTACTTTGTTGCAAATACTGGGAAGTGACATTAATGCTGAAACAATCAATAAACATTGACTTCTCTTAAAAAGAAAAAATAATTAGCTAATTTGATATGGAGAACCATCGTTAAGAATAGTGAAATGGCTATTTTGGTAACATACAAATTCAATCTAAATAGAATTGTGCCCAGGTTTGGCCCTGTGTACTTTTAATGGATATATAGATTAACTGGATTAGTTTTTGAGAATAGCAAATAAAAATCATGAGAGGAATAGAAAATACATTTAAGAGAACATGTTTAAGAAGGTGAATTATTTTACTTGTAAAACAGATGGCTTCTCTTGACAAGACTTAATTACTGTCTCCAAATATAAAGAGCTATTTCAAGGATGAATTCAACTTTCCCATATTATTTGAAGACAGCCAAACTTAAAAGGATATAGCTTGAGTTGTGTAAGTGGTTATTATATGTAAGAAATACCTTACATGAAAACATGAAAGGGCAAAGATTACTGTGAAGGTTTATGAAAATTTCCCCCAAGTAGATCTTCTAAAAAACCAGTCAGATGGTATTCTATACTATTATCTTTTAGAGGTAAGGTGCTCAGCCATATGCCATTTTGAGGTTCATGACTATATGCTCTGTCACTTAATGATTGCTTATAATTATTAAAAGGAAACATAATTATGATGCAGTACTATTTTTCTTTCAATGTAACATTTTCCTTATGAAAATGTCATTTATGTGTTAAGAATTTTTTTCTCAGAAAAGAAACCCTCTACTGAGGATCACTTTCATGTTTCATACAAGGAACAGTGACTCAAGGTTTTCATAGTTATTTAAATAAATATCAACCTATTGGGAAGAAATCCCAGGCAATTCAAAATAATGAATGACAGTATTTTCCCTAACACTTTCCAAAAGCATTTTTTAAAATATCCTTGGGATGAGCTCAAAATTTAGAAAATGCCAGGCCAACATTCTGGAAAATGGCTTTTCCATGTTAATCATTGGGTTTGACACTTTAAATAGCTCAATAAAATTGTTCTGTAACAGTGAAACTTGTTCTAGGGATATATGAACCTGCTTGAAATTCTTTCCCCCCAATTCTTAAGTATTTTGAAGTGGCCACAAGAGGAGTTTAATCAAGTTAAGAGACTTAACAATTCGTCGGTTACATAAATAATTGATAAATACTTTATTAGTTAACTGTTAAACTACTTATGTACAAGTGATTGGTATATGTACCTATATACTGAAATAATATTTTTCTGCTATCTTTTTGTAATGTGAAGAGTACAAGAAAAAAGAGGATTAATTTTGTGTATTTAAAAATGTATAAATGCAATTTTTTTTACCTTTGTTGAACAATTTTTATTTGGATGCCAAATGGAGAGATTTACAAGGATCATTCAAAATCTAGAAAATAAGGTATTTATAAAATGAATAAAGTGTTTTGAATTACTATTGTTTGAGAAAGGAAACAATAATTTTAAATAAAGGAAGAGTTACTATTCCTGGGAAGAATTTTGGTTTAGGAGGAAATTAAAGTAGGTTCTCATTTTGGTTTAACCTTTAATAATATGACTTTGGACAAGCCATTCTAGTCCTTTGGACCTCAATTTCCATATATTAGAAAGATGAGTGGTATGTTTCTAAGGCAACTTCCAACTCAAATATTCAATAATTCTATGGCTTCTTCTACACATATAGTAAAGCATTTTCCCTCTGAATGATTAATTTCATCTGTAATATTCAGTCATTCATCTGACATTAAGCTGTGGCTATTTAATCAGGTAGGGATAACTGTCAGAGGCCTGAAAGTGTTAGTTCCTGAAATTGTACTGTCAAGCTCAGGAAAATTCACTGACTGTGGCTCATCAGTTTGAGTGAAAATTGGTTAGAAAAGTCTGGAAATATCTTAGTCACTTCCTCCATTAGTACTTTCATTGTCAACAGGCAGGCCTATATTTGAACAAAACTTCAGATTTTTTCCTGTCATGTAGATTGAAATAACCATACTCTTATTACTTGTTAGAGAAAATATGGACAAAGCAAAGGAAAAGGTGGAGTGATTCAACTTTTTTTGCTTGTTTTCATCAATGGTTTTTACCTGAATATGGGTTGTTCATACATTCAGTCATGTCTAACACTTCCTTACCCCTGGACCAAAGTATACTAAGCCCTTCTATAGTTTACTATTTCCTGAAATCTGTCTAAGCTCATATTCATTACTTCCATGACATTATCTATCCATCTCATCTTCTTACATTCACCTTCTTTTTTTTTCCCTCAATCTTTCTCAATATCAGGGTCTTTTCTAATGAGCCCTGTTTTCTCATTATGGGCCCAACATATTTAAGATTGAGCTTCAGTATTTGTCCTTCCAGATCCATTAGAGAAGGAAATGACAAATAACTCCAATATCTTTGCCAAGAAAACTCCATGGATTATATTAAATTGATAAAACATATGACACTGGAGGATGGGTCCCTCAGATAAGAAGGTATCCAATACTTTACTAGGGAAGAACAGAGAACAACTACGAATAGCTATAGAAAAAATGAAATGGCTTTGCTATAGCCAAAAGGAAGCTCATCTGCAGCTTTTTCTCTGGTGACAAAAGGAAGCCTAATGCTGTAAAGATCGGTATTGCATAGGAACACGGGATGCAAGTTTTGTGAACTAAAATAAGTTGCATATGATCAAGTGGGAGATAGAAAGGTTAAATGAACATCAACATCTGAGTGTCAGTGAATTTAAATGAATGGAAATAGGTCAATTTATTTCAGATGATCATGACATCATGGGTACTTCTATTAAACAGGAAAAGTCATTTGGGTGATGACCATCATGGATAAGAGAAAAGGACTGGGCTACTATGGGATAGCTTCAGCCTGACTTGTTTAAATAAACAATGAACACTGAAACAAATAACAAAATGAAAGATATTGTCACCATTTCTTAGAAAAGTTTAACTAATAGAAGTCATCCCAAGGAAGAAGCTAAAAGAACTCAGAAACCACCTTTGCCAGGAAACATTTACTATCCTGGGCAAACAACGACACAAGGCAATGAAGGGCTATGCTAAAAAAATAATAGAGCTCTACTGCTAAATATCATACAGTAGCATGACTAAAAATTATGAACAAAATAACCTCATAAATCAATCAAAAGTCATGGAGAGCTACATTGCCTTGTAGAGAAATTGACATGAGATTCAGCTTGATTATCTTCTGACCATTTCTGGATAAGAGTGGGAAAAGTATAATGAAAAGACATAAATTGGAATAGAACAACAACTATATTTAGCATTGTTATTTTTTTCTCCTTTGTTCCTGAAAAGGACCATAAAATTAGGGAGGTGATGCCATGACATGCAAGTGAATTGGATTTGAGAGTGGGAGGGCTGTCTCACTTTCCCCTCCAGGGCCATCTAGATCCAGTGGCTATCTTAAATCTATCTATCTATCTATCTATCTATCTATCTATCTATCTATCTATCTATCTATCTATCTATACATATATATTTATATCTATACCTATATCTACATATATGCATATATATATATATGCATACATATCTATCTATACACATATGTAAAATGCACATTTCTATATGTGAAATATAGATGAAATGGGAGACCTTGGCCTTTTTAAGTTAAGGTTTTTAACAGATCCATTTGACTGAAGCCACATTCTTTCAGTGATCAAGGCTAGGTAATAACTGAAGCAAAGAATGTCTTCTTTCACCTAGTTCAAAAAATCTGAATGAATGAATGAATGAATCTGGGAGGGAAAAACCCTCAGGGTTTCTGGCCAAAGCAGAAATGACTGCTATTTACATTCAAACTGAGTTAATCAGGACCAAAACAATGATCAAATGGGGCTTGGTTTAGGATTTATTGGTGATCAATGAGAATCAGATTGGTTCTGGCTTAAGTCCTTAAGAAAGTAATCTGGTCATCATCTAGATTTTGGTAGTATTTTTCTGGCCAAGCATGACTGAGGGTTTTGGATTGTGTGATGATAAGATATATTCACAATGCCTGCTAAGATGACTTGTGGGCCAGAACTTGGTCAGTATGTAAAAAGGTAAACTCCTCTAAGATCTTTTGATCACTCCATTGAGATTGTCAATAATGTTATAAACTACCTTCAGATAAAAAAAGCAGGCAAGGGTATATATATACCTGTATCCCTAGCCATTATAGCTTTTTGTTTCTTCTTTCCTGATCTTAATTGAATGTTGATCTGTGGTTAATGATCAACCTCAAGAGAATTAAGAGGTCTAGAAGATTGTGGCTAATGAATCATACTCTGTTATATAGAATTTTCAGGTCAATTAATAACAGATATGAAAATCCCAAGTGTAGCTGTGACAGTATTCTTATTTTGAAAGTATTGAAATCCTTCCCCCATTTGATTTGAAATTGTCACACAATATCATGAAGAAGCTCCCCCTACTTTTCTTTTATAAAAACTCTTTCCTCAAAAAATTATTCATTTAAATATTGAATTTTTAGCTTAAGGCAAAAGAATATCCTATACCATTACATATGATGATGGCAAGAGTTTAAATGAGGTCTTTTTGATACTGACTTCTGTACTCTACATACTTCACTCTCTAGTTTGATATTTCTTCAATGGCAAATTCAGACTTGAAGATAAAAAATAAAATTTCCACAAAAACTTGTTATGCCAATCTATGAAAAAAATACATATGTTTAAAAAAACAACAGAGAGAATTTTAAATTGCACCTTTTCCTGGCATTTTAAAGCCTACTGACCTGGATGCAAATATACAGACAACACACAACTACTTCACTAACAACTTCAATGTAACCCAGTCCTTTTCTCTTGATGAAATACCCATAAAAAAATGAAAATAATCTTGTTAATCCCACAAATCTAGTATATACTGACTCCTGAGTATTTTAGGAAATATTTAGCAAAATATATAAAAATAAAATAAAAATATATACAATTACATCTCAAAACTAAGTCAACATATGATCCAAAGGAATTCTTATATATAGATGATTGGCTTGTTTCTATTTGAGCTTGATACCACTGTGGTAGACTATCAAATTCTGTGTCTCAATGTCTGATTCGGGAGATGTATTTAAAGCAATCCTCCAGAAGTTTTTCATATGAGCATCTTAGAATCTACTGAACTGGTATCCATCCTGTGAGTGACAAATTGTTAATAATACTTTCTTCAACTACTCCCACCACCTTAGGTGCAAAAGTGGTAACCTTGTACTACCTTTTCCAAAGTCCTAATCATTACTCAAATTAGCCTTACTCCTCTCGGGAGATCACTTGGCCCATGAAAAACCATTCCTTTCTTAATCACTGAGTTTTTTTTTTTTCATGCCAAAAGAAAAGGATGTTTTACTAAAACATTCCTTCCACATTCTTGCTTTAGTCAAATTTACTTTTCTCTGTACCTCTCTCTTCAGAATTTTTCACAACTCTGTGCCTCTCCAATTTCCCCCAACTCATAGGGCCAATATTAGGGTCTTAATTTTTTTTTTGATGCCCACAACTGCTTTTAAAACATTTTCCCTCCAACATGACTCAGTCACATTTGTTCCTTAAAAGTTTATTCAATTTTTTATTCCATGTTTTCCCTTTACTTGTGGGATTTGTTCACTCATGTCCAGGTTATTCTCTTAACTTTCTCTTTTATAGTATCCATTATAGTCTCCTTTATACAATCACTTACCATTGACCTCAGGTTTAATGGAAAATCAATATACATGTTGATCAACTTTTTAGTGGCTCATTCACACAACTCCTCAATTTTCTCAATCCAAGAGCTTTATATCAATAATGCTGACTCATCAATTTTGTTAGAGAGTTTAAAAAGTCAGCCATACAGCTACCAAAAAACTTACTACAATGTGAACTTTGAAAGACCACATTTTGATCACAATCTTATATCTTTCTATGATTTTCCTCTAATTCATTTTCCAAATTTAGTCATTACACAATAGTGTCAGTCAACTTATGGGGAATATAGAATCATTGTAACAATTCCCTGTTTTCTGTTTATATTTCTACCACCCTATAGTACAATTTCCCTTTTTACCATCCAACTGGAATAATTCAGTATCTTAAATAACTTCTTTTTCCCTCTCCCAGAACATAATTTATATTGTGCTACTATAGTAATTATCACATATATAAATTATAATAATATATACAAATATATTTATTAATATCATTTTTCTTAAAATTATTTGACTCCCTATTACTTTTTAATGTTTTAAAAGTTTTCTTTGCCTAGCATTCAAGTCCCTCTATAAACTTGCATCATTCTATATTTTCCAGTATTATTTACTTTTCCCTCCACATATTTTGATCCTATTATTATATTTCATAGTATACATACTGAAAAGTATTCGACCTCTATGGCTTTGCTCATGCTGTCATCAAAATGGTGAAATGCTATCCATAGTTTAAAGCCCAAATAAAATGTTACATTTTCTAGGAAACCATTCCCTTTGCTCCCCCCATTAAAATAAATTTTCCATGAAAATATGCACATTCCCCTTGTTTCTTTCTAGTATTCATACAAGAGTTAGTTATTAACAGTGAGAGCAGGAGATGCTGTAAAGGAGGCAAAGGATCATCAATATCACAACTTCTAGTTCTTTCTCCAAACATGAATTTAAGCATGTCTTTGAAATGTGAAATCTTTGTCTCATCAGATATGCACACCAATATTGACATCCTCACTGTAAATGATCAACAGAAAATAAAGAATGAAAGGATAACTTAAGAGTTTGCTTCAGAAAAGTGATTTTTTAAAAAGTTGGTTGAGATGTTTTCATGAAATGATCAAAGGCAACAAGAAATATCATGAGACACCTGGTCTTTATCTCTTGGAATCCTCAGTATGATTGTGAGCAAACAGACTGCCATGGAGATAATTGCATTGTATACACCAGCATCTTTTGCAAAAAAATAAAGAAGTAGATAATTATATGAAGCACTTAAACAAATCTTCCAAATTAAATGGACACATAGTTTGATACTCAATAATGTCAATGTGAAGTTGATCACAGGGAATGACAGAAAAACAACTATTTTGGTAATTGTGCTTTAGGATTAGGAAATTAAAGAGTCCAAAGAATTAAAAACAGCTTTGAAGACTTGAAACCATACTCTAAATATTTTCCTCAAAGAGTTAGAAATGGCTATGTTTGGTAAGCATTTAACAAAATGAAAAAAAAAAAAAGCTGTCTATTTTAGCAGGAATTAATCAACTGTGCATTCAGTACTTTGATTAAAATAGATGAAGTATCACTACTAGGTCTCTCTTTGGAATACAAAACCTGTATTCCAAAGAAATCATAAAAGAGGTGAAAGGAGCCACGTGTACAAAAATGTTTATAGCAGTTCTTTGTACAGTGGCAAGGAACTGGAAATTGAGTGGATGCCCATCAATTGGGGAATAACTAAATAAGTTATGGCATATTAATGTAAGGGAATATTATTGTTCTATAAGAAATGATGAGCAGGCTGATTTCAGAAAAATCTAGAAAGACTTACATAAATTGATGTTAAGTGAAGTAAGCAGAATCAGGAGAACATTGTATACAATAATAGCAAGCTTATGTGATGGTCAACTATGATAGACTTGGCTTTTCTCAGCAATACACTGATCCAAGAAAATTCCAATAGACTTGGGATAGGAAATGCCATCTGCATCCAGAGAGAGAACTAGGGATACTGAATGCAGATTGAAGTATAATATTTTCACTTTTTTGTTTGTTTTTTTTCTTGTTTTTTTCCTGTTTTCTTATTTTCTTTCACAAAATGGCTAATATGGAAATGTTTTAAAATTACTGTACATGTATCTCAGATTGATGTCTTGGGGAAGGGGGAGGTAAGAGAGGGATGAAGAAAAAAATTTGGAACTCAAAATTTTACAAAACTGAATGCTGAAAACATGTTAATACGATTGAATTAAAAAAAATGCAGAAAAATGCAAAACTGGAAAATATATATATAAATGAGGCAATATTGTCTGTATATGATTAGAGGAATTCCAACCTAATATGTTTAAACAAGTTCTTGACCCTGAAATATGAAAAATGCACAAAAGCAAAGACTTTTTTTTGTTTATTTTAGTATGTGAAAGAAGTTTAACTATTGCAAAAGTTACCAGACCATTTGGCAAAAAGAGCCCAGAAGCCATTTCTTCCAGCATAAATTTGATTTCCTTTACATATCAGAGAGATGTGGAAGATAATGGGAATACTAGTTTTAAGCACAATTTCATTTGTAAAATATATTTGAAAGAAGATGAAAGAATAAAATCAGTAGTGTTTCAAAAAGCAGGGAAAGAGTAAGGAGAAATTGATCCTGCAGAAAGGTTTGTCAAATTCAAGATAAATCTGATCATCCTTAAGAGCATTTCTAGATTAAAGGAAGTAACTGGAAGGAGAATAACTCCAAGACATGAAATAGAATAAAGTTAATAGCATTTCCCCAACAATTTCTTCCTATCTTTGGTAATATCTAAAAACAAGTATATGAAAAAGTAAGAATGATTCTTAAAATGAAGGTGAGAATAGCCACATGTATTCCAAATAGAAGCTAGGTGTGCCACAGTGGATAGAGCATGGGGCTTCATGTAAGAAAGATCTGACATTAAATCTTGTCTCAGAAATTAATTTGTTTTGTAGGCCTTGGCAAGTGTTTCTGTCTTAGTGTCCTCATCTGTAAAGTGAAAGTGATGGATTTGATGGTCTCTCAGGTCCCTTCCAGCTAAATCTTATGAAATCTATGACTAAAGTGGTATATTTTAAAAGCAGATTCAGGGATTAATTTTCCAGATATTTTAAGAAAGAAAGAATGGAAAAGATCATAAATATTATTAACAACAACAAAGCCAATCAAAATATACTTTTACTATTTGACCTTAAGGGCCAATTCCAATTCTACTTTCTTAATGAAAGCTTTTCTATTCCCCACAATTAAGGAGGAAAGAACACTGGCTCAGTGTTGGACAATTCATTTACCCTAAAAATAGTCCCTAAAGTATAAAATTAAAGAATTAGACTACTAAACTTCTTACATTCATTCAGGCTCTATATCTACAACCCTATGCTTCATGTAGAAATTACCTGCATTGATCTTTACAAATATGTGAATTTCTTGAGGACAGGACAATGCTCTATTTGGCCTCTGTTTCTTTTGCTTTATCTACCATAGGGATCAGCAAAAAACAGGAACCTAATAAAAGTTTGTTCTTTTATAATATTACATCTGATAAATATGTCTGAGTTCAAACAAGGGAAAAAATTTTTGGTCAAAAACATGGTGTGATTATAATGCAATGAAATTACCTGGAGGCCATTCTTGAAGTGGAGTTGCAAACATATTTTCCTCTAAATATTTTATTTTTACAAACATATGTAAAAATAATATTCAACATTCATTTTTGTAAGACTTTATTTCAAATTTTTCTCCCTTCCTACCTTATCTTTTCTCTCCCCAATACAGCAAACAATCTGATATAGGCTAATTGTGCAATTTTTAAAACATATTTCCATATTTGTTATGTTATTCAAGAAAAATCAGATCAAAAGGGGGAAAAACCAAGACAAAGAAAAGCAAACAAATAAACGAACAACAACAACAAAAGTGAAAATATTATGCTTCAATCAATCAACATTCAGTCTCCATACTTCTCTCACTGGATGTGGATATATTTGACATCCCAACTCTACTGGAACATTTGCAAACTTTTTTGAGCAATTATGACTCTCTGGTCTCTCAAGGTTAACTTCTCAAAAGAATAGACATCCCATGCTTACTTGCATAAAATAGAGAAAGAGAAGATCAATGAACTGGGCTTACAATTAAAAAAGCTAGAAAAAGAGCAAATTAAAAACCCTCAATTAAATACCAAATTGGAAATTCTGAAAATAAGAGGGAAGATTAATCAAATTGAAAATAAGAAAACTATTGAATTAATAAATAAAATTAAGAGTTGGATTTATGAAAAAAAAACAAAAAAACAGGTAAGCATTTAGTTAAAATGATTAGAAAAAGGAAAGAGGAAAATCAAATTGTTAGTCTCAAAAATGATAAGGGAGAACTTTCTTCCAATGAAGAGAAAATTAGAGTAATAATTAGGAGTTACTTTGCCCAACTTTATGCCAATAAATATGATAATCTAAATGAAATGGAGGAATATCTACAAAAATATAGATTGCCCAGGTTAACAGAAGAGGAAATAAATTATTTAAATAGCC
>JAJPUD010001103.1:224778-308417 GCA_023553655.1 Myrmecobius fasciatus
CAAATTAAGACAACTCTGAGATACCACTACACACCCGTCAGATTGGCTAAAATGAAAGGAAATGATAATGATACCTGTTGGAGGTGATGTGGGAAAACTGGGACAGTGATACATTGTTGGTGCAACTGTGAACGGATCCAACCATTCTGGAGAGCAATTTGGAACTATGCTCAAAAAGTTATCAAACTGTGCATACCCTTTGACCCAGCAGTGTTTCTATTGGGCTTATATCCCAAAGAGATTTTAAAGGAGGGAAAGGGACCCACATGTGTAAAAATGTTTGTGGCAGCCCTTTTTGTAGTGGCGAGAAACTGGAAATTGAATGGATGCCCATCAATTGGAGAAAGACTGAATAAATTATGGTATATGAATGTTATGGAATATTATTGTTCTGTAAGAAACGACCAACAGGAGGATTTCAGAGAGGCCTGGAGAGACTTGCATGAACTGATGCTGAGTGAAATCAGCAGAACCAGGAGAACATTATACACAGCAACAAGACTATACGATGATCAATTTTGATGGACATGGTTCTCTTCAACAATGATGTGATTCAAACCAGTTCCTATTGTTCAGCGATGAAGATAGTCATATACATCCAGAGAGAGGCCTGTGGGAACTGAGTGTGAACCACAACACAGCATTTTAACGCTTTCTGTGAATATTTCCATGCATTTTGTTTTCCTTCTTAGGTTGTTTTTTCTTCTCTTTCTAGATCTGATGTTTCTTGTGCAGTAAAATAACTGTATAGATATGTATACATGTATTATATTTGTCATATAATTTATCCTATTTAGCATGTATTAGATTACCTGTCATCTAAGGGTTGGGGGTGGGGAGAAGGAGGGGAAAAGCTTGGGAAAAAAGTTTTTGCAAAGGTCAATGTAGAAAAATCACTCATATGTTTTGTAAATAAAAAGCTTTATAAAAAAAAAAAGCTTTAATGAAGAAAAAAAAGAATAAGCATCCCAATATAAATATTAAAAAACAATTTTTACTTCTTTTTGGGTTAAAATCCAAACCTTAGAACAGACTTATAAGAAGAGCAGCAAATTCTGACTAACTGATCAAACTTTCTCTTTGAAACTGATAGATATCTAACCCATCCATCCCATTTCAATCTTGTTCATGTCTTTTTATAATGTCACAAGGGGGCAGCTAGATGGCATAGTGGATAGAGCACCAGCCCTGAAGTCAGGAGTACCTGAGTTCAAATTTGGTCTTAGACTCTTAACACTTCCTAGCTGTGTGACCCTGGGCAAGTCACTTAACCCCAATTGCCTCAGAAAAAACAAAAAACAAAAAAACAAAATAAAACAAAACAAAAAAACTTGTCACAAGGAGTCTGCCCCATATGTTGAGGCCTTCCTTCCTTCCTTTCTCTTATCATGAATATACTCAAGGAACATATGAATTGTTTCCAATTTATTCCTTGGAATTATTGTGTGACTAATCAGATTATTTTTCAGAAATATATTTCTTTAACAGCACACATTATGATAATAATAGCATAGAATACTCAGTTTTGTAAAGGGCTTTACATATGTTATCTTATTTGGTTTTCACAAAAACCTCTGAAGCAGGTGCTATTATTGTATGTAATTTATAGATAATGAAACTGAGTCATGAGAGTATTTAAATATATTGTCCAGGTTAACATGTCTAGTAACTATCTCTGGTAGGATTTGAAGTGAGGTCTTCCTAGGTACAAACTCAGTACTTTATCAACTACACTGGTCATTACTTTGAGTCACCTCTTTCTTCAGTATAACATAAAATTCATTCTTTGTAAAATATAAAAGTTTATTTTTTCTATCATGATAGCCTACTTTCCTTATTGGACAATCCTCAACTTAATTTTTCAGAAATTGCAGTTTTTTGTGACTAATGGCAATATTGTAGCTCTTAAAATGTTCCAAGAGCAATCTAGTCTGCTTTCCTTTTCTTATTTAACTGTGAATGCAATTAATGTCTATCCAAGATATATTGTTGATAAGATAGTTCTATAGGTGTTCCATCAAACTACATATAATAGGTGGTTACTAGGCATTCTTTATACACATTTTCCCCCTTGTGGATAGCTAACCAAAATTTTGATTACAAAACTCATTTAGGAATTATTTTAATGGCTCAATCCTCTCCATCATCCTCAAAAAAGTGAGGGCATCTGAAGTAATTTAACACTTATAGAAACTCTCTTCAACTTTTATGGTTTGCTCAATCTCCTTTATGACAATAGTGAACACTTTTCCAGTCTTCTCTTAGTCAACTTCCTTTTACAAATAGGAGCTTCAATGGCATATATATTGTTCTTCAGACATGATCTTCCATCTTCTGACTCTACCTCTGTGTTGTGTGTTCCTTATACCAAGAAAGCTCTCCCTTCTCATTTCACTTCATTTCTTTCTTGGCTTCATTCAACACTGAGCTCAAATTCAAAAGTCTGTAGTAGATAGAATTCATGGGTCAACCATGCTGCTAATATTTTTCATTATTTGTATGCCTAACACTTAGCATGGATATATCTCATAATAAGTACTTAATATACTCTTGTATTGACTGGCTGACATCTGTATCCCTATTTTATTTCTCACTTAACATTAATAATTAGAATTTGATATTGAATAATATAAAACAACATTTGTATATATTATACAGAAGAAATGTTGACAAAATATTTTAAGAATGTTTTCATAGAATATTTTAAAAACAAAATGTTATTAAAATTAAAATGGTAAAAAGCTATGGTAAATGTAGAGATTGGGGGTTCTCTAGAGTCATATTGATTATTTCAAAAATCAAGGACTTCTTTATATTCTAGTTAGTATATTAAAAAAAAAAATTTGACTTGATTCAGGAATTGCAGCAATCTGTCCATCAAGCAACAAGTATTTATGGAGTATCCAGTGTGTTCCAGGTACTGAGATAGGTGGTAGGAATACAGAGAAACAAATAAAACTATTCTCCATTTCCCAAGAAACACATTTTAGATCATGAGATTCAATTTGTGAAACTAATTATGGTTGGAGTAACTAATTTCAAATTGTAAAAAACAAAACAAAACAAAACCCCAAAAGTTTAAGTTCCATGTACTCAAGCATCAGAACTACAATAGATGAAATCAATTATATCCTCAATAGCATCTAATTATTTTGCATTATTGTGAATACAAACAATAAGTTTACATTGATTTGCTTGGGAAATCATCTCGTGGGCAGAGCCAAGACAGCAGAGAGTAGACAAGTTTTTACCTGAGCTCTTCCTGGTATCTTTCAAATCAATACCATATCAAGCCCCTGAATTGGTTTTGGAGAAACAGAACCCACAAATATTTAGAATGTAACAAATTTCCAGCAGAAGATATTTTGGAAGAATTTCAGGAAAAAAAAATTGTTTCAATTGGGCCCTTGGAAGAGGTGGCCAACTACAAGCACAGCACAAGAACCAAGAGCAGTGAAGTGACCCCATGCTGAGGAATCTACAAAGAGGCTCTTAGGCAAAATACAGCAAAATTGGCTACTTTGTCCTGGTTCAAAATTCATTGGATCAACAGATTAAATATGAGATATATGCAATGACAAAAGGCAAATAGTAAGCCCCCGAACACCAGAAAAACACAGGAGCTGGCCTTGTGAATTGAGCCCCAAAAGGAAGTCAGCAGCATAGGCTCAGCTGTCACCTGTATGGGAGGGAAGATTGAGATAATCTCCCCTTTGCCCTAAGAGCAGACCTCAAATTTTTAAAAATGAGCAAAAAAGGGAAAAAAAAACCCTGAACATAGGTAGCTTTTATAAAGACAGAGAACAGACCTCGAACCCTCCGGAATCTAAAGGCAATTTGTCTCCAGATGAAGCTCCATACAAGTTGGTCCCCATATCACAAGACTCTCTTGGAAGAATTCAAGAGAAGAGAATTAGAAGAAAAAGGGGAAAGGAAATGAAAACTTTGCAGGAGAGTTTGGAAGAAGAAACACAGAAATTATCTGAAGAAAACTCCTTAAAATAGATTTAGTGAAGTGGAAAAATTATATAACTCCTTAAAAATAGATTTGAAAAAGAAACAAAATCATTGAAAAATAGAATTTATGAAATGGAAAAAATGCAATGAACAAAAGAACTCATTTAAAAGTTCAATTGGCTATATGCAAAAAGTGATAAAAAGATAACTAAAAAAATAATTCACTAAAAGTTAGGTTTGAACAAATGAAAGTGAGTGATTCAATGAGACAGCAAGAATCAATCAAACAAAATAAAAAAAAATAAAAAAATAGAAGAAAATATAAAATACTTTATTGGAAAAATAACGTATCTGGAAAATAGGTCCAGGAAAGATAATTTAAGAATTATTTGACTACCTGAAAACCATGATGAAAAAAGGAGCCTAGACATTTTCTTTCAGGAAAACATCAAGGAAAACTGCCCTGATGTCCTAGAATCGGAAGGTAAAATAGTACAGCAGCAAGAGATATAAAAAGAAATTCCATTTAAAATAACTGTCAATAATATTGCATATTTTGGAGTCTATCTGCCAAGGCAAAGTCAGAAACTATATGAACACTACAAAACACTTTCCATACAAATAAAGCCAAATCTAATCGATCGGAAAAAATATTAAGTGCCCAAGAGTAGGTCAAGCGAATTTAATAAGAATGAAAATAATACCTAAAATTAATTTACTTATTTAGTGTCCTGCCAATCAAATTCCCAAGGAATTATGTTACAGATCGAGAAAAAATAATAATGAAGTTCATCTTAAAGAACAAAAGTTCAGGAATTTCAAGAGAATTAATGAAAAAAAAAAAAAAACTGACAATGAAGGTGGCCTAGCTGTGTCAGACCTAAAACCATATTATAAAGTATCAAAACCATTTGGTGCTGGCTAAGAAATAGAGGAATCAATCAGTGGAATAGGTTAGGCTCACAGGAAAACTAGTCAATGACTATAGTAATCTAGTGTTTGACAAACCCAAAGACCTCAGCTTTTGGGGTAAGAACTCACTATTTGACAAAAACTGATGGGAAAATCAGAAACTAGTATGGCAGAACTAGGCATTGACTTACACCTAACACTATATACCAAGCTAAGGTGGAAATGGGTTCATGATTTAGACTTAAAGAGTGATATTAAAAGCAAATTAGAGGAATATAGGATAATTTACCTCTCAGATCTGTGGAAAGGAAAGGAATTTGTGACCAAAGAAGAACTGGAGCTCATTATTGAACACAAAATAGATGTTTTGATCATAGTTAAAAAGTTTTTGTACAAACAAAATGAATGCAAGCAAGATTAGAAGGGAAGCAATAAATTGGAAGACATTTTTACATTCAAGCATTCTGATAAAGGCCTCATTTCTAAACTACATAGAGAATGGACTCAGATTTATAAGAATTCAAGCCATTCTCCAATTGATAAATGGTCAAAGGACATGAACAGACAATTTTCAGATGAAGAAATTGAAGCCATTTCTAGTCATATGAAAAGGTGCTCTAAATCACTATTGATCATAGAGATACAAATTAAGACAACTCTGAGGTATCACTACACACCTATCAGATTGGCTAAGATGACAGGAAAAGATAATGATGAATGTTGGAGGGGATGTGAGAAAACTAGCACACTAATACTTTGTTGGTGGAATTTGTTATGTGGAATTGCAAACTGATCCAATAATTCTTGACAGCAATTTGTAACTGTGCCCAAAGGCTTATCAAACTGTGCATACCCTTTGATCCAGAATTGTTTCTACTGTGCCTATATCCCAAAGAAATCTTAAAGAATGAAAAGAGACCCACATATTCAAAAATGTTTGTAGCAGCCCTTTTTATAGTGGCAAGAAAGTGGAAACTGAGTGGATGTCCATCAGTTAGAGAATGGATGAATAAGTTATGGTATATAAATCTTATAGAATATTAATTTTCTATAAGAAATGATTAGTAGGGACAGCTAGGTGGTGCAGTGGATAGAGCATCAACCCTGAAGGCAGGAGGACCTGAGTTCAAATCTGGTCTCAGACACTTCCCAGCTTTGTGACCCTGGGCAAGTCACTTAACCCCAATTGCCTCAGCAAAAAAACAAACAAACAAACAAACAAAAAAACAAAAAAACAAGAAATGATCAGTAGGGTGATTTCAGAGAGTTCTGGAGAGACTTACATAAACTCATTCTAAATGAAAGGAGCAGCACCAGGAGATCATTATCCACATTAATAGCAAGATTATGTGATGATTAATTCTGATGCACATGGTTCTTCTAAACAATGAGATGATTCATGCCATTTTCAATGATCTTTTGATGATGAGAGATATCTACACCCAGAGAGAGGACTGTGGGAACTGTATATGGATCACAGGATAGCATTTTCATTTCTTTTCCTATTGTTTGCTTGAATTTTATTTTCTTTCTCATTTTTTCCCTTTTTGATCTGATTCTTCTGCAGCAAAATAATTGCATAAATATGTATACCTATATTAGATTTACATATATTTTACCATGTTTAACATATATTGGATTACTTACCATGTAGGGGAGGATGTGGGGGGAAGAGAGAGAAAAATTGTAACACAAGGTTTTGCAAGGGTCAATGCTGAAAAAATTATCCTTGCATATGTTTGAAAATAAGAAACTTCAAAAAATTTATGTAAAAAAAATCAACTATTCAGCAAAATTAAACATTTTCTTATAGAGAAAAAGATGGACATTCAATGAATTTCATTTTATTTCTGATGAAAAGACCAGAGCTGAACAGAAAATATTATCTTCAAATACAGAATTCAAGAAAAGCATAAAAAGGTAAAAAGAAAAGAAAAAAATAATTATTGCTTTGAAGATTTTTAAAAATCTACATCCCTATATGGGAACATGATATTTTTCCTCTTGGAGAATTGTATCTCTCTTATGGGTATACTTGGAGGGTGCAGGTATAATTTGATTTTATTGTGATGATACAAAAAAAGAAAGTAGAGATAGAAAGAAGACTAGAAGAAGAAGAAAATGGAGTAAAATACATCTCATGGAGAGACAAAAAAAGATCTACTACAATTGAAGGAAAGAAGGAAGAAGGATGAATCTTGTGTAAATCTTACTCTCATAAGATTTGGCTCAAAGAGAAATTATCAGACTTACTTAGCTTTGCAGAGAAACTTGCCTCACCCTATAGGGAAGTAGGAGGGGAAAGGGGAAATAAAATGGGGAGGCTAATAGAAGGGAGAACAGAAGTATAAGAGACAGAGATAAAAAAGGGGGAGCGGTTGTAAAAGGGGTGGGCTGTTTAAGGGAGGTGGTGGGTGGAAGCAAAATACTGAAGAGGAAAGAAAGGGGAAAATGAAAAAGAAAAGTATAGGTTGGGGGAAATATGATGGCAGGAAATATAGTTAGTAGTTTTAATTTTAATGTGAATGGGATGAATTCTCCCATAAAACAGAAGTGGATCACAGACTGAATTAAAAGCCAGAATCCTACAATATGTTGTTGACAAGAAACATATTTAAATCAAATTGATACATACAGAATAAAGATAAAAGATTGAAACAGATTCTGTTATGCTTCAGCTGAAGTAAAAAAAAAAAAAAAGCAGGGGTAGTGATCTTGATCTCAGATCAAGCAAAAGCACAAATATATCTAATTAAAAGAGATAAGGAAGAAAACTGCATCTTGCTAAAGGGTACTACAGGATAATAAAGTAATATCAAAACTAAATATACATAAAGGGTGGAGTCAAGATGGCAGAGGGCAGACACAACTCTCTGTGACCACCTCTAAGCTTCTCTCAGACCAACAGCAAATTAAGCTTCTAAACTGGTTTTGGAGTTACAGCACCCCCAAATATTTTGAGTACAACACATTCCCAGAAAAAGTTACCTTGGAAGAACATCAGAACAGGTTTGTTTCAGTCACACAGGGGACAGTCTGCTGAGCCCAGATGGTAGCACAGGGAGATCAGGGCCAGAACTCAGAGTGTGATAGTTTCTAAGCACGTGGGAAATTTCTGTGAGCCTTTTAGGCCACTCTGCCCTGCTTGCAAGCAGGTGCTTTGACAGATTTGCCTTTTGTAAAAGATAGATTGTAAACCACTGAGAACACCTAGACATGGTCCCAATTGCCCAGCACCAGAAAAATTGGGAGACAGAAAGGAGTTTACTTTTTTCTCAGTGGTTCATGGAACTTATACAAAAATTGACTATGTGTTAGGGCATAAAAACCTCAAAAGCAAAAGCATAAAGGCAGAAATAGTAAATGTATATTTTTCAGATTGTGAAGCAATAAAAATTATATGTAATAAAAGGCCAAGGGAAACTAGACCAAAAAGTAATTGAAAACTAAACAATCTAATCCTTAAGAATGAGAGGGGGAAACAATAAATCATAGACACAATCGATAATTTCATCTAAGAGAATGACAATGATAAGACAATATACCAAAATTTATGGTATGCAGCCAAACCAGATTTTAAGAAAAGATCAATGAATTGGGCATGTAACTAAAAGTCTAGAAAAAGAACAATTGAAAAACCCCAAGTAAATACCAAATCTGAAATTTTGAAAATAAAATAGAAGATTAATAAAATGGAAAGTTAAAAAAAACTATTAATAAATAAAACTAAAATTTGGTTATATGAAAAAAACAACCAAATAGTTAAACCTTTACTTAACATGATTAGAAAAAGGACAAGAAAATAAATTTTTTTAGTATTAAAAATAAAAAGGAAGAACTTTACACCAATGGAGAGATAAGTAGAGCAATAATTAAGAGCTATTTTGCCCCACCATGTGTCAATAAATATGAATATAAAAATTAAATGTATCAATACTTACAAAAATATAGATTGTCCAGATTCACTGAAAAGGGCTAAGTTATTTAAATGGTTCCATTTCAGAAAAATAAATTTAACAAGCTATTAATCAACTCCCTAAGAAAAAAATCTCCCATGCCAGATGGATTTACATATGAATTCTACCAAACAATTAAAGAATAATCAATTACAACACTAGGCAAACTATTTAGAAAAATAAGGAAAGAAGAAGTCCTACCAAATTCCTTTTATGACACAGATATGGTGCTGAAACCCAAACCAGTTAGGGCCAAAAGAGTGAAAAAAATTATAGACAAATTCCCCTAATGAATATTGAGGCCAAAAAAATCTTAAATAAAATATTAGCAAAGAGATTACTGCAAGTAATCCCCAGAATAATACACCATGACCAAGTAGGATTTGTACCAGGAATGCGTGACTGGTTCAACATTAAGGAATCTCTTAGCATAATTGATTATATTAATAACGAAAGTAACAAAAATTATATGATTATCTCAAAAGATGCAGAAAAACCATTTGAAAAAATCCAACATCCATTCTGATTAAAAACACTAGACAGCATAGAAATAAATGGAGTTTTCCTTAAAATGAAAAGTAGCATCTATTTAACCATCAGTAAGCATGATATGTAATGGTGATAAACTAGAACTATTTCCAGTAACATCAGGGGTGAAACAAGGTTGCCACTATCATCATTACTATTCAATATTGTATTAGAAATGTTAGCTTTGGCAATAAGAGAAGAAAAAGAAATTAAAGGAAACACGGTAGGCAATGACAAAACCAAAGTATCACTCTTTGTAGATGATATGATTGTATACTTACAAAATCCTAGAGAATCAACTAAAAAACTCCTAGAAATAATTCATAACTTTAGCAAAGTTGCAGGATACAAAATCAATGAACAAAAATCATCAGCATTTTTATTATTGCTAACAAACTCCAGTAGCAAGAGATAAAAAGAAAAATTCCATTAGAAATAACTCTAAATAATATAAAATATCTGGGAGTGTAACTGCCAAGGCAGTTAGAAACTCTATGAACACAATTTTAAAACACTTTCCACACAAATAAAGTAAAATCTAATCAATTAGGAAAATATCAAGTGCTCATTGGTAGGCTGAGCTAATATAATAAAAATGACAATACTACCTAAATTAATCTACTTATTCAGTGCCATAAAATCCAATTTCTAAGAAATTATTTTACAGAGCTAGAAAAAAATGATAACAAAGTTCATCTGGAAAAATAAAAGGTCAAGAATTTGAAGATAATTAATGAAAAAAAAAAAACGTAAATGAAAGTGGTCTAGTTCTACCAGATCTAAAACTATATAAAGCAGTGGTCATCAAAACCAATTGGTACTGGCTAAGAAATAGAGTAGTCCATCAGTGTAATAGGTCATGTTCACATGTTCTTGACAACAGCAAGATTATATGATGATCAGTTCTGAAGGGAATGGCTCTCTTCAACAATGAGATGATTCAGACCAGTTCCAATGGTCTTGTGATGAGAATTATCTGCACCCAAAGAAAGGACAATGGGGAGTGAGTGTGAATCACAACATAATATTTTCACTTTTGTGTTACTGTTTGCTTGCATTTTGTTTTCTTTCTCATTTTTTTCCTTTTTGATTTTTCTTGTGCAGCATGATATTCATGGAAATATATATAGAAGAATTGCACATGTTTAATATATATTGGACTACTTGCTGTCTAGGGGAGGAGGTGGGGGGAAGGGAGGTAAAAAAAATTTGGAACACAAGGTTTTGCAAGAGTGAATGTTGAAAATTATCCTTTTGAAAATAAAAAGTTTTAATAATAATAATTTTACAAAAGAATTATTCTACTACAATAATAGATGAGTTGGTGGAGGAAATTCCTATAGCAAGGATCCCTCCAGTTGTTGAAAACACAAATTATTTGAGTAATTAAGCAGTGTTCATTAAAAAAAAGAAATATCTCCTTTTTATATTTCTGACATAGATTTTTTTTTTGCATCTTTAGGTCCTTAGAATGTTCTTTCCTAGGAACCAAAATACTATACAATAAGAGTATATAATTGTTGTTGAAACAGAATAAAATAATGTCCATGAAGTTTGGTTATGCAAAAATGCTGTCAAAGCATGATCTTTGTGATTTATGTATGAGTGGGTGTGGCTATGAGTAATTACAAATTATATGGATAGTAATTTAATGTTAGTGAAACAGATGATTAATTTTTCTGAAACTATATTCAATATTAATACACTTTTAACATTAATATGTAAATCAGTATATATTTCTACTATTTTACTTTGAAGTCTCATTTGTAAATTAGAAGCCATATAGAAAAATCCTATATTGGGTTATGGTTTTATGAAGAGGGTCTTTCCAGTCCAAGAAAGCATGGATGCGCTTTTGATGTGTCCATGGCTCTTGCATACTAAAATATTCTTTTGTGAAATTTTATTTTCAGAATTCCCCATGCATTTTCTACTATTATGTTTTACATAGTTAATACTTATATATTAGCAAAAGAAACTATTGAGAATAGAGACGAGTAATTTGTCTCTGTGATGTGTTCTTGGCATTCTCACTGGTAGTCCAACACAGCCCTGCTTTATATCACAGTTAAGAGAAGTATAATGATAAATTATGGCATATAAATGTGATGGAATGCTATCATGATATTAAAAATGAGGAAAGAGATGATTTCAAAGAGACAGGAAAAATTTATATAACTGATGGAGAGTGAAGTAAGCAAAACCCAATAATTTATAATATAGAATCAATATTATAGAAATAAAAATTTTGAAAACTTTTATAAATAATGAAGAATGAAATGTACTTAACCAAAAAAGATTTCATACAATAATAATAGCATCATTTTGACAAACAAATTTGAAAGTTACAATAAGGGTACAATGCCATCACAATTCTAGAAGCCTGATGATCAAACATTTTACTCATCTGCTACCAGAGAGAGGAGATATATAAATTCAGAATGTATAATGAAACATATTTGTGCAGGACAACCAATAAGGAAATTAATGTTGCTTGACTATGCATATCTGTAAAGGGGACATTTTTCTTTTCTCTTTTTGAATGAAAGAGGAGGGAGAGAGGAATAAAAAATAGATTTCTAGGTATGTATGTTAAGGACCACACCTAAGTGTGAAGAGGCAGGTTGATTCTCTGAAAGTCCTCACAGATATGAATCATAACACCCTTGAAGGAATTGTAAATAAGCCTTTACTGACACAGATGTTGCTTGTGAATTAGGAATGAAATAAATTGGAGGCAAGAGGGAAGAGGATGTCAGTGAATGCAACTGCCTCTCATTCTCCTTGTTTTTTTATCATCTTCTCACATGAAGGGGGCGGGGTGTATTCTGCTGGTCAGAATTAGATCTCCAGCAACCACTAGCAGGTAGCTCCCATAATACCCAGCAGCAACTAGCAGGTTGCTTCTGTAACATATGTATGTATATGTGTATGCATGTGTATATCTAATACATGCACACATATATTTGAATAGAGAGGTATGAATGTGCTACAGATGTGCATCCATTTTTGGAAGAGGTCACTTTTTTTAAAAATTGTTTTTATTTTGTTAAAAGGGGGCTTTCACCAAGTAGGGATGTAAATATTTATAATATAAATACAAAACACAACAACAAACCTTTTTTTTTAAAAAGAAAGATATATTCCTTATAAGTAGGAACTTTTCACCTTCTCTTCTTCCTTCTTTTCTTTCCCTCTTTCCTTTGATCACTTGGCTAGAAGGTTTCCTACATTTTTATTGCATGCATATAATATACTAATGATCCTGAAAACTTACTTATAATTTGAATGTATTCATTCAGATCCTATTTTGTCAGTGGCAAATTGGCCAAACCAATGGGCATACTAGTTCAGAGCTACTTTATCTTAATTTCAGGTTGATACTTAATAGGCAGCTGCTTCTGAGTCTTTAACTATATTTTCTCTGACCGTTAGCCTCATTAGTGATTGTAAATAAATACTAAATGCTCCTTGATAGTTCACTCTTAAATAAAATAAAATAAACAGTACACCCCAGGGGGAATTTTTTTATATCACAAATAATCACCTAATATTTATTTTGAAAAATTCTGAATTTCATTATCAAGTTTTATATAAAGAACATAATTTTAGTAAAACAATACATAGGAGAAATTTATAAATCTTTCATTGGTAAGTAGAAAGAATCAGTTTTGAGGTGTGTAGAAATCAGCAAGAGTATATACTTCCTAAAGGTTAATTTACAAATGGATCAGTCAAGCACTCAGTGGTATCCTTTTTTCTCATTTAGTTCATAAGTACTATGCATACAAAGTTATCCTGGAAATTATTTGAAGAAAACTGCCCTATGTCACCTGAAGTTTAATAAACAAAACTGTACCTAAAAATGAATAAATAAAAACCATCTCTCAAGTGCCTATTATATTTCTGAATAAGATATTCAGATCCTAGGACAAGTTTTGTCCCATAAAGCATGGTCATTGAATATATGAATAGATTTGCAAGTGTTTGGGGGAAAGACTTATTTGCTATCCAGAGAGCACTATTAACTTTGTAATTTATCACACTATTGTGCATGCTGGGTATGCATAAACAAACAAAAAAAATAAGCTAGAGACTGTTAAGAAGTAGGTTTTCCTGAATATTTTGTAAATGGAATTTTTTGTGTATGAATGTGGTTCTGAAGATGTTTACTGCATTTATTTTGAACAACAAAGCAAAATTCAAGTAGCTACAGGAGTTCAGGTGCAATTTTTTTTCAGAACTTCAGTGTGGTGACATAATCTTTTTTTCATGGATTTCCAGAATTCTGATTGGCTGAAGAAAATTAAAGTGGGCAGGTCTTGGTTTCAGATATTATTTCACTGTCTTAACTGGATACCTCTCTGCTGCAAGGATCATTTAATCTTGTTCAACATGTCTATTCTGCTAAGAAAGTCACTATCTGAAGTGACAAGCTTTTTGAGGTGAAAATGCATATATAGATTTTTAATTTTATGTAGCTAGAGCTATATTTATTTTTTCTAGTCTCAACTAATGTTTTCTCTATTTACATAGATGAAATGGTCAAAAAGAGTGAAGAAGTTAGATTTAAATAATATGGCTATGAAATATAAATGATGTTTGTATTTTTTATTAACAAAGATCATCTTCCCCCACAAAGCAGCAAAAGCTGTAGAGAACAATGAAGCTTTTCTTTAGTTCAAAAAAATTCTTTCTTTTAAATTTTGAGTATGTTCTAATGAAGCCTCCAAATTTTGAAAATATCTTTCAGCCTTCCAAATATTCTATTAGCCATGTCATTTTTTTTTATTTTGTCTAACTGATAAAAGTAAGTGGGAATTTTCTAAATAGGTATAGTTAATAAATAGAGAGCTAATGAACCCCAAAGAAATTGAAATCCCCAAATTTCAAAATAAAATGAGGAAATGTCCTTTCATTTAACTGACTATAATTACAACAAGAAGAATATTCTATAAGAGTGTCCACAGGAGAAAAAAACTGGACTTGTCAACATAAAATTTTTGGTCTATTTAGCAGGCCATTATACATTGTTACTTGGCAGAATCAATAGAAGTGGAGCTGGGGAGGAAAAGGTATATTATGTTATTGTAGTTTCATGATGCTATGCCAAGAAGCTTTTTATCAATTTTTTTTCTCAAGTATGCCTTTCTAGTGGGAAATGTTAGGGGTGTGGAGATGTAGTGAAATGATACAGGTCCTCTGATCAAAATGGCTATTATATTTCTCATTATCCATTCAAAAATTGACAATCTTTATTAACAGTAATTTTTTCTTTTCCTAGTTAGAGTTAATCCCTGGAGTCTGATTGACTTTGAGTGAATTGATTTTTTTGCATTAATCACATTTTGTAAACCTACTCCCTGAAATTATGTTAGCACAATTGGTAACTATCCAAAAATGGCTATTAAATTTGACAATTTTTTAAAAATAATTTTCATATAGATGGCCAAAATGATTTCTGACTTCATGAGTAATTTACTTTTTAAAAGTCATTTCATTATGTTGTATCATTATACAATACCTAGAAAACTTGTGATTTAGAGGATAAGGGAAATTTCTTAATGCAGATCAGAACCCATCTAAAAATTATTAAATATATATTAGGGCATTTCTTCAGACATTTAGGGGTTCAGTGACTTGCCCAGAATTTTTATGACTCTCTGTTCAGCAATTTCTTCATCATTTCCACAATGCCTCTAACAATATAATAGCATTATATTAATAATTCTCACCTGTTTCCTGTAAAATATTTCCTCTATTTTAAAATAGTTAGCAAAGAAGGAATGTTTGAATCCAGAACAGTATTTGATTCTTGCTTCTATTATTACTCACTGTGGGATCTTTGATAAATCACTGAAACTCTCTTGACTTTTAGTGTCCAAATCTGTACATTGGATAATACTGCTGATTTCATCTACCTCTAGATTTGTAGTGAGGTTCAATTGAAATACTGGATATCAAATTGCCTGTAATTTTAAAATTCTATGTCATTGCTAACTGTCATTGCTCAAGAATTTTGACCTTTCTTGTCATATATACAATTTTTACTTTTGCTCTTTTCTAAGTTTTATTAGAACTATCTGGAGCTAGGTAACATGGATTTCATGTCTCTTATTTGACATCAAAGTTTACAGTTAACTCCTATTAACCTTAAGTTTAATTAAGAAAAGCAAAACAGAAAAAAAAAACATAAAAAGGAAACTGGTTGAGATTCTCTCATGAATCAAATTTCATAAAGAAAAAAATGAATTGTAAACAGTTGTATTTAGGACAAGGACAAAACCTTGTATTCACTAGTTAGTGCATTCAGTCTGTGATTGCTACTTTTTAGCCTTCCTTGAGATTTGAGGAAAGGTACATCTCCCTTTTATTTGATTCAGTGATAGGCAATTATTTCCTTAAATGACTTAGTTGTACTCAATAGGTAAAGTCCATTAAAAAGTTATGCTTTACCTCAGTTTAAATTACCTTTTACAAAGTGCAACACCTGCAGGACAAGCCCATAAATAGCTGATATTACTTGGACCATAGCTTCCAATGATCTGCATCATTAAGAACTCTGTTGGATAGATTAGCATATTTCTAATTTTCAATATAGGTAAAGGAATGTAGAGCTGGGAAGTAGGTGTTGTTTTCCGTTCAATGCAGGGAAAATACTCAGCAATGCTAAATAAGGCAGAAGTACTTTTTTCTACATGTTCATCTATTAGGCTGAAAAAATTTTTAAAGTATTTCAGACAAAATAGTATTTCCTTTTTTTTCCCCTCAAGAGTTCCTTTGGATTGAACTCTACATGAAATATTTTAGAAATTTTTTTTCAATATGCTTTAGAAACAAAGTCCCTTATCTTCAAAAAGAAAAGATAAACTGACAGGATCATCCAATCATATTTTTACAAAGGACACTTGTTATGAGAAGAGAATTTTGATACTGGCCTCTTCATTATACCTTGATCAAGACATTTCATCTCTTGGCTTAAATGTTTATTGACTACTGGATTATCAGTCGGTTGGTGAGTTTTATGTGTAATATTCAAGATTTAGGATGCTCATTGGAAAGTATCTTTTGAGCAATTCCATATATAGAAAGTCAGTCTCATAAAGATTGGCAAACTAACCTTACCATTTTTCAGAGAATTTTACAGTGTGGAGTTTTCTGGATGGATTGAAATGATAAGCAACTTATTTATGATCATATTAATAATAGACCATGCTAGAAGCAGAACTTTAAGACTCTTTCATATGTTGCATCTAAAATACATACATATATAAATCTAGTACAAAACCGAATAAAAGAATTCCAAAAAAGTACAAAGTATTATAAGATTGGAAGAGGATAAGATCTATTCCACATGGAGAGAGGTTAGGGGATGGGGGCATCCATCTACAGAAGAAACGGTATTTGAGCTATGCCATAAATGATAGATATAAATTCTATTGCTTGTCCAAAAACAAGATTCACAAGCAGATTCTAGTTCTTAAAAAGTAATAAAAATATGTAGACTGTAAGAGAGATATTGTTAGAAATCCTAAAGATGTCTATGAAAGTTTTAGGTCTCCCAAATCCAAGTCATCTTCCTCCCTATTACACCTTTGTACACAAAATTATAAATTGAATATAATTACTTTGCTTTAAAGGAAGTATAGGTGGGTGTATGAGTAGGCACCACTATAAAAACTCACCAGTTGTTAATGCATTACAGATAATTTATATTTTGTTGAAAGGGAAAGTATTTTATGAACTGCCTTTCTTAGTCTAGAAATGCATTATTTTTCTATAATTAATATCAAAAGGCATATTAAAATGGGTCTTGATTTCCAGCAATTTCTTTTTAAGAAGAAAGTTCAATGACTTTAAAGAGAATAAAATAATAAGATTTGTATTATGTACAAGTTTTTAACAAATCAGAATCATTCTTATTCTTTTTCTTATTATAGAAAAGTAACAACCTGAACATCGAAAAGTCTTCTGTAAGTAAGGTTGCTACTTAGCTATAGTAAGGATAATAAAGGAATAACCAAAATATTTTTGTAATTTAGAAAATTACTTTAGGAAATATGAATTATTAGTTTGGTTAAAAGAAACCAAACAATTTTAAGGAAGATGGACCTTTCAGAATAAAAACTAGACTGGAGATCAGAATTTAATCTCTATATCTACATCTGATGCTTTAATAATATTACAATTATGATAGTGGATAAGTTTTTTTATTACTGTTAAATATACATTCATATATATGTATATGTATATATATATATGGTTTTTCATATGATGATAGCAAAGCATTGCAAATCTCTTGTAGTTAATGTTTAGTGTTCTAATGAATGAAATGGCTATATCCCTGTAGACTATCTAAACAAGTCCAAAGAGAATAAATTCATTTCAGAGTCATGAATTGCTTAGCTCTCTACAACTTTTTCCAATTTCTCTGGTCAGATTGGTATATTTATCTTTGCTTGGGGATTGACTCTGCCACATTTTAAGATTAAATTTGTATCTGACAGGACATATATATATACATATATATATATATATATATAAATTGTCCTTGTCTTAGAAGACAATTGGCCCAATGATATGTTCTAGTTTTACTCTTCTGTTACTATAACCTCCAGCCTAGATTGTGACTCATTTATTAAGCCATTAGTTTCAAATTCACAAAGTCTAGTTATCAATCAATCAATGTTTTTTTTTTTTTTTTTTTTTTTTTTTTTTTTTTTTTTTTTTTTTTTTGCCAGGCCCTGTGACAGATGAACATGAAATATCTCCATCTCTTTGGGATTCCATCAGGAGAATTAACAACTTATGAATTCTCAAGCTCTTTTTTAAACTCTAACATTCTATGATTTTAAGAGGATAACAATAAGGAAGGATTTCACAAACTTGATTTCATGACTGCCAAGACTTCTGTATTCCACATGTTTCTTCTTGATTTTTCTAAACTTGATTCCTAGACATTATTCTTCAGTAGGCCTTTCCTGACTCCCCCACTAACACTACTCTCCCATTGAAATTACTTTGATTTTACCTAGATATATGCAGATCGACATCTATATCTAGATTGTGTATATTGTTTTTCCACAAGAGAATGGAAGTTCCTTGAGAAAAATTCAACTGTTTGGTTTTTATTTTTATGTCCTCAGTGCTGATTTTGGTGTCTAAAATTCAGTTGATGATTTAAATCAAACAGTTTATTACATTCATTAATCCATCTGACTAATTTAGATCATCACCAATTCCTTTCTAATCTGGATAGTTTTCAGTGGTAAAACAAACAAAAACACAAACAAATGAACAAATAAAACAAAAAACAGTAAACTGTGCTAACAGATAATCACATAGCTTGATATAGCATGTACTATTTTTTCTCATCTCACCATTGCTCTCTTTAGTCTTAACACCAGGGTCCCAGTTAGAAGTTTTTGTTGTTTTTGCTTGTTTTTCTTGTTTGTTTTTGGTGAAGAGTTGTTTTATCTCTTTACTGAAGCCTGCAGTTTACTGGGGGGATGTAGGGAAAGGAAATATGAATGTTGTATTTCTGTCAAAATTTACTTACTTTTCAATATCACTATTTTAAGTTTCATCATTTGTGCTAAAAATTCTCTGAGTATAGAGCACCAGCCCTGAAGTCAGGAGGACCTGAGTTCAAATCTGGTCTCAAACATTTAACATTCCCTAGCTGTGTGATCCTGGGCAAGTCACTTAACCTCAATTGCCTCAGCAAAAAAAAAGAAAAAAGAAAAAAGAAAAAAAGAAAAAATTCTCTGAGTACAATCATATGTTGTATTAGAAATATAGTAATTCTAGCTTTTAATTACCTTTACCTTGGGGCCTTAGTGTAGGTGCTTAAATAGTTGGGGCTATTATTATAATTCTTAAGAATGGAGCAGCAACCAAATCACTATTGATCAATAAAATGCAAATTAAGACAACTCTGAGATACCACTACACACCTGTCAGATTGGCTAAAATGACAGGAAAAGATCATGATGAATGTTGGAGGGGATGTGGGAAAACTGGAACACTAATCCATTGTTGGTGGAACTGTGAAAGGATCCAACCATTCTGGAGAGCAATTTGGAGCTATGCTCAAAAAGTTGCAAACTGTGCATACCCTTTGACCCAGCAGTGTTTCTACTGGGCCTATATCCCAAAGAGATCTTAGAGGAGGGAAAGGGCCCCACATGTGCAAGAATGTTTGTGGCAGCCCTTTCTGTAGTGGCTAGAAACTGGAAACTGAAGGGATGCCCATCAATTGGAGAGTGGCTGAATAAATTATGGTATATGAATGTTATGGAATATTATTGCTCTGTAAGAAACGACCAGCAGGACGATTTCAGAGAGACCTGGAGGGACTTGCATGAACTGATGCTGAGTGAAATGAGCAGAACCAGGAGATCATTATACACGGCAACAACAGTATTACATGATGATCAATTCTGATGGACATGACTCTCTGCAACAAAGAATTGTCTCAAACCAGTTCCAATTGTTCACTGAAGAAAACCATATACACCCAGAGAGAGGGATATGAAATATGGACCACAATGTAACATTTTCATGATCTCTATTGACATTTGCTTGCATTGTGTTGCCTTTCTCTGATTCTTTTTTTTTTTTTTTTTTATGGTAGATTGGATTTTTCTTGCATAACTTCTCAAGCATTTCAACATTATTAACATGGATTGGACTTCCTGCCATCTAGGGGAGGGGAGGGGAGTGGGGGTAAAATTTGTAATGGAAAGCTTTGTAAAGATCAACGCTGGGGAACTAACCATACATATGTTATACAAATAAAAAGCTTTAATAAAAAAAATTAAAAAAAAAAGAATGGAGCAGCAAGTATGGAGAGGAAGTGACAAGTTTGAAACTTGATGATTCTTCAGAGATGGGCAACAAAGGAAAGGAAAGAGGCAGGGAGACCTCCCTCATTCCCCCTTTAAAACTTTGGAAACCTGGAGAATAGTAGAAATAATGGTAGACTTAAGAAAATTTTCAAGGATAAGTAGTTTGGAAATAATGGAGGAAAGTTAATGAATTTAATTTTTAATAGTAAAATGAAACAAGCTAAGGAAGCAAATTATGATGATTTTATAACATGTAAAAAGATAAAAAGTGCTTCACAAACAATGCCTCATTTGATTTTCTCAGCCTCCTAATAAAATAGGCATTAGACCAACAACCAGAAGATTTATATGGTAATCATTGCTTTATCATTCACTAAGTTTTTGTGACCTTACTGTTTTACCAATATGGAAGCCAAAGCTCATAGAAACTAAGGGTTTTCTTTAAGTTATATAGCTATTAAAAACCTAAGCTGGGACTTGAATATAATATAACCAACATAAATGCTTTGTAAATTGTAAAGCACAATATTGAGGGGAAAAAATATTTGATAATGTAAAAAATGCCATCTTCTATCCAAGGCCTTCCTTGAGCCACCAGCAGTTAATGCTCTCCTTCCTCAAGCTCCCTTATATTTATTTTATAAATGTTTCTCCATATATTTTTGTATGTGTATGCTGTTTTTCTGTTTTGTTACTTTTGTTTTATTTTGATTTGTTTTTCTATTAGAATGTAGACTTCTTGATACATCTGTTTGCCTCATATGTATAAATGTAATGAATTATGATTAATGACTAATAATAATCAATGATTACAAAGTATTTTGTAATAATAGTTATTATTGTTATTGTAGTACAAAGCCCATTGTTCTGTCTGCCACTCTCACTTTCTACTTCAATGATATACATAGAGAAAATGGGAAAAAAAAAAAAGTGAGATCAATCAGTCCTAAGAAGTTCTGAGCGGTGTTGTACAGCTTAAAGGACAAAAGTGACATGAGCAGAAATCCAAACAATATATAACAGCCAACAGAGGAAAGAGAATTAATGAACCCTGAAAAATTAGGCCCATAAAACACAAAGTAAAGTATATGAAAATTATAAATTTGCTAAAAGAAAAGTAATCTATCATTTCAGGCTCCTAGGTAGATTTTTTTAAAGCTCGAGATATAAATGATTATTTAAAACATGCAAAACCTACAATTCATTCTATAGTTTACATGTGTTTTTTGAGGAATGATAACATCCTCATTTCCTCATAGGCGAAAAAAGCAAAGACTAGACAGCAGAAATGAAATGTCATCTTAATGTTTACCTTTGGATAATGCATTTTATTATCATCTG
The DNA here is from genome assembly GCA_023553655.1 of Myrmecobius fasciatus. Taxonomy (NCBI): domain Eukaryota; kingdom Metazoa; phylum Chordata; class Mammalia; order Dasyuromorphia; family Myrmecobiidae; genus Myrmecobius; species Myrmecobius fasciatus. The sequence goes on from JAJPUD010001103.1 coordinate 246,323, forward strand.
GACATCTAGTTCAAGGAAATACACACATAACAGTGAGCTCAGCACTTTGAATGTAGAAGAGGAGGAGAAGGAAAAAAAATAATGGTAGTGATAATACTAATGCCAATTCACATTTATACAATACATTGTGACTTACGATATATTATTGTCCTCATTGTGCATTATTTGTAAATGCTAATTTTGAGCTCAGGCCTATAGAACTCTGAGAATATGAATCCAAACTCATTCTGATGAAAAATGTCAGTGAAACTAATATTTTTTTTAATTCTATATGGATGGGAACCAAACTGTTAATGATCCATCAAGAAGCATGCAATCCCACATCTGTTGGCTGTCTAAGGTCTAAAAGATGAAGGTTGTCATTACTGTTTTTCTTGTTTTGTTGTTATATATACAGAAAGAAAAATTAGGAAGAACTCAATCCTGGGCCTGAGTATGTGTGGTAAGTATATCAGACCAGCTTTTATGTTTATATAAAAATGGAAGAGATAAGAAAGACTGTTCCCAGTGCTTTTTATAGCCTCATAGCCAGGCATTTCAACACTGGCCTCATATGGCAAGATTATTATTCAAAATGAATGCTATCTAGTCCAGAATTGAAGCTACTTACCCTCTGTAGACAGATCTTTTCTATGATCTCAGGAATGATGTGATGACTGTTCAAATATCTGAAGGTCTATCAATTGGATTAAACTTGTGGCATTAAGTGGAATGGTTAGAATACCCATAGGTATAGATAGTCTTAAATGGAGAACCTCATAGCAACTATTGCCATTTTAAAGTAGAATATGTTGTTTCAGATGGTAATGAATTTCCTATCATTAGAAGCCAAATGATCACTTTTCAAGGATGTTGTTGAAAAGATTGCTGATCAATGCAGCCTCTGAAGGCTCTTAAAACTCCAAGATTTTTATAATTTCATAATTTTCAAGTATAATGCCTTGGATTAAGATTCTTTTTCTGTTATATATAAAACTCTCAAAGGTAGTTGTGGGATTCTCATTGGAAGTCTTCAACTAGAAGCTGAATGACCATTTGTTAAATATGTTGTAGTGATGTAGAGATTTTTTTTTTGTTTGTTTTGGTATAATCTCTAAGATCCTTTAGAACTCTGAAATTTTGTTATTCTCTGGCATAACACATCATGACTGGCCAGTTTCCTTGGTGCACTGGGGGTTGGGGTGAACAGAATCCAAGAAGTGTTTAAAATTGAATAATTACACCCCATTGATACCTTAATCAACGTGCAAAGAAATTAAACTAGTCAATTGAATTAATTGCGGGAGGCATGCTCACAGCAAAAGCAAATGAATTGATTCAACTAATTTGTGCTCTCCCTGTGTTTTTACTTAAGATGGAAAGTGATTGAAAAAAGAGATCTGTTTTTCTATTCCCTACTGGTTAGGTAAAATACATCTTATTCAGAATCTAATCACAACTTAATTAATTTCCTATGATAACACATATCAGTCATATTTGTATCTGGAAACACATGTATGTTTAGTATGTCATAGATAAGGTCAATACCAAGGAAGTGCTGAAATTTATTTTCGTTTCATGCTGCTTCATGGGAGACTTTATGATAAGAAAAGAAATAATATTTCTGGTGACTACTATACCAAATAGATTTTTTAAAAAACATTTCTGGTCCAAGCATAAAGCTCTTCTGTAAATGGACACTTAATGACACTCTAAAAGAAATCAAGGCAAGCCTAAAGGAAATCAATGTTTTCTTTCTCTCCTGACTAGTCCCTTTTTTGCTTAGTCTTCATGGAAAACCTGTATTTGGAAGTAAACTTTGAGTTTCTGGCTAAAAGTAGGTGCTTGAATTTTTTTTAAATTTTGTTTATGGAAAAAGAAGAGAGAGGAGTGGGGTATGGAGGCAATTGAGGGAGTTGAGGCAGAGATAAATATGAGTGGGAGACAATTTGGCATTGATAGGCCAAAAATACTTTTTGTGGGACTAATGAATTTCATGCAAACCTGCGATGAATTAAGAAAGAGCATTCAAAGTGAAATCTATTTGTCTGCAGAGAAACGTCTCAAGGGTGTAAACCCTATTATTTTGCAGGCCTAATGACTTTTGAAAGCTGTTTTCAAGGCTACATTAAGCAGCCATTAGATCTGTTCTTGAATTCATCAGCCTGCATGCAACATATGTCTGGACCAGAATCAATAAGAATGCCATAGGGAACATATCTAAGCACTGGGATTCGACATTTGTAGGTGATTAATCTAATGGGATTTTTAGATACCCTGACAGGAAAAAAGTCACCCACTTCATCCCATTTCTCATTCTCATAAGACATAGAGATAATCTCTTTCTTCATCCCCAACAATTAACTCTCTAAAGAAATCTGGAAATAAAAACTTGAAATTAATCGAAGTAGAGAATATAGGGATCAGTGTGATTTTGCAATTAAGCTCAGCAAAGTGTGTGGTCTCTGTCTTGTCATGTTAAATTCAAGTGCTCTCTTCCTGTAGCTTGAAAAGAAAAAAAAAAAAAAGAAAGATTGAAATCACTTCAGTTGTTGAGAAGAAAAGAAATTTAAGTCTTAGGTCTTTAGCACATAAAATTAACCAAGATTCATTTTGTGTTTAACCTACCCCCCGCCTTTGTTTAATCAAAGGGAACATGGTTTACTAATATTATTGGCAAGGGAAATAAAAAGAAGGAAATCAGCATAAGGAGTAATGATTATGGAAAGAATGGAATGCATTTTATGTACATGTTTACTTAACATAGATTTATGATCACACAGATCAAGATACATGATGATCCTTTACTATGATCTGTAGATTTGAAAGCATTAACCTTCTCTTCCTGATGTATCTTTGCCATCTCCCATCTCACCTCCCAGAATTCTGCTCACCTAATTCTTATTGAATTGAATTCCCTTGCCTGTCTAAAGCCTGTCCTGCTGTTATTCTCTTTTTCCTATTTAGCCAGTTCCCCTATATCCTACATTGCTAATCTCTTCCAATGTTTCTTTTGGGACCCCTATTCTCTCTTTAAATTCCCTTTCACTTTCAACCATTTTCCTCCCACACTCATTCTAACTCTGCTTTATCTAAAATTGCTTTTACATTAAGGACTCCACATCTCTAGGCAGCATCTTTGTCCTTCCAATCTCAAAGTTTCTGGAGTTGGAAACATCATACTCCTTTATTGTCACTGCCTTTTACAGTTTTAATCTTTGACCCATATACTCACTCTCTGTATCTGTTTGTCTGTCTCTGTCTCTGTATCTGATTGTTTGTCTCTCTCTCTCTCTCTGTCTCCTATCCTCTATTGACTTTCTTGACATGGCTATGACATCTGGTTCTTTGTTGCTCTCTATTCCTTCCTTTGAAAAATTTCAAGCACCTCTATCTTAATAGTTTCTTGAATTCAGTTCTTAAAATTTCTACTTCTACTCAACTTCAATGGCCAATCCTATTCCATATCCTCTCCATCAGATTAAACCACTTCATTACTGAGAACCCAAATTCTTAAACTCCCTTTTCTGTCCTTTTACTTGTTATTCTTTACATAAATATTCTTTGCCTTCTTTGGGGCTTGGGGTCCCAAGAATATTCCCTATTATTTCAAGTTATCAACTCTTCTCTCCCTTTATTTTTTTCTCTACTTATGATTGGTCAGTTTAAAAATAGCTTTACTTTCTCCCTGAATCTCTTGTCTCTTTCCTTGATATTCCATTATTTCCAATTTCCAGCCTTCTTATTCTCAAACAAGGCTATCATCTGACATTTGCTGCCTCTATTATTACCTAGAACTGCTGAATTCTGCTGGGGAAAGTTAAAAAAAAAAAAAACTGCATCTGCATGGATGACATCTAAGAAAAAAAATGGTTCCTTATTGTGACATGTAAATCATTTTATTAATCTCTTATTGACTCTTTACCATATTCCCTCAAATAGATATCCCCAGTCATGTCTTCTCTCCGAAAGTCTCCAACTCTATATGATATCTCAATAAGCTAAATGAAAAACCTTATTTTCTCTTTCTGAGAATGACCATTTTTTAAAAATTTTCTCACCTATCATCTTTTACCTTGTTATCAGAAGATGAAATGGCATTCTTCATTGACAAAAACTAGGCCTCTTCTTTTGTCCCCTTAATCCTATTACTTCTCAACTTCTTTGTAACTTTTCTCTGATCTCTTATCTTCTTGCTTATAGGGATATTTTATTCATTGTATTTGTATCATCAAAACTTAGCACAGTGCCTGGTAGATAGATGTTTAATGAACATTTTGTTGATTAATTGATTATAAATTTTCTCTATCCTCTCTATTGGTTTCTTTCTTTTATTCTAAAACTAGCTCTAAAACAAAGAAACAAGAATATTAAAAAAAACCAAATACCTTAGATTTGTTGTTATTGTTGTGTCTTCCCTTTCACCGATAACTGTCTGAAAAGAGTAGTCTACAGTTACTCCTCACCACTCATTTACTCCTGACTCCTGGTAGTATAGCTGTTTCTACATCATCATAATAGTGACTTATTTCATAGTTACCAATGACTTGTTAATAACTAAATCTACTAACTTTATCCCACTCAACTTCTCAATCTTCTTGACATCTCAGAAACATTTGATTTTATATAGCATTCCCTCTTAATAATCTCTCCCCTTCTCTCTGACTATTCTTTTTTATATCTATTTTGTTGACTTCTTTTGATCCTAATTTTAAAATGTTGAGCTTTTTTCTACTTTAGGTTCTGCATGCTCTTGCTCTGTTATATTTAGTGGAGATTTCAAATACATCCATGATTTCATTTTGGACTGTATTTGTAATGCCTCCCCCCAAATATAATTCAATTATTTATCTTCTGAATAGCATCCTTTGCATGAATCACCAGCTTCTCACAATCAATATATCCAAACTTCAACTAATTTTTCTCTCCCCAAATGAAACCCTTTTTATAATATTTCTGTTAAATTCAATCCAGTAAACATTTATGAAGCAATTTCTATTTGTATACATTAATCTCCTGGTTATCCAGATCTCATAATCTCAGATTCACCTTTGTTTTTCTCCTTCTTCCTCAAATACTTTATACAATAAGAATAAGTTCTTTTCCTGCAAAATTAGGCACCTTATCTCTTAAACAATAATTTTTTTAAAATTCTTAAGTGCATGCTCTGTATTATAATGCTATAACAGGTGCTTGAGGAAGATCCACAGTTTAGAAAGCTTTAAAGCTTTTCTCCTTAAACATTTTATAATCCAATAGGAGATTAAGAAACCAACAACTGGTTGAAATCTACAGTATTATGTGATGAGTGCAATTTTGGGGAGCTATTCCTGTAAACTCATCTCTACAAGGAACTCTTCATGATGGAGCTTCCTCTGCCAATGTATATTGGCACTTACTCCCCAAATGTTACAGAGTTGCCTGAGGATACTGAAAAGTTAAAGGAATAGCAGGATCATACAGTCAATATGTGTCAAATGCAAGATTGAAGGTCTTTCTAGCTATGAAATCACCTCACTTTTCACTACATTGCAGCTTTATTGCCATTACAGTTAGAAAACAGTGTTATGTGAGTTCATAGGAAGAACATAACTTTTGAAAAGGGGATGGAGATGCATGGAAGGATCTCTAGAGGAGGTGATATTTGAGTTAGGCATTAAGAATAAGTATAAAGTCAACAGTATGGTGATGGAGAACATTCCAGTTTAAGGCATAATGGTTAGTGGTCATAAATCAGGAGACAGAGAAAGTTTTGCTGTATTATAGAATCTATGACTGGGGACCAAGATGATAATTAAAGCTAGAGTTTTAAATGTCAAGAAGTGAAGTTTGCAGTTTACCGAGTAAGCTCTAGGAAGACATTGAAAATTTTTAAGTAGAAAAGGGAGGAAATCATATTTGTGCTTGAGAATTATTCTTATGGTGGCAGTGGTAAGGATGTTTTGGAAGAGATAGAGAATAGTGCAGCAACAAGATCAGGATGATAGCTACTACAAAAGTAAATGTTCTTGATGAATGAAAATGAGAAAGTGTGGAATTGACTAGTGCTATTGGGAATCCATACAAGACAATAACATTATTTTAACTATTTTTTTTAAACTGTGTCTTTCTATATCCCTTAATCACTCTGTCTTCTTTGTCTCTATCTGCACAAATCTTGATCCCCCAATAGTCTGAATTCTAATAACCTTAGCTCACTACATCAAAACTCCTGAACTCAGGATATTCACCACCTTAGGATCCCCAATAGAAGCAAATATAGACATGTGTTATCTAGCTGGGGCAGACAAATAGTTTGGGGCAGAACTTCACAACTGATTGAATATTAGAAGTAGGAAAACAGTTAAGTAAAAATCTCTAAGAACCAGAGTGTCGGAAATATTGTATGTGATAGTATCACAAAATTTAGAGGAGAAACAGGCTTTGGATAAAGATTATTAATTTGCTTTTAACCATCTTGAGATCGGCATTTCTGCAAGATATCCAAAGAGAGATTATAGGATTGTAGATTTAGGGTTACAGTGAACCTTGGATATCACCTGATTCAATTCCCTCATTTTATAGATGAGGGATTGTAAGTAATTGGAGATGATGGTCTGGAGATCATAAGGGATGTCAGGGCTAGAGATAAAATTTGGAGAATTCTCTGTGTAGTAGAAGTTGGAACCATGATAATAACTTAGAAAAGGCTAAGAAAGATCTTTGATAAACACAAACATATAAAGAATATGAGGTGATTGTGAATGAAACAGTGGAGTTGTTAAAGAAATAGTAGTGGGAAGTGAGCAGTTTCAAATGCTTTTAAGCAGGGATAAGGAACATCCATTCCACAGACCATATAACTCCAGAAAAAAAAAATAAATTGCTAAGGCAACTAAAGGCAATGATGACCTAAAAGTTAGGTACAACAATCTCAACTGTTTTGAGTTCTATGAGTTGATAATTTTGTATGGCCCACAAATGATATTATAAATATACAAATGGCCCTTGGCAGAAAAAAAAAAAAGTTTTTCACCCCTGCTTTAAAGGAATTTAAGGGCTGAAATTAGACCAATGGATTAGATTATTATGAGTGACCTTATTTCAGCAAAATCATTATAACTGAAGACCATATGTAAACAGTTGAGAAGAGAATAATGAGAAAGAAGTCATTTCTTTTGTCTAGACTATTATAAGACCCTCCTAAGTAGTCTTCATATATCCAGTGTGTCTCCTGTATAATTATAACATTGCTGCACTAGTCTTTTGAATGTACTGTTTTTGGTCATGTAAATAATTTAATTAGAATTCTCTGTGACCCTCCACTGTATAACAAATAAAATACAACTGCTTGATCGTAGAATAAAAAATCATCTACTTTCTGATTTAGGCCTTTTCAATTTTATTTTATACTAATGACCAGCTTACTCAGTGATTCGATAAACTATAGTGTTAATCTTCAGAATCAAATATAATACCACCTATTTGACATTCAAAGAGCATCACAAACTTCCACCTCCTGGGTCTTTCCAGCTTTCCTACATCTTTTATCCTCCCCTCTTTTCACCACACACACTGCAATTCAGTGACACTGGCCTTATTGTTCCTTGTACTGGATGTTCCATTGCATACTCAAGGCAATTTCCCCAATGTGTGTGATATAAGCCCTCCTCTTGTCCGTTATTGCCATTCTCTGGACTCCTTCTAACATGTTACCTTTACCAGGAAACATTTTCCAATCTCTCTACTAATGCCAGCATTTTTTTTCCTATTGATTAGCTCCAATTCATATTGTATGCATAACGTTCATGATGTCACCTCCTTTAGATTATGAGGTCCCTGAAAGCAGGAATTGTCTTTTGCCTTATTTTTCTCCTCACACCATACCTGTTATAGATATTTAATATCTATATTAAATATAGATATTACATAATATCTATATTTATAGATATTATATAGATATAATAAAAAGTCAGTATTGACTGACTACTCTTCTTTATATAGTCTATTTCAACAAAATAATACTATTTTCTACCATTCCATTCTGATCCTGCTTTCAGTTTTTTGTTAACAAAATATTCCATTTCTGAAATGAATTTTCTTCTTTTAACCATCACTATCTGGTAAAGCTCTTGCATTCATTCATAGTTCAAATCAATTGCAACTCCTCTGAAAAGCATCCCTTGACCCTTCATCTCTAAATTGAAAATGACAATTACTTCTTTAAATTTCTTTGCCTGGATATGCCCTTTGAACTTTTCACAGTATTCATTGTATATGTATTTTTTTCTAGTATTTGATTATAAGTTCCTGGAGAGTGAGAGTTGTCTCTGTCTCTAGTAATTAGTATATAGGATGTTGTATATGATGTGATTTTTAAAAATTATTTGTTATATTAAGTCAGTGATACTTGTGAATCTCTACCAGTTGTGCTACTAGGTGACTCCTAGTTAATCATATTGACTTGAAAGCTATTTTTGGAATAGGCCTTAAATTTCATTACCAGTCTGAGTTCTATTCACTTCTTTAGTAACAATTGGCAGCCATAGAGATTATAGTGAAGTAGAAAAAGGTCAGGATTTGGATTCAGAAAATCTGGGTTAGAATCCTAGGTCCTCCAATGTTTGTTTGTTCTTTTGATTTTGTTTAACTTTGTTCTTTGACTTTGATTTTTAACCTCTGTGGGTCTCAGTTTCTTCTTGTATGAAATCAAGAAAATAGATTAGAAATCCTGTAAGGGCCTTTCAAATGCCATTTCCATATCACATACTTACATATTCCTTTTGTGATTGACAACTATACTGCTACATACAATCCCCTCTTGGTAATAAAATATATTTTTAATTCAATAACTGGCAAGAGAAGATTCAAATATTATCAAGCAAGAGGGGTTGTAGAAGGAGATGGCATTAAGGACAATCATAATGTTATTGTTTTGCAGTTCTTTTTATGGTAGCAAAGAATTGGAAAGTGAATAGATGCCTAACAGTTGGGGAATGACTGAATAAGTTATGATATAAAAGTAATAGAATATTAGTTTTCTATAAAAAAAATGATGAACAGAATGATTTTATAAAGACCTGGATTTATATTAACTGATGCTGAGTAAAACAAGCAGAACCAGGAAAACATTGTTTATAGCAACAGTAAGATTGTGTGATGATCAACTATGATAGATTTGGTTCTCCTCAGCAGTTTAGTGATCCAAAGCAGTGTCAATAAACTTTAGGTGGAAGATGCCATCTTCATTCAGAGAGAGAACTATGAAGACTGAATGTAAATCAACACATGCTATATTGACTTTTTTCCTTTTTTTTTCTTATGATTTTTCCCTTTTGTCTTGATTTTTCTCTCCCAATGTATTCATATGGAAATATGTTAAAAATGAATGTACATGTATAATAAAAAAATGTTGTTTTGCATGTAAGTGAGGAAAATCAAAATAAAAAAGAACATTATTACCATTGGTCACCAGGGTGTAAAAGTAATTTCCAAGGACAGACAGCCATTACATGGATGGAGCCCTAAATCAATGTTTCAAAATTAACCCACTAGCCAGCCACTGTTTGTCTTTCCCTGATGCTGTTTAGCATGTGTGAGATCAGGTTTGGAGTGAGTGAGCTTTCCAAAGTTTCGGTTGCATTTCTAATAAATGAGGGATTGTGTTAAAGCTTAGCGAAGTGATTGGTGTGATTTATCTGTTTTCCAGGCAAAGTACACGGTGTACTTCCTTGTAACTGAAGGAAGTGGTTTCCTATTACAAGCATACCTATTTTAAGCAACTCATGAAAATAACAGAAACACTAGGAACGTGTAATAGAAGAGTACCAGTCACAGGTGTTTTCCCACTCTCTTGCTCTGTAGAAGTATTTTCAGTAAGCTAGTGTTATGGGCTTTACATTTGTAGAAGGTCAGGAAACCTACACATCATGCTTGACTACAAACAACAGAAGAGATGGCTTTGCTTATGACTGAGCTCTCTGTGGATATGAAACTCCATTAACATTATACTCCAAGCAGAGCAGCATAATTCTACTTTGCCTCCATTGTTTTGGCAGCTGGGCTTAATTTGGAATTAATTGGATTTAAGATATAATCAGCCCAACTAAAAGATCATAGCTCTAATACATAATCTAAGTGAACATTGACAGGGCTTTCAGTGGAGAATGTGTTTTAAATATTGACCAGGATGTAGTATCAAAACAAAGTAGTTGGGAAGGTCTGAAGAATGTAATAGGTTAGGAAAAGTTTAAGGAGAAAATTATTTCACTTGTTCTAGGAAACTCTGCCCATATGTGTAACCTTTTCCTAGAAATGTGTATTTTCCTTTGTAAGTAAACATATTTTTTCTGGCTTTCTTCATTTTCTATTCTTTTAATTTCTTCCCCCCTCTCTGCTCTTTTCAACATAAAATTATGGAACTTTAAGGAACAGGGATTACAGAGATCATGTTACTCAAACAATCATTTTATTGATAAGGACACACAACCAAATAGGGGAAATGCAAGATCACACAGGGAGCAGGTGGTAGTCATCTTATCTCTCATTGTGATAGATTGAAGAGGATAAGAGGACTTGGGTTCAAATACTGGCTCTGCTAAGTACAAATCAAGAAACCGAATCCCTTAAACTTACTGGTCTTTAGTTTCATCATCTGTAAAATGGTGTATTTGGGCTAGGTTTCTTTTGGTATTATTGTGTGGTCTTGTGATTTTCTTTTATCCTTATCAGTATTTCAATAGCCTTAAGAAAGTAAAACTAGCTAGCAAACAATACAGATTGACACTGGAAATCATATAAAAATATTAAGAAAAAATTCTAAGGGAAATGTATTGGTCTGCTAATTATTATCTCAAGAGTAAAGATGATATGATTTGAATATTTTGTATTCAACAAAGTAATTGAGGGAAAAGTTCTTTACTGTGGCCTAGGGAGATATCCAATGTTATAATGTCTATTTCTTTTCAAAATTTTAACATAGTATGGGATAAAAAAAAGTCTTAAAACTTAATTTTGCAAAAGTTTTTCAAATATTTCAACTTGTGGATGTTCATTTGGGGAATATACACATTCAAGAACTCACATAAGCCAAACCTAATTCAACACTACTTTGTGAAAACATATATGGATCTGGAAGAATATTCAGTGCAATGTATCAAAATTAGGTTTAAAAAGTAGGCTTAAAAGGTTATTGTGGTGGGGTACTCATTAATTTTAGCCTGGCAGAAATCTGACCCTTGGAAATTATCTGTTTCTGTAATTTATGTATACAACTAAATTTTACTAAAACTATAATAGAGAAGACATGCTTATTCAAACACTTTTATTGACTCTCATTTTGTTTCAAGAAGTCAGATTGGACCAAAGCCTGAAACTCAGATCTATCTTGCCAAATTTTGTCATAAAAATCAAGGCCTTTAACAGTTATTTTAATATAGATGCGCAGAATAGAAATGCCAAACCATTATTTTTTTAATCACTTCATTCATTTAAAAACCATCAGAATGTATTTGATAGCTTAAGAAGTAGTCTTTTCAAAGCATGGAATGTCCTTTCATGGTCATGTCAATCCTTCCATATTGAATTTAAAAATATGGACTATTCTGTCTATTACATCTTCCATAAGCATTCTGTCCTACTTTTCAATACTGCTCTAATTTATCATGATGGTAATAAAGGAATTTTGTGTACTAGACAGTATCCCAGTAATAGATAATAATAGTAACAAGCATATAATACTTGAAGGTTTACAAAACCATACTATACAGATATATATGATCCCACTGATTAGATAAGACTGTCTATAAAGACAAAGAAAAGAACAACATACTAATCCCTTAAAATATTGTAAGTCCATGGGAGCAATGTACAATCTAAACAAATACTGAACTGCATTTTGTTGACTGCATTTTTTTCATTATCCATTTGTATTGGGACTAAGTTGTTTGCTGCCTAGAAATCTGATCTGCTATAACTGTCTTCCAGTTACTTCATTTAGTAAGGTATCAAGGGAAGGTAGTATTCAGCCCATGTGGTATATGTTGTTCATAGTATGGTCATGATTTCCATTTTTATTCTTTGATAATTAGCATTAAGGCCCTGGCAAGGAAGGGAAAGATTTAGATGAACCCATTTTTAAAAATTCATTTCCAAGCTTTCCCTTTAGGACATTGTCTTTACTTTAAACCAGTAGATCTGGCTAATAGGCATTTGTGTTCTTACAGCTAGGTTAAGCCCAGAAAACAGATATTCTAAACATAACTTCTCCTCCTTGACTATCCTAAGCACATTCTGTAAAGAGAAAGCTTAGACTTAGGAGTTAGGAGATAAAACTGCATAAAGCACAAAGTTATTTGATGCAGAGCATTTCTTAATACTGAAAGTAAAAAATAATTTCCCTTGAGTCATGTATGATTGCTGGATTACATAGTGAGAGCCAACTGATCTTCAATATTAGTGGGAAAATTTGGGGAGTGAATGGTAGTTAAGTACTTTATATATTGCCTACTTAACCCCTCAGGTACTTCATTTCCTAAGCCAATGATTCAGGGTAAAAAATCCAGTCATAAATTATTTCAGCTGCCTCCATTATGGCAAGGGATGTCTCAGAATATTCAATTGCCTTAGAGGGAAAAAACTTTCAAAGATTTCTGAGACTTTCATTCTGGAGATATATAATACCTGGGGGCCTGACAGTCTGATCTCAAGGACTGGGGATAGATAAGCCTTGGATTGAAGTGAAAGCCCTCAAAGATCCTATGTTCATGTAATGAAAAAGCCTGAGATGCTCCAGTTATTGCCTGGAGTCAGGGTTTTTAACTCCACTTACTTCTTGAACCTAAATTTTATTTTCCTTAAAGTGCCTTCTTTGCAAGACAGCTCTAGGACAAACACTTTGGAGTTAGATAATCAGAATCTTGTAGGATGCATTTTATAAATTTTATCTCATGTAGCCCTCATAAATCTGTGAAGTAGATGCTATTATAAGCCCTATTTTACTGATACATATGCATATGAATTTCATGATAAATAGTTCATATATATTATACTTGAGAATTAACCTAATGCATTCTTAAATTTTATTATCAGAACGTGTACCTTGGGCATTTTATTCAAAATATCTGAAAATTAAGTTGTTGCATTCTAAAGTGTACTGGCCACTTCTTCAGCACTATTAACATTATGTAATTGAACTCAGTTTTCAAAGTAAATCAAATGGTTATTACTTGCAGTAAAAGTTTCTTCACTATCCACTTCATTCCCACTTTCTTTTATTGACTTCATTTTAAAGATGTTTCTCTGAATAGCTGCTCTGCTAAGAGAAATATGCTTTTAAATGCAGTTCTTCAATACATACAGCTAAAAGATGTTCTGTTTATATCACTATAATACTTCTATTCCTCATACTTGTTTGCAAACCACAAAAAGGTGATGCAATTTTCTTTTTTTTACTTTTATTTTACCTGTTTTACAAAATTCCAGATCATTATCTTATTTTAGTCACTATGACCATATTTATACCATTCAGTCACATCAAATAATTATTTTATTCTAAGAAATCACGTGTGTGTGTGTGTGTGTGTGTGTGTGTGTGTGTGTGTGTATACTTGCAACAGCATATCACATCCACATGCATGACAGGCAAGTGCAGATTGATTAGGTAGTACCATGTTAAAATGTCTCCACTAGCTCAGATCCATCACGTGAATTAATTAAATTTGGTGCATATTAAATACAACCTAGAATAATTGTACTAAATCAACTTTTGCATTATTTGAACTTACATTAATCTTGACCCAGTTGAACAATGTTACCTTAGATGCTTCTTGTTTAGAGTCTGGTGATGCTATTGTATTCCTCTAAGTAAAAGTTGTCCTGTGACAATTAAGTACAAAAACATTACAGTAGGTCAAGAGCAATCTCCTAATTCAACTTCTTCACTAGATCTGGGAAAAGACTGTGGTAATAAGAAAGGGGAAGAAAAGAAAGAAGAAAACTGAAAACATTATCTTCTTACTGATCTTCTGACTTCCTCTGCTCCATCAATGACCAGACCAAAAAAAAACAACAAACAAACAACAACAAAAAAAACTCAACTCTAATCTCATTTTTTAAAATTACTCCTCACAAGCCTCAATGCAGTTCTTTACTCTTGAAACCCTGCCTCAGCTCTTATGAAGGAATAGTCTGAGAAACATTAGCTTGTTGGTCCTTCCTCTGAAATTTACCTAAATCACACTTACTGTAGTACTTACTTGTCAGGGTCTGAGATTTTGGGACCCCAGTAAAAGAAGTTTGTCCTTGAATTGATGATCAAAGGGTGTGGTCTGTGATTCCCTTGAGAAACAAGAGACGCCTAAACTGGCCAAAGATTGCTGGTAATGGTTTCATTATAATGATAATGAATGGCTTGTTTTGAGGAAGTGCTCTGTTCTTGAAAGAAGAATGAGACCCTCCAAAATTGAATACCTCCTTTCAATACAAACTTAATTACTGATGATTGGGTGTGATGGACAAATGGCATTGATCACAGAGTGGGAAAGGAAGGTAGGCAAGGAGGAGGGGTCAGGTGATGAGAAGAGGCCAGGAGAAGAGGGAAGATATAAGCAAGGCTGATGGTAAGGGAAAGATGGCACAGCAATGGAAACAATGGAGGAGATGAGATCCTGAATAAAGAACTGCCATAATCTCTCCTCTGGCTCCTCATGACACTCCTTTGAACAGACATGCTGAGCATGGCTGGAATGGGCACCTAAGCTCTTAACAAAGAGGTGAGACTCTTAACATAGAGATAAGACCCACTGCCCTTAGGTACAACACCTAACACTTACTTACAAGTTATTCAGCACCTAAGTGTAAAGAGCTTTGTACATGGATAATTATTTATATTCCAGGTTCACTACTTTAGGCAAAAAGTCATTTTAAAATTCCTGAATCTCAGTTCCACATCTGTGAAATGAGGGAGTTATATGGACGATCTCTATAGTACTGGGATTCATGGAACTGAGTAGGGTTGTAAGGACTTGGGGGGGGGGGAGAAAGTTAAAATATGGAGGTGGAGATAAAGGAAAGAACTTTGTACCAATGATTTCCAGAAATATCAAGTGATCATACATAAATCTGCTAGTTGGGAGTGGCAAAAAAGGGAAAAGTGACTTGTGTGGCCTCATCATCTCCAAATATGACAATTGCCCCAAACCATTCCTTGTTCTCCGCCCCCCCCCCAATTAGCAATAACTGTGTTATAGTAGGACAATCTGGAATGAAATTTTGATTCTGCTGCTTCCCACTTTTGAACTTGAATAAATGTGTGTGTCTTTTTTTTTCTCATCTGTTAAGTTAGTGATTGAATTAATTATTACAACTTTTAGGGTACCTTCCATTTCTAAATCTTGTTATCTCTAGGGATAGGGAACCCATTCATGGATAATATAAGGGAAGTACTTAAAAAAAAAAAGACATGAAGATAAAAATGAAACATTCCTTGCGTTCAAGGAATTTAATGGAGGGAACAGACTGAATATCAGAGACATCAAGTTCAACACTGGATGTGGAAGTAAAGAAAATCTTTCCTAAACTAAGGTAACAGAGAGGGAATCAAACTGGCCTAAGAGTTTAAACTGAGAGGAGACACCAACCCTTTATCAGTTTTTTATTTTATTTTATTTTTTTTCCTGTTAACCTCCTGGAGAATCCATTTTCAAACTTTATCACTAAAGAGTGAAAATTACACATTGGAGTCAGATCCTATAAGATCTGTATTCAAACCCTCACTCAGACACCTTCTAGCTATGTGCCCTCTAACCAAGTTATTTAATCCCACTGAGTTTCAATTTTCCATCAATAAAATAGTGCAATGATGTGATTTTTCTTTTACAATTATCTCCCTACCCCTGCCCAAAATGTCTGGGTCCATTTTACAAATCGTGTCCTCCTATTGGAATGTTTTTTATTTATTTATTTATTTTATTCTGAAGTTAAGAAATAAACCAAAATTTTTACAATAAAGTAGAATAAGAGGGTTACACATAAAACTGCAGATCTATCATATACAGCTTATTATTCCATGATGATGATTAATAAAAGAAATTTATAAATTTTATATATGTGTGTATATATCTACATATATATATATACATATATATATAAATACACATGCATATATACTATATTATAAAACATTCCAAAAGTCTTAGTGCAGTTAGAAGTTTTAATGACTTCAGAAGGATAAATACTACAAACTTATAAAAGACAATATTTGAAAGGTTAATTATTCAAAACTTCAAACTACTGATGTTTCCTATTAAAAATCAACATATTCAACATCTTGGGCTATATATTAAGCAAATCAATTTTCAAATTTTGTAAAAAGAGTTTTATCAGGTACTGCTCATAGACTGAAAAGATTAATCTTGTAATTCTGGCCTTGAGATCATCCAAAGAATGAGGTTTTACTTCTTTCATAACTATTTTGATATGACCCCACAAGAAAAAGCTTGATGGAAGTAAATCAGGTAACTAAGCAACAGAAACTCCTTATCTATTTCACATACTCTGCATAATTATAGGATGCCATATATAGTTAAAATTAAAATAAAAATATCATTGAAAGTTCTTAAATAAATCTAAAAATATAATCTTTTAAATGATATATACTATAAATTTGTAGCATTTATACTTCTGAAATTATTAAAATTTGGTTTTAAATTGAATTTTAGGATATTTCATGTGCACAGAAGAAAACACTTTACAAAACTTAAAACACTAAGTTATGTTCTTGCCCTTCACCTGCACTGTGGCTCATAGGTTTAACTGAAGCCCCTACCCCAGATTATGTCCCTAATTCCAACTCAGTGATATGAAAAATTGACCAAGGTTAGAATTGGAAATGAGGGGATTTTTCTCCTGCAAAATAGATGTTTGTGTTGGTAAAGATGGATAATAATCTTACTACTGGATTAATAATATACTATTTTTCAGTATATGAATGGTTAAATAGACCTTTATGCTATGGCCTGTGAAACAGACGAGTAGATTATAGACGCATATTATTACTTTTGAAAAATTGTGTTCTGAACACCAGATGGATAATTTTGATTATATTAAGTTAAAAAGTTTCTGTACAAATAAAACTAATGCAGACAAGATTAGGAGGGAAGCATCAAATTGGGAAATCATCTTTACATTTAATGGTTCTGATAAAGGTCTCATTTCTAAAATATATAGAGAATTGTCT
This sequence comes from Myrmecobius fasciatus, assembly GCA_023553655.1. Lineage (NCBI taxonomy): Eukaryota > Metazoa > Chordata > Mammalia > Dasyuromorphia > Myrmecobiidae > Myrmecobius > Myrmecobius fasciatus. The sequence continues at coordinate 263,517 of JAJPUD010001103.1, forward strand.
CACATTTATAAGAATTCAAGCCACTCTTCAATAGATAAGTGGTCAAGGGATGTGAACAGACAATTTTCAGATGATGAAATTAAAACCATCTCTAGTAACATGAAAAGTTGCTCCAAATCACTATTGATCAGAGAAATGCAAATTAAGACAACTCAGAAGTACCACTACACAACTGTCAGATTGGCTAAAATGACAGGAAAAGATAACGATGAATGTTGGAGGGGATGTGGGAAAACTGGGACACTGATGCATTGTTGGTGGAACTGTGAAGGGATCCAGACATTCTGGAGAGCCATTTGGAACTATGCTCAAAAAGTTGTCAAACTGTGCATACCCTTTGACCCAGCAGTGTTTCTACTGGGCCTATATCCCAAAGAGATCTTAGAAGAGGGAAAGGGACCCACATATGCAAGAATGTTTGTGGCAGCCCTTTTTGTAGTGGCTAGAAACTGGAAACTGAATGGATGCCCATCAATTGGAGAGTGGCTGAATAAATTATGGTATATGAATGTTATGGAATATTATTGCTCTGTAAGAAACGACCAGCAGGACGATTTCAGAGAGGCCTGGAGAGACTTGCATGAACTGATGCTGAGTGAAACGAGCAGAACCAGGAGATCATCATACACAGCAACAACAGTATTACATGATGATCAATTCTGATGGACATGGCTCTCTGCAACAAAGAGTTGCCTCAAACAAGTTCCAATTGTTCACTGAAGAAAACCATATACACCCAGAGAGAGGGATATGAAATTTGGACCACAATGTAACATTTTCATGCTCTCTATTGACATTTGCTTGCATTGTGTTGCCTTTCTCTGATTCTTTTTTTTCTTGTAGATAGGATGTTTCTTGCATAACTTCTCAAGCATTTCAACATTATTAACATGGAGTGGACTTCCTGCCATCTAGGGGAGGGGAGGGGACTGGGGGTAAAATTTGTAATGGAAAGCTTTGTAAAGATCAATGCTGGGGAACTACCCATACATATGTTATACAAATAAAAAGCTTTAACAAAAAAAAAATTGTTTTCTGAGTTCCAAACAGCTGATTTTTTTTTTTTTTTTGCTTTTTACTGAGACAATTTGGGTTAGCCCAAGGTCACACAGCTAGGGAATGTTAAGTGTCTGAGTCCAAATATGAACTCAGGTCCTCCTGACTTCAGGGCTGGTGCTCTATCCACTGCGCCACCTAGCTACCCCTCAAACAGCTGATTTCTGAAAGTACTTTTGAGCAGAAGTTGGTAAATGACTGTATTATAATTGTAATCATAACTTCAACATCAAAACATACTTAGCAACAAAATAATAATTTGAGTATATTACGTACTACATGGGCATTTGAGAATAAGTCTAATTTTGGTGCAAGGTTTGCTGCTGTGTCCTTGTTAATAATTAGACTGGCACACTGAAATAAGTTATCAGTAATAACTAAACACCCAGAATCATCAGATTGGGGAACTTGGGACATCTAGATGGTGACAGTGACATTTCTGTTCTTGAATGTGCCCCTAAATTGTCTTAGTCAGCTGGTAAGTAACTTAGACAATGACCGTAGTAAACTGGTACAAGTGGTTAGAAGGTGAAAAATAGGAAATATTTGTGACAGTTTCCTTTAGGCCCAGGTGGTTTTGAGATATAAAAAGATCAGATTATATGTAATCTGGAACTCTCCAAGTAGTGCCTTAGACCATGTAAATCACCATATCCTGATTTGTTGAGATTCAGCAAAGGAAAATTCCTTTGTTAAGCAATCAGTAATTTATAAGTACTTCATTGTGTTCCAACATTGAACTGAAAGGATATTGCTGTTAGAGCTGTATCTACAATACAGGAAGGGAATATCCTACTAATATCCTACTCTTGGGAGGTTGCATGATTCCAATGAAGTGATCTGATTTCACTGCTTTTGACTGAAATTGACCAAACAATTGGATATTGTGGTATCATGTGAGCACAATTCAAGTCTTCACAAAGTGAGCTGAGTGAATTTATGTCAGGCAGTTCATTAAAAAATTAAGCTACAAAATCATGATTCTCTTGAAAAAACAAAACACTGACACCTTCATAAATTTTAGTGTTAAAAGGTATTGAAAACAATTCAAAGGTTAAAATAGAGTAATAACCTTTTTAAATGGAGAATGTTGAAATCACTTCAACAAAATAAAATCAAGACAAATATATTCATATATTTTTATAAATATTCAGACAATTTTTACTAAATCAGTTGAACTAAAAATGATGAATGGCAAATACTAGAGTACTTCCATGCTGGAATAATCATTGTAACAGTAATTTGGGATTTCTTTAATAATGACTCATATAGTAAAGAGGAGACACTCATATTGTCTAACCAAATTTATTTTCAAGTCTTGGGACGACACCTTCTCACTCTAGAACATCCATCAGTCTCTATGTGTTTCTCCCCTTGAATTATGCCTCTGCCATGCCTTGCTCCTGAAGGGTGGGTTTATCATATGGTCCCCATTTTATAAAGAGGGCTTAGGCTGACCATCCTTCATTCCCTTCCTTGCTGATATCTCTTCCCATCTTTTGTTCTAGTCCCCTTTGTACATTGTCTTCCCCTATTAAAGTGTAAGTCCTTGATAACAGAGATTACCTATCATTTTTCTTGTATTTGTATCTTCAGTCCTGAGCAGAATACCTGGTATAAAGTAAGCATTTAATAAATGCTTGGTCCCTTGTCTCCTAAACTGAAGCAAATGACATTTTCCATAGACCATTTTAGGACATTTTCTCGTGATTTTATGAGGTGATTCAGCAAAGCATATCATATTAAATCTTCCCTTCACCAAGAAAAACTCCTCATTATACATTCATATAATTCATAGGCCAGTTCAGTTACTCATTGTTGTTTGTGGGTTTTTGTTGTTGTTGTTGTTAACTCAGAATATTGAAGTTACTAAATATATAACTTTTAATTGTGAGAAATCATTTACTGTCAGGGCCAAACTCTGCTGCGGTAAGGACCAAATCACTAATATATTTTATAGTTGAACTATGAGCTTCTGGAAATGGAGATTTATCACAGAGATATTACCATCTCTTTAACCATAGCTTTGTGAACAGTAACATGGTAATATATTATAGCAGTAAACACCCAATCAATAGTAGCTCATTAAAGGCAAAAGCATCAATTTAATCAAGGAAAATTTACATGTTTTCAACAGTGAGTTGAAGGTCTTGTCCATCAATGTCTATTTCAATTCTTACATTGTCAATGACACGTTACAGTGGGTTTTGTTAAGAAGTTGGTATGCAACTTAATGTGGAGGCCATCTGTCATTTTAAAATATGATCAATACAATCCATAACCAGTGTTCAGTCTCATTTACAGAAGGAGAGAAGAGTAGGTCAATGTGCACCCCAGTGAGTTGCTTATTATTTTCCAGCATTGTGGGGCTTTTTTAAAATAAAAAGTGGCTCCAATATTTTGTTTTTAACAAAAAACCTGAGATTAACCACTCATTGTCTGAAAAGACTTCCATTTTCTTTCTCATGTGATCTTTCTATCTTTTTTTCTTCTCCCTCCTCTTTAGTTGATCTCTTTTTAACAATGTGTTCTAAGGATAAAATCTAAGAAATTAAATTGGTTACACAAAAATATAATAACATGAAAATCCTACCCAAAATATAAAAAAGGGAAACCCAATACGACATTAATTTGTTTTTAGAATAATGTCTGATGAATACAGAAAATAACATTTGAACCTTTTATACAAAATTTCTAGTTATCAAATTCAGGAGAAAATACACCTGTTTATATGTACTTTATATTTTTTTTCACTTCTTCCTCATCTTCTGTCATTATACACTGTTTTAATCAACTGAAAGAATTCAAACCTTGACTTTTATTTTGCCCAGTGTTACACTGTGAAAACATCATTCACAAATAGAAAGATAGGACTACAAACTGAGAAATCTGTGGCATACACTGGTATCTTCATCAAGAATATGAGGATGTTCCCCAATGATAGTGAAAGCATATGAACAGACAATTTTCAGATGAAGAAAATTAAGCCATTTATAGTCATATGAAAAAATGCTTTAAATTACTATTGATTAAAGAAATGCAAATTAAGACAACTCTGAGGTACCACCTCACACCTCCCAGATTGGCTAAAATGACAGGAAATGATAATGGTAAATATTAGGGGGGATGTGGAGAAACCAGAACACTAATAAATTGTTGGTGGAGTTGTGAAATGATCCAGCCATTCTGGAGAGCAATTTGAAACTCTGCCCAAAAGGCTATAAAATTATGCATTCCTTTTGATCCACCTTCATAAAAGAGGAAAAAGAATTCACATTTATAAAAATGCTTGTGGCAGCTCTTTTTGTAGTGTCAAGGGATTGGAAATTGAATTGATATCCATTCCATTAGTTGGGGATTGGTTGAATAAGTTAATTGTACATGAATATAATGGAATATTACTGTTCTATAAGAAATAATGATCTGATTTCAGGAAAGTCTAGAAAGATGCTGAGCAAAGTGAGTAGAACTAGGAGAACACTGTATACAGTAACAGCAAGATTATGTGATGATGAATTGAGAGACTTGGCTCTTCTTAACAATACAGTGATTGAAGACATTATAATAGACTTAGGATGGAAAATGCCATTTGTATCCAGAGAGAGAACTATGGAGACTGAATATGGATCAAAGCATAGTATTTGCACAATTGTTTGTGTGTTTACTTTTTCTTCTTGATTTTCCTTGTACAATGTGACAAATATGGAAATATGTTTAAAAGGAATTCACATGTTTAATTTATATCAGATTTCTTGCTGTCTTGGGTAAGAGGAAGGTCATTGGAACATGAAGTCTTACAAAAATGAAAGTTGAAAACTATATATTTGGGAAAATTAAGTACTATTGAGAAAAATACAAATGAAAAGAATATTAGGATGACTGAAAATATTGTTCTTCATTTTAGACAATTATTACTACACTTCAATGTAATTAAAACAAAAAAGTCTTTTTTAAAAAAATCACCATTCATACACTTGGAAAATAAAACTTTGGCATTATTTTTGTGACTTTAAAATCTGCAAGTTGAAAAAAATCTGGCAATTGAAAGTTTGTTTTACAGGTTGGTGATTCAATCTATGGCAGAAGACTGTAAATCATCAAATATAATAGTGGATATTTTTGAATCTCATATATATGCACATATATGCATCAAATCACTTAACCAATAATTAGAACTAATTTTTGGACCAATGTTATATATTAAAGAAAATGATGGAAATTATTTTGTCCTATAGCCAAAACAGTTTGCCTAGAATAATAAAAACACATCCTTTTCCTCAATCAGCCTTGAGAACCAAATTGGTACTATATCAATCAATCAACTAGATTTGAATGATCCCTGATGGAAATAGATCAACATCTTGAACTTAAGAGTCTTGGAAACTTCAATCCAAAGCAATAGACTTACTTCTAGCTCAGTCCCCAAAGCTGTTATTGAGAAGAAATGTAATATTGATGGCCTGCTTTTCTCAGTAGCACCAGCAAGCTGCAGACTAACTAATGATCATAATGATGATAAAAAAATTATAATTTTTAAAAGCAGCTAGCATATATGCTTTGCACTGTGCTAAATCACTTATGAATTGCCTCATCCAAGCTTCACAGAAACCCTCCAAGATAGATATAATTGTTATTTTTATTCTACAAATGAGGAAACTGAGGCAATATTAAAAAGTGATATTGTTTCATCAGAGGACATTAAATTAGAGGTATTACTATCTACTTTACCACTGCACCCCAAAGATCGTAGGACTTTTCCATTTGATTCATAGCTAAAATCTTCCACATGTTTTAATTTCCACATTAGAAAGCAATCTTTTTGAGTGTGAGAAATACGTAATTTTTTTTCTTTTTTGTTTCTATTGTAGTTTGTACATAATAAACATTTAATAATTGTATTTTCAATTGATTTAATCATTTTGTTGTTTCTTAAGACTTGGTTAATCTGAAGATATTGTCACAGGCAACCTGGATAAACTATTGTATCTCAGCAACTATCCTTCAGGTAGGAATAGTTAGAATATCTGTCAGCCATCTACCACTTGCCCATTCTTAATATTTTGGAATAACTAAACATTGCAGAGTAGATATGCTGGTTGAATTTAGAGCAGTGATATTTATTCCATGTAATTTCACTAAGATCCCTTTGTCATTGGGTCCTTTAAAAAGGGCTCCACATCTCTATTTAAGTAACATTGTTAGGGAATAGCACTAAGGAGATAAGTATTTTAGTTCCCAGGAAAACTGAGATTCTACTAAGGAAGGGGAGGGACTCAGTTGAGACTAGAAAGCGTCTAGTGTTAATTAGCAAAAATGAGCTATGGATGGTTCCTGAGTTAATCAAATTGCTAATGGTGATGGCAACTGCTAAAAACTAGCCTAATTAACTTACTGGATTAACTCATTAGGCTTTTTTTTTCCCCCTTAAAATGTGGGTCTGACATTTCCCAGGTTCTTCTCAAGGATATACAATTAGATGAAGAGATGGAACTCAATTATTTTGTATGTGGACAACACATGACTAAAAATGGATGATGGGATTTACAAATAAAATGCAATTTAATATATCTTACAGATTAAGTTAAATTATCTTGTCCTAAAATTTATTTTTAATACTTGGTAAAGTCATTTTTTATCAGTTGGATCTGACTCTTCATGACCCATTTGGGATTGTCAAAGATCCTGAAGTGGTTTGCTATTTCCTTCTCTAGTTCAATTGAGGAAAATGGGGTTAAATGAATTTCTCAGTATCACATAAGCAATAAGTAACTGAGGTGAGATTTGAACTCAGGAAGATGAGTCTTCCTTTCTCTAAGCTCAGTATGCTATCCAATATGCCATCTAGATAGCCATAGTAAAAATACCTTCCCAAAATTGGTAATATATAACTGGACTCTATAAAATATAGAACTCTATAAAATATGGAAAATATTTTGAAGAGAATATTGAATTAAAATGTTTTAAATTTCTTATATTACAAATTTTGGAGAAAAGTCTCATACCTGGTTAATTTGACTTTGATAGTTTTTCCTGTGAATAGGTTAAGCAGCTTGGTGAAGCGTAGCGTATCAGATCTGAAGTAAGGATGATTCATCCTTCTGAGTTCAAATTTGACCTCAGACATTTTAATAGCTGTTTGAACCTCTGAATAAATTAATTAACCTTGTTTACCTTGGTTTCCTCATCTATAAAATGAGATGGAATAGGAAATGGTAAACTACCCCAAATATCTTTACTAAGAAAACCCCATATGGGGTCAGGGAGAGCTGGAAATGACAAAAATAACTGAATAAATGTGAATAGCCACTGAAAAAAATGTTCTTTAACTTTTATTTTTGAATCAATGAATAGGTAGCATGTTGCAAATTCATTGAGATAATTTGTTCTAAAGGCTTTTTAGAGTAACTATAGCAACTACAGGAATATTAAGAGTTAAGTATGGTGTACTCATGATCAACGAACTGAATTAGAGTGATAGGCAAGACTAGCCAAGGATTTATAAATAAATCCTGTTCCACAACTAAGACCAGAGGATAGAGCTTGTGACAGAAAGGCAATGCCATCTGGAGTAGCAGTCTGGCTAGAGGGAAGGTCTCGGGACCATGCCAAATCTCTGTAAGGCATGTGAGTCCAAATTATGAGAAGAAACATGCAATTATTTCAGAGCTAAGCTTTACCCAGAGACCTTCTGCACCAATGATCCTAGAGAAATGGAATACAAAAGAGTTGGTCTGATGTGACCTAATATTTTCAAAGGAACCAGGTGTTCTTTAGAAAAGCATTCAATGTGGTAGGACTTTAGGAATACACAAATATGAAGAATTTGTGATTATTTGCAACCATCAAGTCCAACTATAAGACTCTGATTAAAAAGAAAACTTTAGTGAGGAGAGAAATTAAAGTGGAACCCACAATTCTGAGTTGAGGTCATCAACCTACTTCTTTGTACCAAAGCCATTTTGATCATAATGTCATCAAGAATGTCAGTCATTGATTAAAAGCTAGAAAAGACATTACAATCCAGCAGATTAAATTATCTAATTTTACAGAATAGGAAACTGTGGCATAGTGATATAAGTGATTTTCCCAGGGTCACATAGATAATATCTGATTTGAGATTTGAATCTAGGTCTTCCTAATTCCAAAGCCAATAGCACTCTAACCACTCCACCATGTTGCCACAAGGCCTATTGATTAGAACTAGTAGGGTAAAATTCATGAAAATATATTCTTTTGGTAAAGTAAAGTAAAAGTAAAAATAGGATTTGAGTAGCTGAATTGAGTATTAGTAAATGAGAATTGGTTAAGAAGTATATGTAACATAAAAGCACAATATCATTTTTACTGTGAGCTAAAATAGTTCTTTCAAACACAGTAAGGAAAATGGGCAAATATATTTGAAAATGTATGAAAAGGGACTATTTAAAGGCCTAATCACCTCTACCTGGACTTTTAAGAAAAATATCCTAATTTGTCTTCTTTTTTTTTTTTTCCAGTTTTTCTTTTTCTTCAAACCATCTTCCACACAGCTGCCTAAATAATCTTAAGGCACAACCCAAAAATGTCACTGTTTTACTCACAAATATTCAGTTTTTCCCTATTGCTGCTATTATGCTACTCATTATGTTATTGAAGACTCCAAAATTTGCCCCCATCTGACTCTTCAACCTTATTCTTTATCAGTCATTCTTATGAATTCTAGGTTCAAGCCAATATATGGATTTAAAATGCATTCCTCATATGGACATGCATTTTCAGAAGCATTTTCTTACCTTTACTACAAGATACTGTATGATATGGTGGATACAAGACTGTTTTGAAATCAGAGTAATATAGGGCCAATGACTATATTTCTAACATATGGTACCTGTGTGACCATAGGCAAGTTAATTAATGTAAGTTACAAACTAGTTCCTGCTTTTTATTGGTTGGATGATATGGGAGTCCACTTTCTTAATTCTTTATACCATTAGTATTAAATTCAAATAGAAATGATAGAGGCTACTTATTTATTGACTTAAAAATCCACAAATTGCATTGTTCACTTTGTACTTTTTTTTTTTAACATTTTGTTAAAATTTCCCAATTACATTTTTCTGCCCTATAGCAATGACAGAAAAAAATAACACCACCACCACCACAGATTTGAATGAAAAATTAAAAACAAACAAAAAACAAACAAACCCTCTTGCTATGTACAATTCATGACAAAATTCTTTCACTTTTCTTTCTTCATGTTTTCTTGGCTCTCTTCCCTACATCATGACCCCAATCTATTTTGCTAAATAGGTTTTCCTTTCTCTACACACTTCAATCCATCCTACATAGCCAAAATCCAGTCTGAAAACAGCTTTACTATTGTTACTTCTCTATTCGAAAACTATAAATGATTTTTAATCCTCAATCATGACTGAAATTTTGAACATGAACTTTGTGGACATATATGAGTTGTTTTTTATTCATCTCTAAATATTCTCATTTAAACAAATATTTCTGGATTTTGATTTCCTACTTGAGTTAAGAAGTTTATTCTCTGGTCAAATCCAGTAGGATAATCTGGGTTTACTTTGGAAAATTTCAAGTAGTAATATTACAATGTATTTTACATGTATTTGAGTGAATATACAAGCATCTTTTATTTTTGAAAATACCTTCTACCACTGTAGATCAAATCCCTCCTATAACTTAGTAAGACAGATCTAGGTTTTATGGGAAGCACACAGAAGCTCAATGACTTAGAGAATATCATATCTATTTTGATGAAGGCAGTATTTGAATCTATTCTCTTGACTCAAAGTCTAGAACTCTCTCTACTGTGAGCTGTGTTGCCTGTCATACAACCTATTTATACATATATACAAGCATATTCCTAGGTAGCTCATTTTGAAGATTAGGCCAAAATTTCCCTCATAATGAATAAGAACAGGATTTCCCTAAAAGTAAGATTCTTCTCATTTTTCAAAATATATGTATACCATCTCTATAATATGTTCTATTTAGACAGAATATAGTTGCTTGCAAAATAACTACTTTGTTAACCTAAAGTAATCCTATATCTAAAAATAAAAGAGCAGAGGAATAGTTTGCTAACAGACAATAAGGCTTTACTTATGAAATATTATCATTACATCTATTATTCTGTTAAAATGTAGTGCAATGTAATACAAAATGTCAGTACAACCTCACTTCATCTATGATTTCACAGACTATTGACATATTCTGTGTTCAGGTTTAGAGTGATTTAAATGTAGGTAATTCTATAGCAGGGTAATGTCTAAGATTAGCCTATGGTGACAAATTTAGATCATAGCCATAGTCTAAAAGGACTTCTTTGCACTAATACTTTTAAATATAACTCTTAGAACTAAAATACAATTAGAGACAAAAAATGTACTTGATGTTTATTATTTATATTAGGTCTTCAAAGTGCATGTTTTAGAAATAGGTAATAGTATATTAAAAGGAAATATATAAAGTGTTTACACTATCATTAACTATGAGAAATGAGGGCAGTTTTAAATGCTTTCAAATCAAGGGGAAGAGATTGAAAAATATAACACCTTAATTTTTAGCCCTTTTCTTTAAAAAAGAGAAAGGCAGACAGCCTCAAACTTGTCTAATAATTGGCTTTGCACTAAAGATTAATAACAGAATAAAAGGAGCTTAACATATTTAATAATGCCTAAGGATTTCCATTTGGCTGTTATCCTTTATCAGATGTTATCCTGTCGAATAGTTGACACTGGCAAGGTAGTTAAGGGAACTAGCTGCTCACTGCTATTATTCCTTAGGTACTTGAATCAACATATTCTGGAGGTGACATCCATATATTTCAAAAAATGAGAAGAATCTTACTTTTAGGAAAACCTGGTCTTGTTCATTATGGGAGAAATATTGGCTTAACACTCAAAAGACAGTCACTTGGATTCCCTAAGGTAGAACACGCTCTTGAGTATTGCTAACATGTTGAATGCTAGGGTGTAAATGAACAGACCAAATTTTCTGCCAGAATATGATACTGTGAGCCCTACAAGTTTTACATCATATCTATATAGTACCATATACATTGAATTGAAAAGTCAAACATTCACTCAAATCATTCAAGTCTGAAGATCTATACTCTATGTTGAATTCATTTTAAAAAGTAGAAGAATTCTCAGTTGGATTGTCAAATCAAGAGAATTTTCCAGACTTGTCAAGACAGATGATTGGATTCATTCAGTCTCTCTCTCTCTTCTCCTCTCTCTCCCTCCCTCTCTCTCTCTCTCCCTCTCTCTCTCTCTCTCTCTCTCTCTCTTTCTCTCTCCCTCACTCACTTTTGTCTGGGATTATGGAGGCTAAAACCTAGCAATTCACACTTGCAGATTCTTTTTTGTGAAGCAGAATCACTTCTTTGGATTATATGCAGTTGGGGCTAGAGTTTCAGGTTAAACCTAAAGGTAGTTATGCAAATATTGTAGTAAAGACAGCAGATTGAATAGTCAAGAGAAATTGATCACCCTCAGGGCTAAATCTATTTGCATAAGCACTAAGGGTTGGTTATCAAAGGTCTCCTCCTTTCAAATTCTCAGTTACAAAAGAAACAAAAATCTCAGCTAACTCCCAATTGCTTTATATTGCTAAAGGAATTTTTCACTTTGGAAAAGATATCCTATGGGCAGGGCTATTTGGCTATTTTTTTTTTTTGTCTTCTCATTTTCTTTTCTATTCTACATACCAACTCCCTACTCTTTTCCCCTCATTGATTTTCCCAGGTTTCCCTCCTGGTCTTCAAATGCTCATCTATTTGAAGTGCTCATCCATTTTATGTCTTTGAATGCTTCATTTCCAGTGAATCTATCTTGGGGCCCAATACAGTGCCTGGCATATAGTTGATGCTTAATAACTATTTGTTGAATAAATGAATTAATAAATGAATAACAGTTTTCAAAATATCCTTGAGAAGGAAAAAGGAATCCATTGAAATTTTAGCAGCACAGATTAGGCCCATATTTTAAGAGGAAGGGGAAAACTGATGGTGAGATTAAATTCTGGGGAAGTCCTGAGGAAAAGAAGCAAAGCAAAGTAGCCCCATTCCAGCTAAGAGTGTTTACATAGGATTAGTTGAATTATGATTGGCAAAAACCCCAGAAAAGGGACAAAATTCCTGCCTAATATGTTGGGGGAGGTGTGAAACTTGCAATCCCTATCTACTCCCTTAAGGAAGTAGAAGAGTCCTAATTTTAAGACACTCCTCTTCTTTCAATATTCTAGTACTAGGCTTTAAAGTCACATTAAAGAGAAAAGCTAGACTCTATGATGATTGTTAAATGATGCAAAATAACTCAGAATTATTTACACAATGAATTAATAAATTTTTATAAAAATCCATATCAACTTTGGGTTCCAGTATACTGCTGCTGTCAAACAAGGATAATTTCCTAATGTAAAGTGCAAAGTTGTAGCTATTCAATCTCTTTACTTTGCTGGGGGTGCATTACAAGAAAACAAATTCTTACTTTTTTGACAATGTGATGAACATAATGAATGTTTCTGGGGAACCAATGATTAGAGTAGGAGGTGAAATACTAGACTACAGAGATGTGGACTTCTTCATAACTCCTAAGGTTCTTTTACACCAAAAATTTTCAAGTACAATTATGATGAATAATTGTCAAAAATGTAAATATTGGAAATTCCTTCCAGGTATAGGTTGAACTACTTGCAGTTCTTTCTAACTCTTAGATCATTCATTTAATAAATGATTATTTAAATAATACTTATGATGAGGGCAATAACAGTGGTAATGATGAAGTTAAAAATGTTATCTTTGTATATGGTGAACATATTGTCCACTACTGTAGATTTTTTTGGGAGGGGATAAAGGATTATCTTTTTCCTTCTTTGTTTTTGGTATAGAATAGAGAATAACCTTGACAAATCCTGCATGAATCAATTTTGGCTTAAAGAGTACTTTAATTTATCTAACATTATGTTATTATGGAGATGTACAGCAAACAAAGATCCTTAGTAAAATTTGTAATTCAGTTCCTTTTGAAGTTCAATTCATCTTAAAGGCATGGCTTTTTAGTGATTATATTTATATGTTAAATAAGAGTATCACTTGTTAGTAGGAAAGTAACAGATTTTGTGAGGCATATGTTTGTATATGCATATTGAATTAGTGGCAAAAGTATGTACAAATAAAGACTGGTTATTATTAAGATGTAGGCAGTTAGGTGGCACAATGGATAATTACCTGGACTGAAGTAAGGAAGATTCATTTTCCTGAGTTCAAATGTGACCTCAAAGTTTGCTAGCTGTGTGACCTTAGGCAAGTCACTTAACCATGTTTGCCTCAGTGACTCATCTCTAAAATGATCTAGAAAAGGAAAGAGCAAACAACTTTTGCCAAGAAAACCTCAAATTGGTTAGATGCAAAGTCAGACTCTATTAAAACAATTGAACAATAACAATTATGTAAATTGTTGTAGGAGGAAGTAGCTTGTATGAATCAAGAAAAAGGACCCCAATCTAAAACTTTCTCTAAAATTTTACTTGAAACTTTACTTTCTCTGAAACTTTACTCTAAAACTTTCTGTCAGTTTTATCTTGGAAAAATAATTTAACCTCTCTAAACCTCAGTGTCCTTAGATTCAAAATAGGTTTAATAATATCTGCCTGCAGTGCCTTCCTCCTAAGATTATTAACAGAGAGAGTACTGGAATTTGGATTTAAATCCTACTTCAGGTATTTATTAGAAGTTTGACCCTAAGCAAATCACCTAACCTTTTTACCTTTAGTTTCCTTACTTTGAAGATAATAATAGCACCTATCTTGCAAAGCTATTATGAGGATCAAATAAAATGATATACATAAAACAGAGTTAGTTGCGAGATTTAAAGATGCTAGCGATTAAATAAAGTTTGAATGCTTCTTCGGTCCAACTTTTCTTTTGTTGTTATAGCTATAGTTATTGTTATAGTTACTGTCATAGAAACAGTCTTCTAGCATTGAAAGGAACCTAAGAAGTATTATAATTAAACTCCTACCAGAAGTCCAACTCCCCAAGAAAATATCTCACTTCTGCTTGAATGCCTCCAAAAACCAAGATCTCATTACTTATAATGTACATAGTACATTTTATAAAGAGTTCTTATTTCTATGAAGCTCTTTTTTTTTTTTTTTTTTTTTTTTTTTTTAACATCGCAGCCAGCCTATAACTTTTATCCCTTGGTCCCAGATCTGATAATTAGGTTCAAACAGAACATAACCAATACTTCATTCCTATGATAGTTCTATAAAAAGAAAGTGCTAGGTAAAAACATGAATAAAACAAAAATATGTCTTAGTGAAGATCAAAAAATAAAATACTTTGTGCAATAATGTTTGACAGAAATCATGACCAAAACAAAAAGCACTCTAGTTTTTCCCAATCTAAACAGCTTTCTAATTTCCTTTCCTTGAACCTTGTGATCTTATCAGGACTCTTCTTAAGAACCATCAACTGATCTTTATGGCCTATAGGATAAAATACAAATATCTCTGCTTGGTATATAAAGCCACTTAGAACTTAGCTCTAATTTATCTCTCCATAGTGTTTACCATTATTTTCTATCTTACGTCATTGGTTAAAGCAAAACTGGACAACTTGCTCTATATAAACAATATTTCATTCATTTTCTCCATGTCCTTGAACATTTTGTCCTCTATGCTGAAATTTCCTTCCTTTTCATTTTTGCTTCTTAGAAATCCTAGTTTTTTGCGGGGCAAATCTTAAATTTCCTAGGGGAGAGCTCTCTTGTTCCTTCTAGTAATTAGCATTCTCCCTTTGAAATACTTTTGCAAAGTATCATCCCTTCTAGACATACCCCTCCAACTAGCATGGGCACTGGAAGATTATGTCCCCACAATAATGTATGGAACTCCTCTTAAATTTTTAGGAGAAATCCTCTGCATAGCTATCTACCTAACATTGAACTTCAGAAGGCCCCACCAGCGTACTTCTCCTGAAGAAACGCCAACAAACTCAATTAATTTTTAACAAGGATATTTACTCACACATCATGGCAATAAAGATGCTTACAAAATAATATTCTTTCGAAAACCTGGGTTTCACTAACCTACAAATATATACACAGTCTGTAGGGCACGAACAATGAATGTGAGTTATAACTATAGGGAAGACATATCAAAGGTAGCTCATAGCTCCAGAATTCTGGGATCTCAATGTTCTTTCTCTGTTGGCTCCTTTCAACAATCACTGCAGATCAGAGCTCTGCTGCTCAACTGGGTTGACTTCTCACTATATATGCTGTGTAGGTCAATCCACCACTAGGCTGGATCAAGCATATAACTTAGCTGCTGAGTTAGTCTTCTCTGAGCTCATGGAGGAAAAGAAACAAACAAAAAAAAGTAGTCAGAGATGTCCTAATGGAAATAGCTTCCCCGGTCAAGATGCCTTGAGGCTGTTAAGTCTCATGTTCTCATCTGGAGGAGTTGAGGATTTTTATCCCATCTTCTCAGTTGATTGTCTCTTATCAGAGGAGTTCCCTTTTAAAAGAGATTTAAGGCTTTTCAGGTGTTTTTGGTTACCAAGAGAAACCACTGACCTTTAATGTATTGGTTTATTGCTAGCTTATTTAATAAATTGTTTAATAATTATGCTTAAATTCTCTCAGATTTTTATTTATCACATTACCTCCATGCCAAGATTATTACCTCCCACAAGATTATGAATGAATAGAAATTCTTTAATTTATATTATTACAGCATCATTTTGAAAATATATACTATTAATATATAATTATTAAATATATAATTATTAATATATATAAAGATAACATAATGAATGAATCATATATCAGACAACCAGTATTTTTAATAAACAGATATTCCTTTAAATGAACAGAATGAACTCATCTCTTATTATCTTTCAAAAGCAGTTAACCCATGTTAGAAAACAGAGTTTGTGTGAATTGTCTACAGGAGCATGGAAATAACTTCATTATAAAAAAAACTAAGGATTATATTATTATTCTATAAATTGAGCTTCTAACTATAAAACAAAGGTTCCTTCTCATTTTGGAATTTATTCTCTAGTGGGATTTTCCCCATGGAAGATTTACCTTACTAATTACGTTTGGCTCAGGCTAATATTAAAATGAATTTTTGGTCCCTCAATACAATCTAACTAATTCCTCAAAGAGATAGTTCAAAAGCATGCTAGTGGAATTCAGTAAAGTTTTAAAAGAATACTTAAAGATTAAAAAACCTCTCCATTTTCCAGAGAAGGAAACTAAAGTCCATTGGGGGTAAATTTGTCCAAATACACAATTCTTTTAGAGCCAGAGATGAGACCTAAATTCAGTTCTTCTGAATCATTATTCCTATAATTTAGTTCATGAATAATCAAGAACTAATTTTTTTTGGGGGGGAAATATATATATATGTGTGTGTGTGTGTGTGTGTGTGTGTGTGTGTGTATCCACACTGATATTTATATATATACATATATATATATATGCACACATATATGTATATATAAAAATATCAGTATGAAGTTTTAGAGAGTAGGGATGAGCTATTTAATCCTATGAGACTAGAAGTTTATTGATGGCAAGGACAAATCTTTTAATCTTTATGTCTTACCCAGTGACTAGTATAGCATTGTGTACTCTACATAGAGTATGTTCTTAATAAGTATTTGCAGATCTTTAAAAAATCAACGTTTTGGTATTGGTGAAAACGCTCATGGATAAATCAATGATACAAGTGGAAATACCATAAGTATGCAAAAGTGATATAAGATACTATATAGGAAAATAGAGGTCATTTCTTGTTGGAGCAATCAGACGTTCTTTGGTTTTGAGTTGCAAGGGACCTCAGGTTTCATTTGTTTCAACTCTTTTATTTAACAGATGAGAAAACTGAAGCCTAGAGTAGTTAAATAACTTGTCCAAGATTCAAAAGTAATAATTGGTGAGGTCAAGTTTTGACTCTTAATGCAAATAAAGTGCTGATGCTAAATTCCATTTTTTTTCTGAAGCTTGTTGGGGAAGGTACCTTTCAACAGATCTTAGCTGGATAGGTATGGCATTGATAGACAAAGATAGCAGAAGAAGCAAAATAGAAAACATATCTCAGTAATTAAGAATAATGAGTAACAGACATGGAAGAAGCATGAAGCACATGGAAAATAGTGCAATTTGCCTACTGCTTAAATCATGTGCATGAGGCTGTTGTAAGGTAAAGCTGGAAAGAATGATTGTTTTGAGATTGCAGAGGACCTTGAATAACAGCCAAAGGAATTTGGACAGTATTCAGTGAGCAGTGAGAAGCCACTAAAGATTTTGTAGCAGGTAATGAAGTGATCAAAAAAGCATACACATGAAGGTAACTTGACATCTGTGTCAAACAGATAGGAGGGGGGTTACTGGCAGAAGGGAGAATAAATAGGGTATTTCAATAATATAGATGTGAGATAATTAGACCATAAACATGGGTTATGGAAGTGGAAATTGTAAAAAGGTGCTGTGTGAAATATGTGTATAAGTAGAAAGATAAGCACATAAATAGATAAATGAAGAGAGAGAGAGAGAGATGTGTATATCCACATATTTTCTATCTCTTTATACCTATATCTATATCTCTATATAATTGACAGGATTTATCATTTGATTGGACATGAAAGGGCTAGAGATAGGAAGATAAAGATTTTTGATTTGACCTGAATGTAAAATTCTCAGGAATTTAAGATATTTAAAGTTTTTCAAACTCTAACTTAACATTTTAAAGAAATGCTTTAGCAGGGCAATAAATTGTCCCTATGAAAAGCTCAATAATTATAGAGTAGAAAAAATAATAGTCACATATATTTTAAATGGAGCATTTAGCTTATTTTTGTATCTTAATAACTATTTCTAAGCACTTTTATTAATAATAAAAATGTTAGTCATAATCTTTATTCTACCTTAGACATTATTGAGAAAAAACTGAGATCTTAAAAAATGCTAGACCAATACATTTCCTAAAAGATTTTACTAAGGCAGAAAGCTTTCCAGAACACTACGATGGACTCAAACCATTTTTGGCATTATCTGTCAGTTTTGCCAAGTCCAAATAGGTTAATCATAAGGTGATGAATATTTTGATCATAGTAATTCTTGAAGGGCACCTGATAAATTGAAGAATGGTTGAGTTCTGAATCACTGGAAGGAATAATTAAAATTTCAAATGTATAGATCTATGAGTAATGGAACTGGGCTCTTCTTAAAGATGGAAAAAAATAGAACTATTAAAGAAAATGTGGCTTAATGTTAAGTGATGAAATAAGAAAAAAACACATTCTTTTGCAGATATATTTCAACTGTACTGAAACAAAGAACTTAGATATTTTAGAAAACCATGAACTTTACTGGAATGGAGGATGTACTTCTTACATTTGAAATTGGAGAGATTGTCATTTTCTGTTATATTCTCTTTTCATTATGTAAATATAGCTTGTGTTTAATTTTCCATACAACTTGTTTTAATCAATTCAGCTGAAAGTGATGTAGGTTACAGCTCAGAGACTGTATTAACCCTAGTGCTTTAACAAGGACAATGTTTGCAAAGTCATGGATGAATGATTTTGAGAAACCATAGCAGCTTTAACTTCCTGACTTTTGGTGCCAAAGAATGGGGCTGGGGGGAAGGCAAAAAAATTGAAAACAAAGATGATCCATTTTTTATAAAACAACTGAATCCCCTCAAATGCAAGTGAATACGAATAAGAGATCAAGTTCAAATATAATTAGAAAATGCTTTACATATCAAATTCGTAAAGTAAAATAAGTAAAATAACCAGGCTTGAATTAAAGCCACAGGAAGAGGCCTTATATCAAATACATGCCTTAACATATCTTTGTATCATATATTTCTGATAGAAGGTCCTCATGATAAGCAATTGTCAGGTAGAAAGGTAATAAGGGAATCTATTAATTCTTTCTAACCACCATTTGAGTATGCCATTAATATTCAATAGCCAACATTTCTTAAGTGTATAAAGCACTGTATTAGATGCTAAACAAAACAAAACAAAACTGATTGAGCTTAGTTCTTTCATGAATGAGCTTATAGCCTGGTAGGGAATATAAGACATGCTAAAAAATAGCTTAACCTGTTAGAATATGTTAACCTTATTAGAAAATAAACTAAGCTCTATGGAAGTTTAGGAGTAAAATTATTCACAGCAGGGCAATTAGCTTATAACAAAAAAAGAATAAAAACAAACACATAATTTTGAGTCTCCTTTCCCATCATTATAAGCATTATTATAAATGTATAATATGTATTCAGAAGAATGATTCCAATACACTAAAAATAAATTGGGCACAATATTTGCTGTATAGGTAGTTTATTAATCTGAAATTTTATTAATTCAAAATCACTTTATTTATTTATTTATTATGGGTGTGGGGATCTAAGCAGTTCTTTGACTGAACTTTGTCTTTTCTTAGTGAGGCTTTTTAAATAAAGCACATAGCAATATTATAAGATTGCTGAGGAAATATTTTAAGTTCTTGTAAAAAACAAAAGTTTTAAAATACCTTCAAGCATTTTGGAACTGCACATTTATGTTAATCATATGCTAATTACAAGCCATTTTTAAATATTAATTTTTTATTAGTAGGAACCCCTTGTGTTAAGCAATACTACTAACATACTTGAGCTAATCTATATACTTTAAAAGAAAAAAATAAATTTATTTCTTAAAGAATCACTTGTTTCAATGACTTGCAAAATTAGTAAGGGCTTACTGTATTTCATTTGTTTTCCATTCCTTTGGTCTTTTTTTAGGATCCTGTGGGAAATGTTTTTCCTTTAATATCTATCTTTATTGTTTAGTTTTATTGTAGTCTTGTGTGTGTGTGTGTATGTGTGTGTGGTTACACCAGCTACTCTTTTTAAACTCCACCTTTTCTCATCTAAGTTTCTCTTTTTTTGAGTAAATTTATTTATTTTCAATACACATTGATTAATAAATTATGCTAGGAAAGAAATATCAGAGCAAAAGATAAAAGCCATGAGAGAGAAAAAAAAAAAAGAGAAAAATGTGAAAATAATGTATGTTGGGGCAGCTAGGTGGTGCAGTGGATAGAGTACCAGCCCTGAAGTCAGGAGGACCTAAGTTCAGATCTGGTCACTCAACATTTCCTAACTGTATGACCCTGGGCAAATCACTTAACCCCAATTGGCTTAGAAAAAAAAAAATGTTGATTTACATTTAGTCTCCTTGGTTCTTTTTCAGGATGCAGATAGCATTTTCTGTCCAATGTCTATTGGGATTGCTTTGGATCACTGAACCATTGAGAATAATTAGTTTAAATAAATAAATAAATAAATAAACAATAGTTGATCATCACACATTGACTCTGCTTATTTTGTTCAGCATCAGTTCATGTAAACCTTTCCAGGCCTTTGTAAAATCAGTTTATTCATCATTTTTAATAAAACAATAAGATTCCATTACCTTCATATACCATAATTTCTTCAGCCATTCCCCAATTGATGGGCATCCATTCAGTTTCCAATTTTTTGCTATTACAAAAAAAAAAAGCTGCTACAAATATTTTTTGCACCTGTGGATATTTTCTCCTTGTTTATGATTTTCTTGGGATTCAAACTCAGTAATGGCACTGCTGGGTCAAAGGGTATATACAGTTTTATAGTCCTTTCAACATAGTGCCAAATTGCTCTCTAGAATGGTTAAATCATTTCACAACTCTACCAACAATGCATTAGTGTCCCAGTTTTCCCACATCCCCTACAAGATTTGTCATTATCTTTTCCTGTCATCACAGACAATCTGAGAGGTGTGAGTTGATACCTCAGAGTTGTTTTAATCTGCATTTTGCTAATCAATAGTGATTTAGAGAATTTTTTTCATACAACTATGGATGATTTTAATGTCATCATATGAAAATTGCCTGTTCATATCCTTTGACCTTTTATCAATTGTGGAATGACTTATAATTTTGACACAGTTCTTTATACATTTTAGAAACGAGACCTTTATCAGAAACACTTTCTATAAAGATTTTTTTCCCAAGATTTGTACTTTCCTTTTAATCTTGTTTCTGTTGGTTTTGTTTGTGCAAACTTTTTTTAATTTAATGCAATCAGTGTTACCCATTTTACCTTTCATAATATTCTCTAGTTCTTCTTTGGTGATAAATCCCTTTTTCCTCCAAAGATCTGATGGGTGAATTATACCTTGTTCTCCTAATTTATTTGTGATATCATCCTTTCTGCCCAAATCATGTACCCATTTTGACCTTATTTTGGAATGGGGTGTGAAATGTAGATCTATGCTGAGTTTCTGAAATTATTTTCCAGTTTTCCCAGCACTTTTCAAATAGTGAGTTCTTATTCCAGAAGCTGAAGTTTGGGGGTTTGTCAAATACTAGATTACTATAGGCCTTGATTTTAGTGTCATGTGAATCTAATCTATTCCATTACTCTATCACTCTATTTCTTAGCCAGTGCCAAATGATTTTGATGATTGCTGCTTTATAATATAGTCTTAGTTCTGATATGGCTAAGCCACCATCCTTTGTATTTTATTTTATTTTTTCATTAATTCCCTTGATATTCTGGCCCTTTTTTTCTTGCAGAAGAATTTTGTCATTATTTTTTCTAGTTCTATAAAATATTTTTATTTGATCTAAATTTCCCTTATAATGAAAAAAAATTCAAGAAAACCAAGCAAATCCAGTAACAATATATACATACCACATTCCACATCCATTGTTTACCACCTGTCTCCTGAGATGAGATAAATATATTTTAGCATTAGTTCTATTGTACCATGATTAGTCATTACATTTAATCAAAGTTTGATTGTTGATTAATGTTGACTGTATATTATCATCATTGTGTCTATTTTTTTTCTATTTTTATTTCCATTGATACTCTACTACATCAACCAGAGTTATCTATAGTCATATAAAAATGCTCTAAGTCATTATTGATTAGAGAAATGTAAATTGAAACAACTTTGATATACCATTCCACACTTATCATCAGATTAGCTTATATGAGAAGGAAAATGACAAATGTTCATAAGGATGATTACAAATAAACTATGTACAAGATAAAGATCATTTATTTAGTCAATAGTTTATTATGGTCAACAGAAGGAAAGCACTTAAATCAAGGATTACAAAAGACTTCCCCCAGAAGGTTTGATTTTAGCCAGGACTTAATGCAAGGTAGGGAAGCCAAGAGAGGGAGATAAAAAGAGAGAGTATTCCAGGTAAGGAGGCATATTTATTGCCACTTTCCAAGTCTAACTCCTATGATTCTATAAACTGGGTCAAGTTGCATATTATAGCAAGAGTAGACATACTATTAAGACAGTGCATACTATCACACCATATTTTGGTGAAAAGAAAACACTGTGCTGATAATTATAAGATGTGAAGCTTACTCCTAGGGCTGTCATTAATTTTCTGGGGATATTGGGTATATCATGTAATGTTTCTGGATATTATGTCTGAAATCGGCAATGGAATATGACTTTCAAAGTAGACTCATTTGATATTATACTTTATGAATAGGTATCTAGAACTTAGAATAAGGAAGGAAATAGTTTCATGGTTTTCTCTGCTTTGGGCACTCTAATACCATGTTTAATTTTATATGCTAAGCATACAAATGGACATGAATAACCTGTAGCTCATAATGAGATGACTTACTAGAATGGTAGGGAAACAAAATCATGTCATAGGATTAAGTGAAAGCACTAAAATATTAAACTTGGAGAAAAGAGATCCAAAAAGATAGTATAATAATAATAATGGCTAATGTTTACGAATCAAATTTATGTAGACTTGCAAAGTGTTTTATGTAAATATATACTCCTTGTGATTTTTATGATAACTGTAATATAAATGTCATTATTTACCGATTTTGTATATTAGGAAATAGGAAGACAGAGGTTAAATAATGTGTTCAATGCTAAACAACTAAAGTATTTGAAGACTGATTCATTCCCAAGTCTTCCTGACTTGAAAGCTGGCATACTATCCACTGTCCAACAGTAACTACTATTGTCAATACTGAAAGCATGGAAGCCACAGGAATGGTGTTGATAGAAATTCATGTGCCAGTGGAGGCAACACCCAAACATGGAGCAATATTAGCCAAACCAGATGTTTAGCTCAGAGGTGATGGCTGCCAACCTACGTAGAACCAAGCACTATAAACAACCAACAAAGAGGTTTCTTTGATATTGTATTGCCTTACCATCAGCACCTATCCTGCCTTCCCACCAGCATCTTGTGTTGCTCTTTACTCTGAGATCATTGACTCTCTCCATATGGCTATTTGATTTTCAGCTGGATATCTTCCATAATATATGGCTGTATGTTTTCTGCTAGGAATACAAGAAAAGTTGCCATTCCTTTGTCCTATTTGTCTACATTCTGCAGAGTTCAACATTTGTAGTACTTCTTTAGCAATGCCAAGTAGCTCAAAATATGATTTTGAAGAGATAAAATGTTCCAAACAACTCTCTAAGATTATAAATTGCATAAGTAGTTCCAATATGTGTTGCTGCTGGGTGTTCCTCATGAAGAATATCATAATATAAATAGAATCAATTAAAAAAAATTGCATCCCATCTGGCTATATCACTAATTAAGAAATTTATAATAAATGTGATAACTAAAAATAAATATCACTGGAGAGATATGTGAAGAAAAGAAAAGAAGCCAATCATGTGGCAAGATTCAGGAATAATGAATGAACTATTCACATGTTCTATTGCTATCTAGGCAATGTTGTAAAATTTAGAGTATTTAGAATTCATAATACAAATAGTGTATCCCCAGAGAAGATTTGGTGAGAATATATAAAGTTTCACCTCTAAAACACTCTGTGTTTTACTGAATAAAGTGATCTTTCAGACCTCCAGATTAAAAAATAAATAGTATCCCAGTTGTTTATAACATATCACCAATAAAGTATGAGATTAAAGCATTGATGATGTTCCCAGAGATATCAATATAAGGACCATGAGGAGTAGATATGTCCATTTGCATTGTTAAATCCTGAGGTCTGGGAATTTGTTTACTACCCACACATGTACATATTTTAAGGTTTGCAAAGTACTTTATCAGTAATATCTCATTCTCATAACAACCTTCCAAAGAAGGTACTATTATTATTCCCATTTTACAAATGAGGCACTTGAGTCAGATTGAGATTGACTGACTAGCCTAAGATTATTTAGATATTTACTACTGTTAAATGCATATTTGAATTCTGATCTTCTTCACTACAGGCCCAACATTCCATCCATTTTCCCACCTAGCTGCCTTAATACAACCCTCTCTCTTTGTAATTCTATGTATTTTGTTTTATATATTTAAATATAATCATTCTAAGAAGGAAATACATGGCCTTAATCAGATTTCCTAAAGGTATTCATGACCTCAAAAAAAAGATTAAGGACTCCTCGTTTAGAATATCTCTGAGGTCTCTTTTAAAACTAAAATTCTAATTTAGTTCTAACCTACTATTCTTATATATATATATACTTCACAACAAATTGTGCAAAACATAGAACAGAACAATTATTTAATGAGTTAATATTGGTGGAATCACCAATAATTTCAAGCATGATTTTCATTTAACCAAATGTTTCTTTTGGATCTTAATGTTTCAGATTAATTATGTCTCTTCTGTGAAAAAGACAATAAATTTGATCATTTCATAACTAGGCGATCCTTATTTCTGCACTTTACCTGCTATGGAGATTTTGTTAAATTAAAGAGAAAAAATAAAGTAGTTGTCTTTTACTTTAAAAAGAAAAAAAATCCTTCTTTTGAAGTAAAGCTGAAAATAGCACATTGGCTAAAAAACAGTCAATAGCAAAATCCACATGTAATTCCAACCTGTGTGTTTGCATCAGAAACAGTAATACTGGGAAGGAAACTCTGGGGAAATTTGAAAGGGAACTTAACACCAAAGTGGGATCTGGGCAGATCAAGCTCATCAAGCAACTAGAGGTCCCTCAAGAAAAAAACAAACAAACAAACAAAAAAACTGTTCATCAATCTTTCCTGTAACCACTTCAGATAAAAAGAAATAACTACCTCCAGGCCCTTGGTCTTAGTGAAAGCATGGTCATAACAGGAATAAGAACCTGGAGCAATGGAGGCTGTCAGGAGCAGTTGATGTTTGAGAACAGCACTCTGAAAACTGACATGACATGAAGAGGTGACTTGTAATCTAGCATGACTTTTTAGAAAATTGCATATCAAAAACAAAGCCCTTACAGAGGTAAGCAACACTCTGGGGAAAAATCATGGGAAAAGGTGTGATTCTTAAAAAAGTTTTGAGAAACTTAATTTCTGAGCAATTTAATCATTTTACTAATAATGCCAGCATAAAAGGATGGTTATTTGATCACCTCTGTGGTAGATCAAAAAGAATCTTGGAAGTGGACTCAGATTATATACCCTTTAGGAAGAGAAGTGTTCTTGAGAATGGCAATCAACTCTGGTAGGCTAACAATTAAGAAAAGAATGAATAATACAATAAGGGACTGGATCTGAACTTGATTCTGCCACTTCTAAGTTAGCCCCCACCTTGGGCAATCTATTCCAAAAATTTGTTCTCATCCAAACCTGAGCAGAACCCACCTGGAGATCAACTTTCAGAATCTTGAAATAAGGATAAAATAAAAAGGGGGAAGTCTAAATCTCCTCAAATCATTGGTTATTAATAATCATTTCTCTTAAAGGTATGTAGTCTCAGACAGAGACATAGTATGATGCATAGAAATGAAGCAAGGAAGATCTGAATTCAAACTTATAACACATAGTGACTCTATCGCTTAACAAACCAGGTAAACTCTTGGTGCTCTAGACAAGTTTCCAAGACTGTTTCTTGTAGAAAAGATGCTCGCTTGCATTGGTAAAGGGAATTTTCTCCCTTAGAAATGCCCGTAATATTGTAGGTCACTTGCTATCTCTACCCTTATTTTCAAATGGTATTTGAGAATAGATTGGTCCAATAAGACACAGATATAACAAAAGGAAGTCAAATAGGAAGGAGAAGCTTTTGAGACAATCCTATCACAGGGACTACAAGGACAGGATAAAAGAGGAAGGACTAAGAGAGGCTGGAGGATAAACAAGGCCATATAAAAGGAAACACAAAAAGTATGGGGAATCAGCAGAATCCATTAACAGCATATTTCTTTTTACAAGTGTAAAGATAAGTAGCAGAATTTTGAGCAGCAAATGAAGTCTGAAGAAATGTCTGTCTACTAGATTGAGAATCTTACTGAAGAGAGTTAAGATTGAGGAGTTAATAGGTTAGTATTTCTGCCTGTCATTAGGGAAGACCACAGGCATTATCATAGAGCAATATACAGACCCAGATTAGCTAGTAAGGAATGATTAGATTTCTGGGAGGTCTGAGACCATGCTGAAATCACAAACAGTGGGAGCAATGGCAACATCTGGATCCAAAAGAGAAATGAAAGAGGTAGAGATGTGTTTACATTAACCAAACTCTCTCAGCAAAGCGAACCACATCTGGCTTGGGTTACATTTATCTGAATGCAGCGAAAATGTTTGAATTGACCAAGAAAGATTAGGCAAAGTTTCCCAACATGCTTTAAAAGAACAGGGTAAATGACAAAATAGATGCATGGCCAAAGTGCCTGTTTATGCATACAATTCAAAGAGCATGGACCCAGCTACAGAAACACAACTAGCTACAGAATTATCTAAGAGCAGCTGACATAAAACAGGCCTCTGCATAAACTCCTAATGATGGCCTTTACAAATTGTGTTAAGCCAAGGCTACTCTTGCTTGAATGTCCACATGTCATCTATTTCTAACTATGAATTTAAAAAAGAAAAGAATAAAATTATTTATAACTGTCTAGAGAGCCAACAAATATGAATTTACTCTGAATGTTACTGTAATCATTGAGATTGCCCATGACAGCTTTCTCCTTGGGAATTATATTTGTTATATGAAGCTTTTTTTTTTTCCTACCATCTTCCTAAATAAATATCCACACACTAATTCTTGAAGAAATTTGGAAAGAAACACTCACTTTTAGAACTCCTCAGTCTGACTGTCTTCTGGTTGCCGCTGGTGGTCTTAGAAAGCTAACTACTAAGGGAACTTGCTTCTTAGCCTTTTCCTTGGTTCACTGACCTTGTGGATGGGTTCCAACACTTAACTCATAACTTGGAAGAAAGTATAAAGCAACATATAGTGAAACCACAAGAGAACAAACTGTGTCTGAGTGTCAAGGAGGAAAAGAGACTGATTCTATTATAGTCCATTTCATGGGGAAAGAGGCTAAAGCTGAACTTTGAGAGGTTTCATTCATGTCTTAACTATTCCAGAACTCCTAATTCTGAAAATAACCAGTTGGCCAGATGTTTTCATATACATGGTAGAAGTCATAAGTGGTAATATTAATGTGGTAAGATGATTAGAAAGGAAACAGTTAATTTACTCCAAGGAAAAGTTTCATCTGTCTGTGAATTCATATTTAATTAAACAGAATTAGGTCCAGATTAGTGCGAATCATGAATCCTCTGAAGTGGTTGCAGGTATTCAAAATTTGGACTATTTGAAGTTATAATTTAGTAAAATATGATAATTTGTTCCAGCCCAGTGGAGATCTTGCTGTACATATTCCAATAATGGGGCCACTTCAGAAAATTCATTATTTACACTAATCAGGACTTAACTGTAGTGATAAGATAATAAAGGAGTAACTAGTTACCCATTATTTGGAAATGCCTATAGAGACTAAAACCAAATAGTGACATTCTCTGCCCAGTTTCTTATCTAGTCTTAATCATTGATTGCTTGTTACTTCAGTAATATGGAGACCTGTTAAAAAATACCTTACCTTAAAAAGGTCAACGTTTCCCACAACATTCAGGGCCTCCTTCAGTCATCCTGGTTTATAGATTGCCACTGGACCCAAATGGCCCTGAAGTGAGGCTGGTGACTTTGCACAGCCCTCCCTCTCTTAAATCCAATTCACTTGCATGTCATGACATCACTTTCCTGATCCTCTTCAAGTTCCTCATAGTTTTCTTCAAAAATGAAGGACCAAAAAAAAGGTGACAAATGTCACCTTTTCCAGAAAATTTTCCCTAGGGAATCAGTGGAGGACAGGGGAGGGAGCACTAAACATAAAAACACTTGGTTCAGATTTTTGCCTTGATATACCCTTTCCCTGGCTGCCCTCAGTTTTCACATCTATAAAATGAAGAGATTGGACTAAACAGAGTTGAAGGTCCCTTCTAGAACCCAATCTGTAATTTTGTGATATGTACAGACTTTTCTCTTAAGACAACAAACGCTTTGGTTTGTTTGGTTTTTTTAATCATATTTATAATAGAATACTGTAAATTTTTTACTATCTGAATTGGTCTCTCTAAGTTAAGGTTCTTGAGGACAAAGTTTAAGTGTTATCATAAATTTGTATTTCCGTAGTATCTGCGATAGAACTCTGTTCAAGATAGGCACTATTTTTCTATTTTTGTCTTATGTATTTCCCCAATAAAGTAGAATTAAGTCCTAAAATATGCTGGGATCATAATATATACTACAGGTGTTCTATCTATTGTGCCACCTAGCTGCCCCTGTATATAACATCAATAACAATATTCATAGATAGATATAGATTTCTCTCCATATAACATCTCTCTCTCTCTCTGTGTATATTCCCTTCTTTTAAATTACCCTAGCCACAGAATATATTTTTTCTCAAAATGTATATTTGGGAATTCAGCTTTAGAAACCTAATACATTTAGATTTTAAGAGAACACACATACTTTTCTTATAAGATAAACACTTTTAGAAAGGGTAGGTAGGTAATTGTTTTAAAGTTCAAAAACAAAATTCATGCAACACATTGGGTTCTCTAGGGGAAAGACTATAGAAATCGAACAAAAAGACTTAATTTTGGCTAAGAGACCAGACACTGCAAAGCTTGCCCAGAAATTTTTATTCTATCCCTAGATTTAAGTCCTTAAGTAAAATCCACTAGGCATCCATCTTTTGATCACTGTAGTTTGTGAGTGCCTGGTTAGAGTTATTTATTTGTTTGGCTAAAGGATTTATTTTTTTAGGTACTGAAAATTTGCTCATTTTCTTTTGAGCACAAGAATGAGTCATGTGTTAAGTGGATATCACTGAAATGCCCAAAATGAATGGAGACTTGGACATATAACAGAGGCACTTTAAGATAATAACTCATTTTGTTTAGACGGTTTGTGTCACTACACTGCTTAGAAGAAATTTTACAGGGAGATTATATGTTTAGATCATGGGTAAGCACAAATTCAACTTCAATAACCAGCTTTTCAAAAAAAAAAAATTCAATGGAATGTTAAATCAGAGGAAATATTTCACCTCTGTGGGGTTTGAAGTAACACCTACCTGATAGGCTAATATATTATGTATACAAAAAGGCTTTTCATATGGTGTCCCAAAACTCTTACTGAACTTTTTAAGCTATTAAAATTAAATGTGTGCTCAGATTTTTGGGAACCTATGTAATTCTTATATACATATGGAAAAATGTGCTTTGAAGTGAAGCATATTATTTTTTTTTTAGTTTTAGCTGGGTTCTAATATCTTTGAAAAATATTTTTCACAATGTACACAAAGAAAACTTAATGAATTTTTCCATGTATTAATTAGTTTGTTCATCTCTTCATTTTATTTTACCCATAGTATCATAACTTCAGAAAACTAATTGGCAGTATCTCTTTTGAAAAAAAAGAAATTCTACTTTTTAGAAAACATTGCAGTTTACTTAGAAAATGTACATTCATAAAATGATTTTTTTTCTGATTTTTCTAGAGTTCCTCCTAAATAATTAGATTATGCAAAATGGCCCAGAGAAGGATGAAATGTAACATGTAGTTTAGAAAATCAAATGAATAAGACTAGAGATAAAAGAAAATGTAAATATCTCGAAAGTGATCATACCAATTGTATTTTATTTTTTCTGAAAACATAATATTTGTAAATTTGTATAATAGAAATGATTTCTGCTAAATTTATCCTTTGATTCCTCCCTGTAACTCTGGATTATCAAAGACTAAACCAGACAAATAAAAATAATTTCTACTAAATCCTTCCAAATGGAATAGGCTTTCAATAAGACGTTATAGGTGCAGACATATATTTTTTGTTAAGAGGACTAAGTTTGTAAAGGCTCACTAGCAGTTTAGCCAGTGAATGATGAGATTTTCTGATACAGAAACTTCAAAGACTTTTTATGAAATCATGAAGGAGTTGCAATTTGCATTAGTGCATAGGTGCACTGACAAAATCACTTATCTCCAAACGATTGAAATATAATGGGATTTATTCAGTAAAATTAGTACTGAATCTGTTGAGTCTGTATCCCAAAGAAATCTTTGTCTGCCTCCTTCTCTCCAACTCCCTTCCACCACTCCCCAGCCCCCACAACTCCCTGTTGACGGTTTTTTTTTTTTAGAATTGAGGCATTTCAACTGAAATGCCTTTTCCCATGTGGGATTGAGCTCCTGCAACATGCTATCCTCCCTTCTTCCTTCCTTCCTTTCTTCCTTCCTTCCTTCCTTCCTTCCTTCCTTCCTTCCTTCCTTCCTTCCTTCCTTCCTTCCTTCCTTCCTTCCTTCCTTCCTTCCTTCCTTCCTTTCTATACCCACAGAGGGAATCCAGGATCCCTGTTTTTGCCCATTGTATAAATGACCAAAAGGACTCATATATACAAAAATATTGAAATTGTTTCTCTGATGGCAATGAATTAGAAACTGAATGAATGCCCATCAACTGGGGAATGGCTGAATAAGTTAGGGTATATGAATGTAATGGAATATTATTGTTATATAAGAAAAGCCTGGAAAGACATAATATGATGCTGAGTGAAGCGAGCAGAACCAGGAGAATATTGTATATAATGACAGAAAGTTAATGTGGTGATCAACTGTGATGGACTTAACTCTCCTCAGCAAAGTAATTATCCAAGATAATTCACTAGGCTTGGGATGGAAAATACCATCCACCTCTTGAAAGAAAAGTATGGAGACTGACTATGGATTAAAGCATATCATTTTCACTTTTTTTGGTTTGCTTGCTTTTTTCTTTCTTGTGAGTTTTCTCCTTTGTTTTGATTTTTTTTCACAAAATGACTAATATGGAAATATTCTTAAATGATTATATATATATGTATATATATATAAATATATAATTCATATCAGATTGTTTGCTGTCTTGGGGAAGGGGGAGGTAAAGAAAGGAGGGAGATAAAATCTGGAATTTATAACTGGAAAAATAAAATATTATTGAGGGAAAAAAGAAATATTATGGGATCCATTTTGCATGTTGTTATGCATTACAAAGCACTTTCTCATATATTATCTTTACACTTGAGTGGTAAGACAGGCAGGTATCATTTCCTCATTGCACAGATAGAGAATTTGAGACTCAGAGAGATTGAAATTTAACTTGCTTTAGCCAAGTTACAAGCGTCTTTGTTTTATTTTGCTTTTTACTCCAAGTCCAAGTTTTATTCATGACACCAAACAACTTTTCTATAATAGCAAGTTACTAGATTCTAGGTATTCACTTTTTGACTAGTCTCAAAGTACATTAATTCCATAGTTTCCAAAACAGAGGGGGACAGATAAATTAACCCAACCTTTTCTAGCTAAGAACTGCCAGGCAAGAAAGGGAAAAAATAAATGAGAACACTTTTTCCCCCCAAGGTGGTCTGTTATCCCTTAATTATCATACAATAAAAGAGTTTCACCATATGGTAGAGTTTGATCCCCCACAAGATATACAACAGTCTGACCTCAAGTTAACCTAACATTTTACAGTTTTGGAAGCAAATATGCAACAAGGGACAGCTATATCTAAGCAGAAAAAAAAATTCACAAGACATGCTAGCCCTATTATCATGTATGGGAGCAGCAGCATGACTGAGATAAAAGAAAGGGAAAGGAGGAAGCAACAAAGGAGTCTTTTTTCATAGTAAATGTATTCCAGCATCAAATACACTTTAGGTTTGTCAGCACTCTTCCTTGTAAAAAGTAGGAGCAGCAATGTTCATAGTATATTGTTAGGGGATCAGTGTGTATGTTGTTAAGTGAATCTGATCCATTAAAGGTGTGTCTTGTATGATCTAGACTTACAGAAGCAATCCATAGCATCAAATTTACTTGACCTCCTGTGTGTCAGATTGAATCACTGTTAAGTACAAACTATTATTTTCAATGGTAAGAAATAATGAGCTATATTTTGACCCTTTGCCAGCTTTGTCCATGGGAGAGTGACTAAATTATAGGTACCAGATTATGGTGAGAAAACCAGGAATTGGAGCTGTTGTAATGAGAATAGTAATGGGAGGGAGCATCATTTAATGGGGAGGAAATGGGCATTCCTGCTTGATGAAGTCAATCAGCAGGGTTGAATTTTGTTCCTGCAAGTTGTTAACCCTTAGCTAAAATGAATCATATTCTATGCTTAAAAGTAGGCATTCCTGAGATTCTCTTATTAGACATATTTATACAAATCTGATTTGTCCTATGAATGTAAAACTGCTCAGTCACTTAATGGCAATATTATGAAAGTCTTGTCTAACACTATTGCCCTATTTCATCAATAGTCTGTATTCCAAAATGGTCTAGACTTCCTGAGGATTCAAATCAAACCCATAGATGTTGATTTACTCTTTTTAAGGAATATTCCACAAAGAATGAGCAATCCCTCTCTCTGCAGTGATCCAAGGGAATCTATATGGTGGCTTCTTCCTTTAGCAAGTATACTGGGGGTGATTGATAGAGCATAAGAACGTAAGTTCCTTGATTCTTACCACCCTGTCTCATTCAGTTAACAATCAGTTTTGACACAAGTCCTTGTCATTAAGCACCATCTGGAATCTTCTGTATCATTTAAGTAACACACATGTTCTTCAACAAATAGCCAAAGACTTGTTCAGTGAGCAGAGGTGGATGGATGTTTCTAGCAGGTTGCCAAATGCTAAGCAAATGGCAATTCTCAATTTCTCAATGAGCTTATATTACTAATGGAGGAAGAAAGATAATACATGAAGGGGAGATGGAAGGATCTATGGATCTCAGTAGCATTTCTATCTCTGATGAATGAAGAAGGCAATTCACATCCTTTCTGTCACTGAGACAAAATAAGATGAGCTCTTCTGTCCTGTGGAATTCTGAATATTAACTAGCTGCCAATTGTCCAAGATTCTTCCCTCTTCTCTTCCATAATAGCATGAATCAGCATCATTCCTAATGCTCAGGATTCTTTTCTCTAATTTATGGTCCTGTCCAGCCCAGAAAATAACCCATATAAATCAAATACATATTACAGGTCGGGATTCTCAGCTCTACTCAGGACTTCTACTTAACTAGATCTGCTGCACACTGCCTTTATTTATTGTCTCCCTTTAGTAAAGTTGATTTGCTCTACTTTTTCTCCTTAGATGGACACCTAGTATTTAATTCTACTGAACTTTAGTATTCCAAACTTTACCAAACTTGTGATAAGGGGCAAGAAAGCCAGTGTGTAGGTGGAACAGACCAGATTGTAAGGAAGCACCCCAGTCCAACAAATGAAAACTAACTCATTTCCCCTGCTATATTTATGTCACCTAGCACAGGACGTGAGACTTAATGGCATTTAATAATTGCTTGATTTATTGACTAGGTAAAAATTTGTAAAGAACTAGATTTTCTGAAACTAGTTATGTGATCCTTCTAAACCTCAATTTCTTTATCTGTGAAATCTAGGGATTAGACTCTGATTTATAAGAGGTCCCTTGCAGTTCCTAAATACTTTGTTGTTGTTCAATCATGTCAGAGTCTTCGTGACCCCATGAACCATAGTATGTCAGGTCCTTCTATCTTTTATTCTCTCTTGAAGTTTGTCTAGAGCTCTAAGTATATACTGACTTTTAAAAGGGATGAAGTAAGGAAATAATCCATATCTGGGTTTGGTTTCTCACAGCAGTTTTTCTTGAAAACATTATTGAAGATACTACTGGAAAAGCTTTTTTGTCTCTTCCTTAACTCCTATCACATACAAATGATTCCAAATTACTTGAAACCAAGATATATCTCAAAGGATATTGCCATTTTAAACTTTTTATCCTGAAAAAAGACTGGGGGCTCTTACTTCCTTGAGTACCATTTGTAAATTCTCTAGCAAAAGGACATATTTGAATTCTTGGGATCCTAAGGTAAGGATTCATAGAATGTCTCAGCATCATGGATAGAACAGGATGAAAAGTGATGGATGGCTAAGAGGACTGTGTGTGATTGGATTTCTAAGAAAATGAACTAAAGAAATTCAGCAGGATATAGTTCATTTAATAATTGCCTAATCTAATTAACCAAGCTAGCTATTTTCAAACTTTAACCTTGAACTGGATATTTAATGATACTTTTGAAATGGAAATGACCCCCTAAAAAGGACAGGTATTTTTCCTTTCTTTTGCTTCATTAACTCTGAAAGAATGGTGTGTTAAGAGCAACTATTGCTTAATCCCAAAAGGCAGGATCTTAATAACTTGTTTGAATAAAGGATAGGCTTAATTTATCATTCTGGAATACATTTCACCTAAGATAATATGAATCTCAAATTGTGTACACAACTTCTATATCAAGATATGGTGTTTCATCCTTTATTCTGAAATTCCTTCTTTTATCACCTTAGTTCACTAATGATTGAGTAGATTAATCCTTAAATATTTGGGGGTGGGAAAAATATTTCCTAGGATATCTCAATGCTCTTGGAATAAGAATGAAGTTTTGTCACTTGAGTGGTGCTGGTCTTCGCCAAAGAGCAGTTTCTGAGAATATTCTTATACTCATCTTTATTTTAGTAAATCCTATAAATTTTTATAGTGGCACATTTATACTGATCTGGATAGAAAGATAAATAGTTTTTGGTCATCTCTTATTTTTAATTTTTTTTTAGCAAACCATTTATTTTTTTCACTTTTTATTTATTTTTATTAAAGCTTTTTGTTTTCAAAATATATGTATAGATAATTTTAAATATTCACTCTTGCAAAACCTTGTGTTCCAAATTTTTTTCTCTCCCTTCCTTCAACCCCCTCCCCTAGATGGCAAATAATCCAATATATGTTAAACATGCAATTATTTTAAACATTTCCACAATTATCATGCTGCACAAGAAAAAAAAGTGAAAATAATATGGTGGGATCCACACTCAGTCCCCGTTGTCATCTCTCTGTGTGTAGGTGACTGTCTTCATCATAAGACCATTGGAAGTGGCATGAATCCCCTTGCTGTTGAAAAGAGCCACGTTCATCAGAAGTGATCATTTTATAATCTTGCTGTTGCTGTGTACAATGTTCTCCTGGTGGTGCTCACTTTACTTAGCATTATTTCATGTAAATCATCTCTCCAGATCTCTCTAAAATCATCCTTCTGATCATTTTTTGTAGAGCAATAATATTCCATTGTATTCATATACCATAACAAATTTAGCCATTCTCCAGCTGACAAATATCCACTCAGTTTCCAATTCCTTGCTACTACAAAAAGGCTGCTACAAACAATTTTCCATATGTGCGTCCTTTTCCCTTTTTTATGATCTTTGGGATACAGGCCCAGTAGAGACACAGATGGATCAAAGAGTATGCACAGTTTGATAGCCCTTTGGGCACAGTTTCAAGTTGCTCTCCAGATTGATTTAATCAGTTCACAACTCCACCAACAATGTATTAGTGTCCCAGTTTTCCTACATTCCCTCCAACATTCATCATTATGTTTTCCTGTTATCTTAGAGAAGCTGAAAGTTGTGTAGTAATACCTGAGAGTGGTCTTAATTTGCATTTCTCTGATCAATAGACATTTTGAGCATTTTTTCATATGACTATTTCTAGTATTTCATATCCTTTGGCCATTTATCAATTGGAGAATGACTTTAATTCTTATAAATCTGAATAAAGTATATATTTTAGAAATGAAGCCTTTACCAGAACACTTGGATGTAAACATCCCCCCCTCCCCAATTTATTGCTTCCCTTCCAATCTTGTCTGCACTGGTTTTGTTTGTACAAAAACTTTTTAACTTAATATAATCAAAAATGTTCCTTTTGCATTCTATAACACACACTAATTTTTTTGGTCACATATTCCTTCTTTGTACAAAGATCTTTGTTCTTCCAATTTACTTATAGTATCACTCTATGTCTAAATCATGAAACCTTGTCTTGGTATAGGATATAGATCAATGCCTAATTTCTAGTTCTAGGATATCAGAGCAGTTTTTCTTGATCATTTCCTGAAAGATGTTGTATAGGCTCTTTTTTTCATCATAGTTTTCAGGTGGTCCAATAATTCTTAGATTGTCTCTCTAGATCTATTTTTCAGGTCAGTTATTTTTTCAATGAGGTATTTTACATTTTCTTTTTTTTTTTCATTTTTTTGGTTTTGTTTGGTTGATTCTTGATGTCTCATTGAACCATTCACTTCCATTTGTTCAATTCCAATTTTTAGTGAATCATTTTCTTTTATTAGCTTTTTAAATTTCCTTTTGCATTTGGTCAATTAAACTTTTAAATGAGTTATTTGTTGGATTTTTTTTTCACTTCACAAATTGTTTTTTCAAGAAGGTGATTTCTTTTTACATTTTATCACATCTATTTTATAAGGAGTTATTTACTTTTTCCATTTAGCTAAATCTATTTTTATGGAGATTTCTTTAGATAATTTCTGTGTTTCCTTTTCAAACTCTCCTACAAAGTTTTCTTTTCTTTTCCTCATTTTTCTTCTAACTCTTTTAAGATCCTTTTTGAATTCTTCCAAGAGAACCTTGAGAGATTGAGACCAACTCATCTCACTCTCTGGGGCTTCATCTAGAGACATGTCCTCAGGGTTTGAGGTCTGTTCTCTGTCTCCATAAAACTATGGTCAAAGTTCTTTTTTTCTTTTTTGTTCATTTTTAAAGGTTAATGTCTACTCTTCAATCAACTAGATTTTTCCCAACCTTTCTTTACAGGCAACAGTGGCTTCACGTTGCCCTGGATTCAGTGCTGCTTCCTTGTGCTGGGTAAGTGTGGCAAAGTCCCACATTATTCAGGGATTCAGTGGCTCACTGTTTCCCTTTTTGTAGTTGTGTTGGATGTCTCACAGATAGTCTGCTGATCCACTGGCTTTTGAACCAGGAGAGAGGAGTCAACATTGTTATTGCTTGCCTAAGAGCCTCCCAGTAGATTCCTCTGGCATATGGATACCATACCACTCTGGGTTCCTGTACTCCACCTATGTTCGGTAGGCTTCCCCGTCTCCAACTGAAACATACCTTTTCTAAAGTTTTTCCAAAATGTTTTCTGCTGCATATTTATGTTCCAAATATTTGTGGGTTCTGTCACTCCAAAACTAGTTCAGAAACTTGATCTGGTATTGATCTGAGGGAACCCAGGAAGAGCTCAGACAAAGACCTGTCTACTCTCCACCCACTCAGCTCCATCTGCCATCTCTAACTTAAAGTCATGTTTTAATTGGATTATTGAATTCAGTATTATATAGGGCAGAAAATAATTTATGTGAAATTAGGGAGGCTGGATCTAAATCTTTGGTTTTCCATTCCCTAGATAACTTTGGGCAAGTCATTTAAGTTTTCACCAAAGTTCTTTCCATTACATCATAAAGATGGAATGTGAGAAAAGTTGCTAATAAATAAACAATGCATTGATCTCAATTCACTTAGTCCAACATTTTATAGCTGGAACAAGCAATAGTTGGGAAATCAGAAGATCTTGATTATCCATTTCCTGGTTCTGGAAATTAATAGCTGTGGAATATTAGGCAATCCCAATTATCTTGATGTCCCTAAGTTTCATCATCTATTAATGATAATGATAATAATTCTAGTTTGATTTCCTGCATGAATTTGTGATCATTAAATGAGGCTCTATGTGGAAAGCCTTTTCTAACTATAAAGCAGTATATATGAATTATCATTATTCCTTACTATTTATCACATAAATGTAACCATACCTTCCTCATGCTGTGGTGGTCATATCAATTGAGAATTGCAAAGATAGGATTTGAGTTTGCAAATTTAAACTATTGAGCATGAAGTACATGTACATATATAAATAAACCCACAGATTTAATTTAAAAAAAATATACCATAGAAATGAATCCTAAATGTACTACTTAGAAACTGGGTGACCCAAAGTGAAGTAAATTCTAAATTCTTTGTACCTCAGTTTCCACATCTGTAAAATGAGGATAATTATACTTGAATACTTGTATATATTACCTACATGTGTTGTGAGGATCAAATAACAGAACCTAAGTAATGTGCTATATAAACATTAGCTATTATTTCAAATGGCTATTTTCAAATCTGTCAGGAAATAGCAGCAAACATTTAGTAAAAGCGGCACGTATTCATATTGGAAAAAAAAAGATTAAAAAGTTGTATTTCAAAATATATCTGAAGATAGATACATGATTTCCCAAAAGTCCTCCCCCTATTGTGCCATTTAATACTACTGGCAACAACATGGGAATAAAACTCCAAGGTTAATAATAAAAAGAGCAGGAATGGTTTTATTTTCCATTTGTGTATACACTTGAATACAATTTTCATTAGCCAAAGTTTTTATCATTTGGGAATCAGTGATCTGCCAGAAATGATAAAAACAGAGAACTTAGTATTGTTAGGGTATTTTTTTCTTTTGGTGTTTTTACATTGCTATTGCTTAATGTCTTATATGCTAAAACCTCTTGTAATCAGCATTTCCTCTTCCTACTTTGTATAAAACACTGATTTCTTGTGCCCATATAATAAATAAATTCAAAATAAAGGGTGATATTCCAGTGACATCTGAGGGTACTACAAAAAAATTTTGTTTTCTTTACTCTTGAACGGAGTTAAGTAGTCAGCTCAAGTTAGCAAAAATGGCTTGTCTGATTGCCTAGCTTATTTTTCTTTGCCAGACTAGATATACTTAGCTAGTAAAAGTCCTCCAGAGCAACATTAAGCTGGGACACCTGTGGAGTTTGTCAGGACAGGATCCCAAACAGGTAATCGGTTGCTGGGGCAGCTTCAAGAACAGAATAACAAGGGGCAGCTAGGTTTGGCCCAGTGGATAGAGCACCAATCCTGAAGTCAGGAGTTCAAATCTGGTCTCAGACACTTAACACTTCCTAGCTGTGTGACCTTGGGCAAGTCACTTGATGGCCAGTAAAAACAAACAAACAAAAACACAACCAAAAAAACCCAAAAAACAAACAAACTCATCAAGGGGGGGGGAAGAGAAGGCCTTCCCAAATTTTTCAGATACCAATTAGTTTTATTTTTGCATTTTATTTATTAAAGCTTTTTCTGCTCAATCATTTAGAGGCATTTAATGGTGGAAACACAAGCATGTTCACATTTATTTAAATGTTAGCTTTAGATTCTGGATCTATTTCAACTGTGCATCTAATTACAGTTAAAACAGATCTTTCATTCTGTAATCTTATCACTGATCCATTTATAACTTCTAAGATTTAGAGAGTTGTCTGAAGAATCTAGAAACTAAGTGATCTTGCAGGTGTCAGAGGAAGGATTTTAGTCCAGGACTAGATGCCTAATTCTGTCCAGCATTATAGCTGTCCTCTACCTTGTGCTGTCTTATGCTTCCAACCAATACACCTATAATTTTAACTCCAAACTTTGATCTTTAGAATAATTAGCAAAAACTGATGAAGTTTTCTGGGTTGGCACCTTAATGTTTTGGACCATCCATGAGTAATTTACAATCAGACCAGATGAATTTAGTAATATTTTCCTTTTTAACCTTAACAGTTTGAATGAAATAACCCTTCACTAGTTTGGAAAAGTTTTGAAGTAATAATATTTTATGTTTAGACCCTTTAATGGGCAATTAGTAAGCAGTTGGAAGGAATAAATGCTGAAGGAGTGAGATATTTCAACTGATTACACAAGGTCCAATTGGGGAATCACACTGTGAATTCTATTGAAATTGCATTATGAACAATATCCATTTCTCATTTGAACCAGCTTTGATTTTTTTTTACCTTAGCAATGAGCAGTTTTATTATTTTGTTAAATAGCATATACTTTAATGGGTCCCAAATGCTTCTATTTGGAGGTTATTTATGAGGCCTACTGTCAGATGAAGATATAGTGAACTATGATCATTTGATCTCATTTTTCAATTTCACAAGATGAGATCACCACTGTGTAAATAAAAGTAATTTCTACTTAATTTAAGCTAATTTTATGACAATTGGAAGCAATAACATTTAGATACTGAAGTCACATATAATTCCAAATAATCACAAGAAATAAATTGAAGAGAAAAATAATCTTTCAGTTATCATACACAATGGTATAGATAACTGTCATGCATTTAGAAATTTTTTTGCTGTAAGTTTTATTTTTTCCTCTCCTAGAATTTAATTTCTTTTTCTTTTTAAAAATGTATTTATTTATTTAAAACCTAAATGAAAAATAATGAAAAATCAAAAAAGAAAAAGAAAAAAGTCAAAAAAAGGGAAAAAAAAATCATCATGTGCCCAGCAAAATATCAGGGAAGATTCAAAATGTGTAACAATAAATTTTCACTTCATGAAAACATATATAATAATAGAAGAGAATACTAATAGAAGAGATTGTCCATCTTTGCTTTCTTGTATATTTTCTTTTGTTCTCTGCTCTGTGCTTTTTATTTTATATTTAATTTCTTAATTATATTTTGTTCAGACTATTATTAAATATAGTTGCATTCCTTAATCAAAAGCTATTGAGGAATGTGTGTGTGTGGGGGGATATGACTGGGTCACAATAAAAATACAGTAAAGGATCTACAAGGTCATTTTCATTTCTAAATCTTATGAAACATAATTATATTTTATCTGCAATTGCTCTACTGAGTAGTTTATATATATACATATATATATATATATATATATATTCTGGAGATGACTTCACCTGTCACTCAAAAAATGAATGTGAAATGTTTCAGGATTAAATTAAAACCTGAAACACCAAAATATTTTAGGATCTAATTAGTTACATTCACAAGTGTTAGAGAAAGAATTTGAGTCCAGGACCATCTGATTCTAATTCTATCCAACATAAAAGCACTTTTCTACCTCTTGCTGTTTCCTGCCTCCAACTAACTTACAGTTATAATTTTAGCTCCAAACTTTGGTCTTTAGAACAACTAGCAAAACTTGATGACATGAAACATCCTGGAATGACATTATAATATTCTGGACCATTAGTAAGTAGTTTGGAATCAACCTAGTTGAATTCAGTAATATTTCTCCTTTTAATTTCAGTAACATGAAAGAAATAAGGCCTTCCCTAGTTTGGGAAAGTTTGAGGTAGCAATATTTTATATTTATATTTAATTAGCATGATTTAATTTGAACAAAATCATGATATAGAAATTAATTTAAACCACAAATTTGGAATAGTATTATGGAATTAACAAGATGAATAAATAATCCTTTACTAGTTTGGGAAAGTTTTGAAGTGGCAATTATTTATATTTAGATCCTTTAATGGATTTGAATATTGATTTTTCTACTTAGTAGCTGTGGGCTTTGGGGCAAATGACTTAAATTCTATGGTCTTAGTTTTTCTATCTAAAAAAGAAAAGATTGTTCTAGACAATCTTGGAGATCCTTTTTGAGAGACTTTGGAAACAAAAGAAAGAAACTGGGCAGATGGATATACAATTATCTGTGAAGAAGGCTGATCCTTTTCTCAAGAAGAACTGGGTTTAAATCCTACCCCTGAAGCTTGCTAGTTATATTACAAACCTCTAAATCTAAGTGCTTTCTTTTTTAACCTATAGAATGCTGACAATGATACCTCTAGAACTAACCTAATAGGGTTATTGGGTGGTTCAGCTGAAATATTGCATGTCCAGTGTTTTTGCAAACCTTACACTAATATATAAATGCTAATAATTATGATTTTCATAAGCCTCAAACTGCATGACTATAAAATAAGACCAATTCTCTAATCAATATTACAAGAGTGTTATGAGAAAAGTACTTTATAAAAATGTCAATTCACTATGTAAATGTAAGCCAAT
Organism: Myrmecobius fasciatus; assembly: GCA_023553655.1. Taxonomy (NCBI): domain Eukaryota; kingdom Metazoa; phylum Chordata; class Mammalia; order Dasyuromorphia; family Myrmecobiidae; genus Myrmecobius; species Myrmecobius fasciatus. Next base: position 305,708 of record JAJPUD010001103.1, read on the forward strand.
ATTATTAAGAAAGAATTATCACACATTTTTGGTAAATCAAGAATAGGTTATTTTCTAAGGCAGTTCAGGGCTCTATGCATGAAGTTAAACAACAAGGGTTTTTTGTTTTTTTTTTCCCAAAACTTCAGAGGGAAAATTCTGAATTGTGATTAATAATACATGACATATATATTGCTTCATTTAATATGTCTATTGCTGTTGTTACAGCAGAATATTTTCAAAACTTGCCTAACAGAAACAGAAACAGAAACAGAGGATACAATAAATTTATACATGTAATAATGAAAATTGATATACAAAAAAATGAAAGACAAAGGAAAAACTACTGCCATCAAATATAACACTTTGGCTTATTGAGTCAAGGATACAAAAAGGAATGAAGCAATCCTGGAATTTTCTATAGACAAAAATAAAAAGTTAAGTGGCTAAAATGAATAATGAAATTGAGTAATTGACTCCAAACTTTGGAAACCACAGAGAAGGATTTATTTCTATATCACTAAGTACTTTAACTATTATTCTTTGGATTTTGATAAGATCAAGAAGTTCTCTGGGTGTGGTTGCTAAAATGAACAAGTTTATATTCACTAAATACAAAATAATCTTTGGAATATATTAAAATATAGATCCTTCTGCTATAAGCTACAAACATTTATTTTTATATCCCAAAGAATTAGGAGGTAAGAAGTACTAAAATATATTTCATCTTGGAAAAATCTCAGAAACACACTCTTTAAAATAGGATTTCACTTTATGGAGATATCAATTAAAGGATACTACTTGGAGAGATGGAAAAAATGTCAGGCAATCTTAAAATATGGACTCATCTCCTGATTACCATTATTATAATCTATGTAAAACTCCACAAGTGCTAATTACTCTCTGAAATCTGAGTCTCTCATTTGTAAAATGGGAATAATAATTTCACTCTACCTTATTTTAATATCTCATCAGGACAAAAAGGGATCACAAGTTTGGGTAGGCCCTAACAAGTTGGAAAGGATTTCAATATTGTTTCTGCAACATCTTATATTTCTGACTTCTAAGAACTAGCATGGCTAAGCTTTGAAATGAAATTCACTCTGAATATTTTCTTTGGCAATAAAATCACAGGTTTGGTTCCAAATAAGCCCAGATAAGCTAATTAAAAGAACAAATACAATGCTTTTATATAAGTACCTAGTCATGGTCTGACTCATACTGTGAAATGAGGTCTAAGTTAAGCAGAGAAAAAAGAAAACCAAGACAGATTAAAGTAGATAACTCCCTATCATTATGGCAAGAAAAAAAGATAGTCCACTTGATATTCTGTGATTTGTTTTCAATTTTGCATTAGCAACTTTTATTTTCTTAATCTTCACTTTGTCATTAGAGATCCTGAAGTATTTCTATGTAGGTGTGCTATTCCTAAAGCAAAAATCAGAATGTTATTTCTCTGCTTGCAGTGTTTCAGCTGTTTCCATTTCTATAAGTTTATATAAAACCTTTTTTATTGGAAGTGAAAGCCCTTCATATTCTGCTCCTAACCTATCATTCTAAGTTAATTACATATCATCATCCCTCACATATTCTTTTTTCAAGACAAGTGGGGCTACTTGTTATTAGTAACATTCCATTTCCCATTCATGTGCTTTTGTATAATATGGTCCCCTTTCTACAAATGCATTTCTTTTCTTTTCTCTCTTTTTTTTTCTTATAACTCGTCCCTTATATCATTTTTCTTTCAGAAGCCTTAATTGAACTTCTCCAATTGTTGGTGTCAATCAATGAGTTCATTGATGTATCATGATTATTTACTTATTGGGGACATTTTCTGAAGTTCCTTTTTGTATTTGAGTCTGCTGTACTTTATATATGTACTAGGAAAGGAAAACTTTTTGTAAAAGAGCACCACAAAAGAATAGTAATTAAACTAAGAATTTGGATAAATAGCCAGGCATATCTGGGCTAGGAAAAAGGAGTTACAAGAGGGGTTGAAAATAATATAATTTATGAAATAAAAAAAATACAACAATGTTGAAAGTAAACTCAAGGTAGAAGGGAGTTCATGACATCAGTTGCCTGGACATTCCTCAAAGACCTGAAGACAGAGCCCAGTCTTCCTTGAGAGAGAAAACTCCTTATCTGTAGTTCTTTAAAATGAAGAAACAATAGATTTTTATTTATTTATAAAAGCTTTTTATTTGTATAGCATATGCATGGGTAGTTCCTCAGCATTGATCTTTTTTTTATTTTTTATTTTTTTAATTTTTTTAATTTTTTAATTTTTTTGATTTTAAGATTTTTATTTGTATAACATATGTATGGGTAGTTCCCCAACCTTGATTTTTACAAAGCTTTCCAATACAAATTTTACCCCCAGTCCCCTCCCCTCCCCTAGATGGCAGGAAGTCCACTACATGTTAATAATGTTGAAATGCTTGAGAAGTTATGCAAGAAAAATCCTATCTACAAGAAAAAAAAAAAGAATCAGAGAAAGGCAACACAATGCAAGCAAATGTCAATAGAGATCATGAAAATGTTACGTTGTGGTCCATATTTCATGTCCCTCTTTCTGGGTGTATATGGTTTTCTTCAGTGAACAACTGGAACTGGTTTGAGACAATTCTTTATTGCAGAGAGCCATGTCCATCAGAATTGATCATCATGTAATACTGCTGTTGCTGTGCATGATGATCTCCTGGTTCTGCTCGTTTCACTCAGCATCAGT
>JAJPUD010001103.1:323417-335107 GCA_023553655.1 Myrmecobius fasciatus
TTTCAGGATTTCCTGGAAGATAGTGTTTAGATTCTTTTTTTCATCATGGCTTTCAGGAAGTCCAATAATCCTTAGATTGTCTCTCCTAGATCTAAGTCAGTTGTTTTTCCTAGGAGATATTTCAAATTTTCTTCTAAGTTTTCATTTTTTTGTTTTTGTTTGACTGATTCTTCAAGTCTTAGTGAGTCATTCACTTGCATTTGTTCAATTCTTATTTTTAAAGTGTTGTTTTCTTCAGTTACCTTTTTAAGTTCGTTTTGTAACTGGCCAATTTGTTCATTGCACTCTTTTTCCACTTCACTAACTTTATTTTTTAATAAATTGGTGTCTTTTTCATATCTCTTTTGCAGGGCATCATATCCTTCTTGCAAGATACTGTATCCTTCTTGCACTGATTTCAGTTTATTTTCCCATTTATCCTCCAGCTCTCTTTTGAGGTTCTTTATGCAATCTTCCAGAAAGGCCTTTTGAAAAGGGGACCAGTGATGGTCCTTGGTGTTTTTTTCTGGATTTTTGTCTAAAGAAACCTCTGGATCTGAGGTCGTTTCTTTGCCTTGATAAAAGCTGTCTATGGTGAGAGCTCTCTTTTGCTTCTTCATTTTTTTTAGACAGCGTGGATATCTCTTTAAGGTAGGGGAAAAAAAAAAAAAACCACTGCTGAAGACGCTTTACCCTGGGGCACTTCGTCAAGTTGACTTAAGGTGCTGGGCCGGTGGGGGCTAGAACTAAGCCCGAATTACTCTTTAAACAAGGCAAGTCTGCCAGAACACCTACCCCCAATCAGGGCAGAGTGTCCCGAGTGCCTCAGATAAACTCCAGGTGTTTGGAATTTGGAGTTTGGAGTTTGGAATTTCTTCCACGATGAGCTGAGCTGAGTCCCACCCTCACTTCCGGCCTGCACAGGGGTCATCTATTTATCTCTCTGTTCAGAGTCCGACTAACCTGATATGAAGTTATCCAGAGAGCCGTGCCCAAATATTTCTGAGTTTGTTGACTTGAAGATCAGTTCAGAGGCTTATTTTATTGTTGATTTGAGAGAAGATCAGAGGAGAGGCAGAAAGTCACCTTTTCACTCCGCCATCTTGGCTCTGCCCCCTCCTCAGCATTGATCTTTATAAAGCTTTCCATTACAAATTTTACTCCCAGTCCTCTCCCCTCCCCTAGGTGGCAGGAAGTCCACTACATGTTAATAATGTAATAATACTTGACAAGTTGTGCAAGAAAAATCTTATCTACAAGAAAAAAAAAAAGAAAATCAGAGAAAGGAAACCCAATGCAAGCAAACATCAATAGGTAGCATGAAAATGTTATGTTGTGGTCCACATTTCATATACCTCTCTCTGGGTGTATATGGCTTTCTTCACTGAACAATTGGAACTGATTTGAGACAATTCTTTGTTGCAGAGAGCCATGTCCATCAGAGGTGATCATCATGTAATATTGTTGTTGCTATGTATAATGATCTCCTGGTTCTGCTCATTTCACTCAGCATCAGATCATGCAAGTCTCTCCAGGCCTCTCTGAAATCGTCCTGCTGGTCAAACCAATAGATTTTTGCTAACATAAAACAAAAACAACTAAGAACCTTTCCTTAAACTTTGCCCAAAGGACTATCAAATTGTGCATAATCTTTGTTTCCACAGTGTCTCTACTGGGCTTATATCCCCAAGAGATTATAAAAAAGTGAAGGGGACCCATATGTCCAAAATATTTGTGGCAGCCCTTTTTGTAGTGGCAAAAAACTGAACACTCAGTGGATACCTATCAGTTGGAGAATGGCTGAATAAGTTATGGTATGTGAATGTTATAGAATATTATTGTTCTGTAAAAAACTACTAACAGGATGATTTCAGAGAGGCTTGGGGAGACTTAGGACTGTGGGTACCGAGTGTGAATAATAACATAGTATTTTTACTTTTTTGTTGCTGTTTGCTTGAATTTTGTTTTCTTTCTCATTTTCCCCCTTTTTGATCTGATTTTTCTTGTGCAGAATGATAGTTGTAGAAAAAGATATAGAAAAATTCCACATATTTAACATATATTGGATTACTTGTTATGTAGGGAAAAGGGTGGAGGGAAGGGAGGAAAAAGAATTTGAAACACAAGCTTTTGCAATAGTGAATGTTGAAAATTACCCATGTATATGTTTTGAAAATTAAAAAAAAGTTTTAATAGCAAAAAAAAAATCATTCCCTATTGGATAAATGAACAAACTCTTCTTAAAAGAACTGAAAACTATAAACAACTATATATTTCCTCAGATCATTAATGTAAATTAAAACTAGAGATTTCATATTATATCCAGAAAATGAACAAAGATCACAAGCAATGGAGTAGAGAAGCTCCAAGAAATCACAGTCATGATAATATATTTGCTGAGCTGTTAATTGTTCTAATCATTCTAGAGAGCAATTTACAATTAGGTGAAGAAAGTAATTGAAATTTCCATATGTTTGACACAGAGAATTCACTGCTAGGGACATGCCTCAAGATGGTCAAAGGAAGAAAAACATAAAATCTTCATATAAAAATATGTAGCTATATTGCCATAGCAATAAATTTGAATTAAAATAGATGCTCCTTTATAGGTAAAAAGGACAAAAAATTCATGCTATATGAATGCAAGTCTCATAAGCTTTGCTATGATAAATTACATAAGAAATGGTATGAAAAATGCAGAAGCATAAGGGCTTAAATGAACTAATGCAAAGTGAAATTAGAAGAACTTAGGAAAATACCAAAAGCACATTGATTATAATGCTGTAAACAAAAAGAAAAAAAAAGATATCTACCATCACAATGAAATAAAATTGAATGATGTGAAACTAAAATGATCTTTCTTCAATTCAGAGGAAAGAATTTTTGTAGAGTTGCATATGCTGACAGACAGATATTGCACTGGTCAGATGTATTTAATTGTTTTTCTTTCTTTTTTTACTTATTGTTACAATGTGTAACTGAGTATGTGAAGGTATGGGATTTATTGGGAAATGAGTAACATGCTTTAAAATATCAACAAAATATTTCTAAATGAAAAAAAAAGGAAACAGAATCAAAAGGAAACTATTCTGCTTGTCTTAGTGAGGGACTATGCACAACAATAATAAGAGATGGGTCCTAGTATCATAGGTTTAAAATGAAGAATAATCTCAATACCCATCTAATCAAATTCCTTCACTTTATAAATAGAACATAAAAGTTCAAAGAGAGTAAGTGATTTGTCCAGGGTCACAGAGCTAATTCAATATTATACGTGGAATTCTACCTCATCTTCCTGACTTCAAGGTCAGAATCCAAAACACTTCACTTTATTGCTATGGAGCCCTATATCCTAAAGCAGGGCTTCTTCACTTGATGTCCATAGACCTCAAAGTGTTCCCTAGATAGGTTTCATGGAATCCATGATTTTAGATGGTAAAACATACATTTTTTTTCATTAGCCTCTAAATAAAATGTCCTGCAAGTACAGAAAGAGAGAAAAAGAAAAAGAAAGGAAGGAAGGAAAAATAAAGAAAGGAAGAAAGCAAAGAAGAAAAAGAAAGGAAAGAAAGAAAAGTATTTATCCATAGGCTTCATAGATTTGACAAAAAATTCTTTGACACAGTGAAGGTTAAGAACTCTTGTCTTACTTAAATCATCTCCAATTGTATCAATAACTATGCCAGTGACATAACACAGTAGTGTAAGAAATCTTTGAAGTATTTAAAACCTTTGAGGATTGATGATGACAAAGTAAATAATAAAATTATATCATGGAATCCTCACTTATTTGCAAAATCAACAATTCAGGGTGATTCCTTTCATAAATATTCTCAATTTAGGTGACATTTTGTAATACAAAAATATAATCACATAAATACATATGTGCACACACATGGGTGAATGTGATGAAGTTGAGAAGTTCTTAAATATATGATATGATGACAATACAATGAGTCTTTTGTTATTTTTAGGGTTTAGTTCTTAATATTTTAATTAATGACTTAGGGCTTTCAAGATGCTAAAACATTCTAGTAAAGGAAACTCTGAACCAATAGTATATTTATTTATTCTAAATCCTTTCCTTGAAGATAATGATGAATTTTGGAGGGGGTGTGGGAAAACTGGGACACATACATTGTTGGTGGAACTGTGAATGGATCTAACCATTATGGAGTGCAATTTGGAACTGTGCTCAAAAAGTTATCAAACTGCATAACATTTGACCCAGCAGTGTTTCTATTGGGCCTATATCCGAAAGAGATCTTAAAGGAAGGAAAGGGACCCAAATGTGCAAAAATGTTTGTGGCAGCTCTTTTGTAGTGGCTAGAAATTGGAAACTGAATGGATGCCCATCAGTTGGAGAATGACTGAATAAACTATGGTATATGAATGTTATAGAATATTATTGTTTTGTAAGAAATGATCAGCAGGATGATTTCAGAGAGGCCTGGAGAGACTTGCATGAACTGATACTAAGTGAAATGAGTAGAACCATGAGATCATTATACATGGCAACAACAAGACTATATGATAATCAATTCTGATGGACATGGCTCTTTTCAACAATGAGATTTTTCAAACTGGGTCCAATTGTTCAGTGATGAAGAAAGCCATATACACCCAGGGAGAGGCCTATGGGAACTGAGTGTGGATAACAACTTGGCATTTTTATGCTTTCTGTTGATGTTTGCTTACATTTTGTTTTCCTTCTCAGTTTTTTTTTTTCTTGTAGATCTGATTTTTCTTGTACAGCAAGATAACTGTACAAATATATATACATATATTCAATTTGTTATATATTTTAGCATAATTAACATGTATTAGACTACCTGCCACCTAGGAAAGGGGGTGGGACGAATGAGAGAAAAATTTGGAACAGAAGGCTTTGCAGGGGTCAATGTTGAAAAATTACCCATGCATATGTTTTGCAAATAAAAAGTTTTTATTAAAAAAAAACTTTACTTTAGTATGGCATATATTCCCTGTAATTATAGTTATTGTTTTGTTCTTTCTCTTTGCATTTAAATTTGAGGGTCTGGTTACCTGTGCCTATATAATGATTTCAAAGGATAATGTCCACCATTGTATAAGAGTAAAAATTTAAAAAAAAATCTTTCTGCATTTGAGAAAAGAAATTTGAAAATTGTATAAGAATCAATTAAACCTTTCATTTAGTTGATATGGTCATACCTAATATCAAATTGAGTCAGTTCATTTTAAAAATCATTTATGCTTTGTTACCTTGGCTGACAAGAGATATACCAATCAAATAATGTTTTATAATAATAGAGCTTGGCCAGTCAATAAGCATATATGAGATGCCAGACAGTATATGAAACCCTAGGAACAGGAAGAAAGACAAAAATCGTCTTTGCCTTTAGGAACTCAAATTGTAACAGAAAAGACATATGAAAATGCTTAACTTTACATAGCACAGACAGTTGAATAGATAGAAATTAATCTCACAAGAAAAGAAATTCTAGCTAGAAGCATTAGGAAAAGACTTTAGTAGAAAGTAGCAGTTGAACTTAGTCTTGAAGGAAGCCATGGAAATGAAGGGGCAAAGGTGAGGAGGGAAAGACTTCTTATAGAGAATTTTTAATTGGGACTTAAAAATCAGAAGATGGAGATGAAGAAAAAATTCCATGGGAGTAGTCAGTGAAAATACACAGATTTGGAAGATAAAGTGTTTTGTGAGGAAGAGCAAGAAGGCTGTTGTGACTGAGTATATGGGGGAGTAATGTATAAGATTAGAAAGGTGGCAGATGTTAGGTTAAAAAGGACTTTGAACATTACATAGAATATTTTTTGTTTGATCTGTGAGATGATAAAGAGCCATTGGAGTTCATTGAATAGGGTGTGACTTGATCAGACCTGTTTTTTGTTTTTGTTTTTTTTAATTAAAGCTTTTTATTTGTATAACATATGTATGTGTAGTTCCCCAGCATTGATCTTTACAAAGCTTTCCATTATAACTTTTATCCCCAGTCCCCTTCCCTCCCCTAGATGGCAGGAAGTCCACTACATGTTAATAATGTTGAAATACTTGACAAGTTGTGCAAGAAAAATCCTATCTACAAGAAAAAAAAAAGAAAATCAGGAAAGGCAACACAATGCAAGCAAATATCAATAGAGAGCATGAAAATGTTATGTTGTGGTCCATCTTTTATATCTCTCTGGGTGTATATGGTCTTCTTCAGTGAACAATTGGAACTGGTTTGAGACAATTCTTTGTTGCAGAGAGCCATGTCCATCAGAACTGATCATCATGTAATATTGTTGTTGCCGTGTATAATGATCTCCTGGTTCTGCTCGTTTCACTCAGCATCAGTTCATGCAAGTCTCTCCAGGCCTCACTGAAAGCGTCCTCCTGGTCATTTCTTACAGAGCAATAATATTCCATAACATTCATATACCATAATTTATTCAGCCACTCTCCAATTGATGGGCATCCATTCAGTTTCCAGTTTCTAGCCACTACAAAAAGGGCGATCAGACGTGTTCTTAAGGAAGATAGAACAGCTGAGAGGGCAAAGACTTGAGAGTTAATCAAATAGCCTCAATTCTTTTAGAAAAGGGGCTCATTTGAGAAGGTGGGATAAAGGATGCCCTTAAAAGTTTGCAGAAATATGAGGATGTTTCAAGAATGGAATAGACAATTGATTAAAGATTTTCTTCAGTTGTTTAGCAGCATATCACTAGGAGTGAAGACCATGAATGGTAGGCAGTTTGATGTTTGATGAGATGTGATTAATAATACAGCAATAGATAAGATTAGAGAATACAAACCAGTACAGATTTGAAGGGATCAACAGAATGGCAGGGAAATAGTATAGCCAGTGGAATGGTACATTGGAAAGAGTGCCCAGCTTGGAGTCAAGAAGACTCATTTTCCTGAGTTCAAATCAGACACTTATTTGTTGTGTGACCCTGAACATGTTATGTAATCCTGTTTGCCTCAGTTTCCTCATCTATAAAGTGATCTTTAAAAGGAAATGGCAAACCACTTCATTATCTTTTCTAAGAAAATCCCAAATGGGGTTATGAAGAATGAAAAATGACCGAACACACAGTAGAGAGGTAATATCCTTGGAAGAGTACAGTTTTATGGCACAGGGAGAGATGTAATTAATTTCACTTTCTAAACCTTTTTATTCATTCTATGTACATTATCTGAACTTAGCCTCCAAGCTTGTAGAATATCAAGGGAACCAAAAGAAGTAACATATGTGGTGAGAATTTGGATAAAGACAAGTTAGAGGGAGAAAGGTAAGCTATTTTGTCATTGGACACTCCATGTCATGGAATATAGTATTACTCCTATATTGGGCCTTATAACAATATGAGGAATATGAAATTATGATATATTATCAGTAAATAATTGATTTGCATGCCTATTTTGTATACCTATATAACTAAAAATTTCTCAGGAGAAAAGGGGTTGCAAGTGGAAAAAGTTTAAAAAGTTCTCATTTAGTATATCCTTTTCATGTAGAATATAAAGTCAATCTGGAATTTAAAGCCCATATAATCTACATTTAAAATGCACAGTTCCTAATCAGTAGTTAATTACCCTTTCTGAGAAAAATTCTACTTGTAAAGAAATGCCAACACAATTTTTCACAGATTAATTATTTAGAAATTTATACATATATATGTATATATATATATAAAATCATATGCATTTTTTTTGCTACAACTTCACTTTTAGTGTACCAATAGGTATGCTGCTTAGTTGAAAAAGTAAAGTTTATAGTTATCAGAAGCTTCAACCATCAAAGCCATAGAGTAAATGAGGAAAGTTTATGTATTGAATGTCTATTAATAAGAGACTAAATTCTAGACTTCAATACATTAGAAAAGAAAGCTGTAAGATATAGGACAGAATAACAAGATTTGTTATAAAGAGACACTGATAATTAATATATTGAACATTAAGAGACAGAATGTAATTGGAGGCTTCATATTTCATGCTATGTTTTTATCCAAAATGAAGAGGGGGGAGAAAGGAAAGAGACAGATACAGACACACCCAGAGAGAAGGAGAGAACCTGGTTTTTACTAGGGTAATAGGGAATATTTATCAGTGAAAAGAGTGGTATCAAATTAGTATAAGCAAAGCAAACTGCAAAATCTGTTAATTTTTAAAATGGTGGAGGAGGAAAATAGTATAAGAAAGACATGTAATTAGACAAATATTTAATTCTCAGAATTGGGCCTTGCCAATATCATAAAATGTTATCAAAATTAATTCATAGATGTAATGCTATATCAAATATCAAAGGATATTTTATTGTACTATACATAATAATTAAGCAAAAACCCTAGAATTCTAAAATCTCAAAGGAAAAATAATGAAAGAAAATTGGAATGAAGGAGATATATTATTCCTAGGTTCAAATTATATTATTAAAACTAATCATTAAAACTACTTAGTGCTCAAATATTTAAATGAATATATATTTTTAGATATGTGATTATTCTTTCCAATGATACAAACTGTAGCCTATCCCTGTCTCATCATACCATGGAATTCTTGTCCACATTCTCCTAAAAAAATTTGCCTCTGTGGGTCCACCCAATATGCCCAGAGCCTTTCTTGTTTTCTCCCGACAGTATCAGAATATCACTGGAACATATTGTTTATTTATTAATTATCTGTCACTTTTACCATAAACCATCCTTATGCATGTCTCTGATGCCATTCTTTACTGTTTACTAATTCTTTGCTAGTAATATACTGCAACCTTCACACTCACGATATTTTTTCAATATGATATGAAAGCTGCAGAAACATCTTTCCTCTTGCCATTTCCCCCAAATCTATTTTTATTTCTTCCTGCATACTGTGCCTTCCCCAAATTATGATTACTGTATCATCTATAAATGTTGCCAATCCAGTGGCAAAATCAAGACCCTCTCTATCTAATTATATACCATTTATTTTCTAGTAAGAATTGAGGAGCTCAGGTACCATATCATTTCTTTCTATTAGAATTCTATCTATTCTTCAAAGAGTCCCTCAATTACCACTTCTTTCATGAAGATTTCCCTGAAGATGATTTCTTCTTTCTCTGCTTATAGAGTCCTTTGTTTATACCCCTTGTATGCATTTCTTATATTCTTCCTTGTGCTTTATTAGATTCTTTGTATATGGGATTTAATTTGCTCTCCAGATGGTAAGATCATTGAGGGCAGAGACTATGTTTTTTTTTTTTTTTCTTTTCATCTTTGAATTCTAGGTACACAGTAGGCATTGCTACAAAATGATCAAGAGATTAAGTTTTTGATGATGATAAAGATTATGACATTGACAATTTATAATAGCATGGATTTAACATGCATGAAATAGGAAGAATTTGTTTGCTGAATCCTATTGTATTCCTGTATTTAGAAACATCCTCTTTTTGTAGACTCTGTAAGACTCCTATGAATGGAGGCAACTAAAAAAAGAATAAAAATCTGTGATTAAAATGCACAAAAAAGCATGAAATGTTTTCATTTATAAGGCTTATAGAACATTTTAAAGCAAAGGAAAAATGAGGTGCTATGAAATCCATCATTCAGAATTTATTATTGTTATAATTTTAATGAAATTTCCAAAGTTGGATAGTTATTAAATTTGGGGAGTTTATTTAAAGCTCAGAAGATTGTAACCATCTTAATCTAACTTCTTAATGAATGGATTTGTGTGGTAAAATGTTATGCAAATAACTGTGACCTTATTAACAGAGAGTCCTTTTACTTGTAATTCTTTGATTGGCTTGAAGTATTTCCTTTTGATCCTTTAGAATGGCCATTCACCAAATGTCAGGACACAGTTGCTAATGTCCTGTTATCTGAAAAACACCCATCTGCTATATCATTCAAAAGCGTTTAATATCCATATGTAACATTTTTCATATTCATTTATATGAATAATTCATACCATTCAATTTAGCTTTTCCCAAATACTTTCTAAAACTAGGACACAATGAATAACTTTCATAATGTAGACTGATTTTTGAGCTTTTGAAATAAGAAATGCATATATATATATATAATATATTATTTGTATGCATATGTGTACATATGAATGTATATGTATACGCATAATGTTGGTATATACAGAGAGAGAAAATCAAATCCATGCTATTGTCTTCTTATTGTATTCTTCATAACTGAACTAATAGTATAAAGCTTACTCTTGTTTCTGTATTTGGTGTGTAACTCATTTGGGAGTACATCTGCTTCTCATAAGAATGGCTGAATAAAAGATTCTCCACTGGTTGTAACTCTACTCCTGAACTTGCTTGCAACTGGGAAAGCAATAGACAGTGACAGCTCATTCTGGACTTATTCCCCAACCCTGATGGGTTCCATAGAGTCGTTTGATAATATAGCAGGTGGGTAGACCATCACTTGAGGTCTTTACCAACCATCCTGAAAAAAACAAAAACAAAAAAAACCCTATCCTGATAATGATTCAGCCAGAATCTTCTACTCTTCAACATGATCAGGAAGTAAAACTCTGAATTGCTATCATTCTGGGGAGCAATTCAGTCATTTTGGAGAGTAAGGTAGACTGTGTATACCCTTTCATCTGGCAGTGTCCTTACTGGGTATGTGTCTCTCTCTCTCTCTCTCTCTCTCTCTCTTTTTTTTTTTTGCTGAGGCAATTGGGGTTAAGTGACTTGCCCAGGGTCACACAGCTAAGACATGTTAAGTGTCTGAGACCAGATTTGAACTCAGGTCCTCCTGACTTCAGGACTGGCTCTCTATCCACTGCACCACCTAGCTGCCTCCTGGGTATGTATCTCAAAGAAATCATAAAACAGGACAAAAGACTCCTACATGCAAAAATATTTATAGCAGTTCTTTTTGTTGTGGCAAAGAATTAATGAATAGATACCCATCTATTGGGGAATGACTGAATAATTTATTGCATATGAAAATAATGGAATATTATTGTTCTATAAAAATAATGAACAGGCTGATTTTAGAAAAGCCTGGGAAGAGTTACATGAACTTATGCTAAGTGAAGCAAGCAGAATCAGGAAAACATTGTACATAGCCACAAGATTGTGTGATAATCAATTATAATAGACTTGGATCTTTTCAGCAATTCAGTAATACAAGGCAATCCCAATAAAGTTTGGATGGGAAATGCAATCTGCACCCAGAGAAAGAACTATGAAGACTGAAAGTGGATCAATACATGCTATTTTCACCTTTTCTTTCTTCTGTTTTTTTTCCCTTGTGTTTTTCCCCTTTTGTTCAGATTTTTCTCTCTCAAAATGACTCATATGGAAATATGTAAAAAATGAATACATGTATAACCTTAAAAAATAAAATAAATGTTAAAAAAAGATTCTGTGGGGTAAATGGAAGATAGAAAGAAACAACTCCAAAAGAACAAACTAAATAAGCAATAGTTATAATGAGAAATCTGGAAAAGAGAATGGATTGGCCACAAGGACTCCAGTAATAAATAGAAGGCCTAATAAAACAATTAATCAAAGGGATAAGGAGCTAAAGAGACCACTTAAAACAGAATCTGACAAACTAGCAAAGTAGTGTAATTCAAAAAAAAAAATAATGGGGTCAGCTAGGTGGCATAATGGTTAGAGCACCAGCCCTGAAATCAGGAGGACCTGAGTTCAAATGTGAGCTGAGACACTTAACACTTCCTAGCTGTGTGACCTTGGGCAAGTTACTTAACCCCAATT
>JAJPUD010001103.1:335117-378474 GCA_023553655.1 Myrmecobius fasciatus
AAATAAATAAATAAATAAATAAATAAATAAAAAGTAAAAGAATCAACCTTTGTTTGAGAGAGTCTGGTTGAGGGATAAAAAGGAATTGGACGCATGGTACATGAAGTCCTTATATTTCTTCAGAGATGACAGAATCAAGACCTGAAATGATTATAAATTTTTTTCCTAGGATGCAGATTCAGGATCTTTCTGAGAAGACATAGTGGTACCCTAGGTTAGGGTATCAGCAAATCTTCAGTAAGTGGTAATTGTGGTTAAACAGTGATGTTCCTAATGAAATATTATATTTTCAAAATATGAATCTTTTGATTTATGAATTCTATGATCATGAATTATTTCCATTAACATTGTGTATATTTGTGGGAAAGGGCATCTAAGATTTTTTTGGGGGAAATTTTTCTTGCTTCCATTCCAACTATATTTCCCTGTCCCTTGTCCCCTCACCCCCTCCTGTCCCCCGCAGTAAATACTTTGCTTAATTTTGCCCTTTGGCTGTACCATTAAAAATGGTACATCATCATGTTCAAGTATTCTCTAAGTAGAGCCATTTTTAATTGGATGCTTTTCATCAATCTAAATCAAGGCTGCACAGTGAAGATGACATCTCATAGCTTAATAAGCTGACTTGAAAAACATTTATTAAAATCTCAAGAAAGGGCTTTTCTGTTAGGAGCTCAAAAAATAGCTACCCCCACTTTAGTCATTTCAGACTACCACGATTACATTATACATGGCTTTATGTTATTTCATGTCCTTGTCCTAGGTAACAACAAGAAATAAAATACCTAGGGGTAACCCATTACTGACCATATTCACAGATACTACCTTTATGATGTGTGTCTTTTATGATGTTATTTATTTAACTGTCATTGGACCTGAAGAACTTCCTCTTTTTCTTCCCCTCCTCTTTGGTAACTTATACTAATATTTATTTTTTCATGTTTATCCTTAAGTGATCTAAATGAGTCCTTTAGACTAGTACACACATTTATAGTACAAACACATACACATACATATGAATGTACATGCACATATATGTGTATGCATGCACATATGTACATACATATATGTGTATACACACATTTGTTCCTTCATGTCTCCCTGGCTTTCCAATAACATTTGACTTTCATAATTTTAATTGTTTCTTTCCCACTGTATGTGTGTCAATAATAGAAGGGGAAAGGAGAACTTCCTTTAATTGGCATGTGCTGCAATTACATTTAGAGTGCTTTATTATAATTCATACTGTGTAAGATGCAATTGGTGCTTTTCAGTTCTGGAGAACACCACTATCACAACTTTATGAAAAGTAAAGAAAGCTGTTGGTGACCACTAAGAGAAGTACTGGAAAAATGCCAGCATTAAGAACTGTTCCCTTTCTTTGAGAAAGAATATTAATCTCACATATTACATTATACCTTTATTCCATGGTAAAAACTAGTGAAATGAGATTCCCCAATTTTTAAAAAAATTCATTAAAAGTGTAATATAGAACAAATGTCATGCTAATTCAAATATACCTTGATGTTCTTGATGACTGCTTTCAGATGTCATTCCAAGGTCAAATTTCATTCCCCACCATAACTGAAACTTTTTTGAACCAGCAAACACAGCTTTATTGACATGGTCACTCTTTTTTTTTTTTTTTGCTAAGGCAATTGGGGTTAAGTGACTTGCCTAGGGTCACACAGCAAGGAAGTGTTAAGTGTCTTAGGCCAGATTTGAATTCAGGTCCTCCTGACTTCAGGGCTGATACGCTATCCACTATGCCACCTAGCTGCGCCTACATGGTCACTCTTAATTAGCAAGATAACCCTTCTGTTACTCTTTTAAATCTCTAAAGAGTGATAAACTATGTGTTGCTTCATCATATTATGGCACAGTCAAATTATCTATTCAACTTAAGACTTAGGTGTAGGAATAGGGACTTAGTCAATCCAGGTTTTGATTGTCACTTGATTATTCCAAAACACATTGCCTCTGAGAACCATAACTTAGGTCTGGTCCTTTGTATTTCTCATCTCACTATCCTGACAGTCTAGGAATTCTGGGTTAACTTGGATCAAGCTGAGAGAGTGGCCAGAGGAGTTCCTGTCATAGCCGGCAGTACACACGTATGCTGAAGAATGGTGAGGAACTTGCATTTTGAATAATTATAAAGTACTTTTCTTAGCCTGAGTACATGCTAGAGCTAGCTGTGTTTCTCCATTTAGCTAAGTAACATGCTGTTTCTACCCTGTCACATAGCAAATCCATGCTACTCTGCTGGTCTCTGTTGTTTCATTTGCTCTGTTAGTGGTCAAGCTGTTCCAGAACAGCTGGAAAAGCAGTGGGGAAAACAGATTATTGTAAAGGAGCAAACACTGGGATCAGTAAGACAACTATGTTTCATATTAAAGGAACAGAGGGATGGTCATCTTGCATTCTTTCTCTTTGTAGGTTCAGCTTTCTTTAGGAACCTATATGATATCTCTTTCAATTTCAGAATTTGGACAACAAATGGAATAAATACAGTTAGCTATTTATTTAGAGGTAGACAAGCTCAGACCTGAGTATTCAATATATTCTCTCATGCCATGCGTACGTTTATGCATTGTGAATCTTTGATATTTAGAGGAAAAGATCTCTAAATGTATCCCCATTATGAACTGCCAGTGCCAATATCACCATATCACCAAGTAACAAGGATCAGAAGATGAGAGTTGACATCCTACTAGTGTGCCAGATAGGAACCTCAAGGTTAGGCAGGGAAAAAAAAGACACACTTTTCAATCAGAGGCTAAATGTGGTAAATGACTGTTAGAGCAATAGTAGACTATAAATGGGGGACATAGCTTCTTAGTCTCTTTCTCATCTTAAGCATTTGTTCCTGACATATGGGAATATTTTTCTATTTCATCTCTTATTGGGATGTCATAGAAATACTTGCAGTAAGATTTATAAGCAAAACATTATCTTTAACACTATCTTAATGAAAGCAATAGTAAATGGGGAAAAAAATTGGGGGCCAATGACATATGTACTCATGTATGTGTATGCATATATATGCTATATGTATGTATCTACATACATACACATGTACATAATTGTATATATTAATTTATTTATGAAAATGCTTGTTTTCTGAAGATATGCTCAACAATTTGATGAATCACAAGCAGATTTCAGAAAAGGAGAAAGTGCCCTGGATTCCCATCAGAGTAACTTCGATGATTAAATTTCCTTGTTCCATTTATAAAACATGAATTCAGTGATGGCCTGCTATATGCCACATGCTGCATTGAACATCAGAATGGTGATTGAATGAGGTGGGAAAAGATAAAATATTATCTCCATTTTTTAGAACTTACATTCCATATGATGACCTATTGACATTTTTCAACAGAAAAAGTAGAAGTTTGAAGAATCATCTTTACATTATGGATAAAACTTACATTTTAAATAAAATCTATGGACACCAGAGCAGATAGATATAACACTGAACTTGGAGATAGGACACCTATCCTAGTCCACCTCCACTATTTTCTAACTGTGTGACTCTATGTAATCACTTAATCTCTTACTGATTGAGTTCCTCAGTTGTAAAATGGGAATAATTAGTAGCATCTTCCTCATACTGTTATTAGGAGTGTAATTGGGATAATGCATGTGAAATACTTTAAAATTTTATAAAAATATATATAAATTTGAGTTAGTTCACCTATATAAACATAAAGAAAGTATATAAATAAGAAGTAGCTTTTGTAAACTACATGATGATCACAAGTGAAAAGAACTTTGCCATGCATTTAGATTGATTTACCAATAGGAATCAAGGTTGGAATTAATTAAAATGTAAATTTTAAGTTTTATTTTGACATAAGAAACAATCCAAAATAAAATTCAAAGAAATCTGCAACAAAGTATATTCCCTCTAAGCAAACAAAAAATTTTAAAAAGTAACTTCAAGTGACCATTCTTTATTTTTTATAAAGGAAGCTCATGTGTTTTAACTCTGGTACATTAATAGCAAGGTTACCCATTGTTTTAGACCTATGGTTTGGTACTTTTGAATATTTTAGCAAAAAGTGATACAAATAAAATAGTTATTTCATATTTAAGTAAAACTCAATAAAAATAAATGTCAAGCAGTTGTTTACTTAGACAGTGGACTTTTATTTACATTAACATAAAATGATGACTAAAGATACTTACATAATGTGATCATAGCATTGCAAATCTGATTTAGTGAACATTCAATTAAACAGAAATCTCGTCATTATCTCTTATTTTCAGCCTTCACTAGGGAAATGATAATAAGAACTATAACTTGCTTGGAGTTACCAAAGTTTTGTTATAGAGTGTGAAATTTAGATGCTGCAGTGATTTAAAACATGCACTCCTTTAGCAAAGTTGAAAAAAGTAAGAAGTAAGTTTAGCTACTGGCTGAAGAGAAGAAAAAAAAAAGCTTTTCAGATTTTGATGACAAGGTCCATTCTACCTCCAACTAGAGTGTTATTTTTTTTTCTTTCACTCCTTTCTTTCCATGTGGAACAAAACTACTCTATACCTCCTCCACTCCACCATAAATAGAATTACCTCCTCTCTCATTTCATCCCAAGCAATAATTTCGACATTACCTCCTATCCAAATTGTATGAGCGGGAGGAAGCCTCCCTAATGGAGTAAAAAGAACATGGTTATACTAGTCTCGTAGTCTAGAACAAATGAATTCCAAGAGGTCCCTTCCAACTCTTATCTCCCATTACCTATATCATTATAGCAACAAATTCTCACTCTCTTTCAAATAAATTTAAATTAATTACTTCTTGTATCATTTTCATATCAGAAATTATAAAGTTGGTTGAGGGTATATCTCATACTGTTTGTCCAATTTGATATGACTTGCTCCTCCAGGTACTAAAATTTCTAATTACTGCTTTTGCTATTAATTTGTGCTTGTAATGACCTGAAGTTGTTAAAAATCAGAATAAATAAAACATATTCCTATAGTTTCCTTATTAATTTTATTGTATTGTATTCTAATTCTAACTGGTAATTTGATAATGATGTATAGGGTAAGTATATTAACTAAAATAGTTCCTCGCCAAGATGATATATGGTTGGCAAATTTATGATTTAAAGCAGATAGTAAATAAGAAAAGTCTTTACCAAATGCATTTTTTTTCTAATTTTTTTTACACATTAATCTCTATAGTTAAAATAATATGATTTAAAGGAACTAAGTCATGGTACTTTTTATGAATTTTTATAATTATATGAATCAGAAAGAACTAAGGCTACAGAACAATTTGACATCACATATTTTTGAAGCTTTTGTATTTCACAACAAATTTTGTTTTTCCTTATCTTCTCATATCCAAAAATATCTTTTATGTCTGGCTTAGTTTAGAACTGGGATACTTTTCTGTATTTGTAAATAAGAATTGTAACTCCCTTATTGACCATTAAAAGTCAATATCTACTCAAGTAATTTTTCTGATATAAACACAGATTTTTACATTACATAATTACTTTAAATACAAGTCTTATTACCACTTTCTTACTATAATATGTTCAAAGAAACCTATTTTCTTCTAATATCTTGATAAGGTATCTATTAAAGTCCTACTTCAGTGCATCATCATGATGTAGAAATGAGTCTGGATCCTCAAGAGGTATTCCAGTGTAATGCAAACTCTGATATATACTATCAAATAAAAAACACTTTAAGATAGATCCAGCAGGGCCAACCCATCCAAATTCATAGTGTCTCATTATTGGGATATTATCTGCTAGTTGTTAGAATGTCAAGTCAGAATAAATTACGGGTCTAGTCTATGAAGAATGAAGTGGTTGTAGCTTCCTTGGAAAGAATGTCTCTCAATGTAATAACAGGCTCTTGATTTATTGAAATATGTGGTCATTCTTTAGTGTTTCCTGGGAGAGTCAGTGCTTCTTTGGCATAATCAGAATATAATATAGTGGTAACAATTCTTCAAAATTATCTTGACCTAATATTACTAAATAATATTTTCTTGAAACAACTTTGCAATTGTACTATAAGGAAAAGAATATTTTTCTTTGTAACATCTTCTAAAAAGTATTTTTCCTTTTCTTTGCAAAATTGAACTTTCATAAGCAATGATGGAAAAATATTTTAATATGACATCTAGCCTGAATTATGTGTATGCTATTAGAGTGTAATTCTTTAGTAAATATCCCAGTAGTTTCCATTTCCTAGTGCTAGGTATGATCAGAATATAATACTACCTAGAGGAACTTGCTTTAATTTCAGCCTTATTATGCGATGACATCATTTGGTGGGTTGAATAGAGAGAAAGAATTAAGAACCCAAAAGCTCTGAAAGCTTTCTTAATTAACAGTCACTTAGAAAATCACTCATCTTTATAAGACTATTTTTATCCTTCATTTATAAAAAGGTATTGCCAAAAAACATTAAGCTTCATATTTTGCTTTTGAGTTGAAAAGTATTCCTACTCTAACAATACCCCTATACATTAGTCCCTTCTAAATTACCACAATACTATTAGGTTGTATATTCTTGAGTTATAACTATATAAATGGAATGCAGATGTGACAGAATGATTCCCAAGACAATTAATAGCAATATGGTGGAGTCTAATTACTTGATAATGTTAGCATTTTCAATTTCTATCATAATGCTAGCAAAGCATCATAAAGAGATTTATTTAAATGCTGTGTACAACATATTATTTTTGGTTTATTCTTTATATCATCTCTCATAATTTTGAAAAAAAATTAACTACTTCCTTCCCTTCCTTTTTACTGTCATTGTCAATATTGTGGAATGGACCTTAAATATCTGACGCATTGAGAGAACCTCTTTAAAAAATCTTCCATTTTCCTTTTCATTTCTAATTCATCTTTGATATTATCACCAAAATAAATCTCCTCATCCACTAGCAGGTCCATAGCACTGCTCTGCTCAAAAATTTATAGGCCATGTACTGTTTGTTAGGGAAAAATCTCCTTTATCTTGTATTCAAGTTTTTGCAACTTAGTCACATGCCTGAAATGTTGTCTTTATTTTATTTTGCTTCCATGTTGGAAGCCTAAGCTTCAAGTAAATTCTCTGCTTTTTATGACAACTCACAATGTTAATTTTGGTCATAATGTTCTTTTTTTTTTTCTTATACCTATTGATTTTTCTCCAGTTTAAATACTATTTACTCTATGATGTCTTCTTGTTTTCCCTAATGACAATGACATTCTTTCTTTAAGTTCATTCAGATGATATTTTTTTTTTTTTTTTGCTTTTTTGCTGAGGCAATTGGGGTGAAGTGACTTGCCCAGGGTCACACAGCTGTTACGTGTCTGAGACCAGATTTGAACTCAGGTCCTCCTGACTTCAGGGCTGGTGCTCTATCCACTGTGCCACCTAGCTGCCCCTTCAGATGATTTTTTTGAACTTTTTATGCATTATTGTATTTTGTACAATTAATTGTATTTGCATTTGATTCCTCTACCAGACTTATGATTTGAACTTTCTATTTCTATAGTTTTTACATAATATGCTGTGCTTTTAAAGTACTATGAGTACTTTAAAAATAATTGAGTTAAAAAATAAATATTTTTATATATTTTATATATAAATATATTTTATATGTAAATATGTATTTTATATATTTATATATTAAATAAATAAAAATAGTAAAAATGCTAGTTGGAAGACTTGGGGAATCAGTCTAAAAAGTTATTTCCTATAATTTGTAGCCATTTTAATATCAAAGATTCAAATGTCCAATTACATTTTATCCCTGTCAAGATATGATATTATGTATAATTAATCTTGGTATTGGATTTCTGAAATATCATAAAGAAAATACATTATTATTGAAAGTAAAATTTGTGAGATTAAGCATTTTTATTAACATTTAAAATAATCTCATCTATTTTGTGCATATGATATGATAAAAATCACCTTATCCATTTTGCAGCTAGGTAGCATAGTAGATAGTCAGGCCTGAAGTCAGGAAGATCTGGATTAACATTTAAACTCAGAAAATTATTAGCTGTGTGATCTTGTGCATGTCACTTAACCCTATTTACCTTAGTTTTCTCATTTCTAAAGTGAGCTAGAGAAGGAAATAGCAAACCGTTCCAGCATCTTTGTCAAGAAAACCCCCAAAAGATATCTTGAAAAAACTGAAAATGACTAAATAGCAACAATCACATTTAGTTTTCATCTTCCAAGAATTCAGTTATTCTATTGAAACATAGTTTGCTATGATTTGTTCTATTATATTATTGGCTTTTGATGCCTTTATCTTCTAAATGAATAAATTAAGTGTCCTTAATTTAAAAGTTTTAAATGAAAAACAGTTAACAAAAACAAACCTTTGATTTATACTTTCTCTTAAAATAAGAGTATAATAATGTGTTCAACCACATATAGCTCATTACAGAACATAAGCAACTATGAATATTTTATCATAACCACTTATGAAGAAACAGCAGGGCTCCTATTACATGTACTATAGCAAATTCATCTATGAAGCCATAAATACAATCTTTTCAGAGTAACAATAGGTAAGAAAAAAATGAGTCTTCTGTTGCTCACAGAAGATACTGAATTTATTGTATTCACAGAAGAAGGCTTTTCTTGATTAAGGTTATTTTTACATATGCAGCAATAGAACATTTACAGAAGGATTCCAACAGGGACTTTCAATTCTACCAATCATTATAGGAGTCATATACACAGCAGCAAAGTAAAACAGATGCCCAGAAATACCAGTGATTGTTGACAGTACTGTCATGTGTATACATAGGCCAATGGTGACTAATTTAAATAACAAACTCACTTAATATAATTGATAGTTTCTGCTGTCATCTATATACTTATACTGCATATACCTGGGTTACCAACATATAAATTTTCCTATTAATAAAAAGTCTCTATTTTATGTGGCAAAGTTAATTTTCATATATTTTAGTTACTTGACATTAGGCCAAAAGTTAATAATTGCTAATATTTACATATTGTATTGTCTATATTTTCTATGGCAAAGTTAATTTAGTTACTTGACTTTAGGCAAAGAGTTAACAATAATGGCTAACATTTACATACTGTATTATCTGTCATTTCCAACTCTTTGTGACCCATTTGAGGTTTTATTTATTTATTTTTGTAAAGGTACTGAAATGATTTGTGAATTTCCATTACCAGTTCATTTTATAAAAGATGAAATTGAGGCAAACAAGGTTAAATAACTTGTCCAGGTTCACAAGGCTAGGAAGTATATGAGGCTGAATTTAAACTTAAGAAGATGAGTTTTCCTGATTCCAAGCTCAATACTCTATACATTATACTTCCTAGTTGCCCATCAACATTTATATAGCAATTATTATAAGACAGGCTAAGTGCTGCATTTTGTATGCTTTAATTATTATTATCTCATTTAACCCTTGCAACTATCTTAGAAGGGTGTTATTATTATCCCCATTTTACTGATGAAGAAAATTATTTTCCCAGAGTCATAGAACCAGGTTGGATGAAATGAAGTCTTTCTGACTTCATTTGTGTTCCATGTGTAGAACTCTATTCATTGAATTATCCAGTGGTCCCATACATAAATGGGTAGAAAATGTATAAAACTTTTTCAAGTATTTTTTTTTTACAATCTTTTCTTCCATTTCCATAAAGGTGCATAAAGTACATAGTGCTATCAATCAATGGACAAGCTTTTATTAAAACAAGTATGTGCCAGTCACTGAGCCAGAAGCTGTAGGTGCAAAGTCAGTAATACTTTAAGTAGTTTGTTTGTGAGGGGTGTCGCCATTTCCAGTTGATCTGTATCTGGTCCATTGGTCCCAGAGGGGAAAGTGAGGCAGGTAACTTTGCACAGCATGTCAGGGTATCACCTCCCAAGTGTCATGGTCCTCTTCCAGAAAAAAGGTCAAACAACAACCAAAAAAAATCCTTTGCTTCTTATCTTCCCAGCCCATTAGATTGTATACTTCTGGAGGGCATGGACCAACTTTTACCTCTTTGTTTTGTGTTGTTTTGTTTCCTGGTGCTTAACACTATATCTCCTCACTTGATAGACTTGAAAAAAGTTTACAGATTATTGACCAATGACTCCTCCATGTGCATACTTTTGACTTCTCAAAGTACTTTTGAAAAGTAAAAAACTGACCTCTATGTGCTGAGCATATAATTACAGATAAAAATCCATGATGCAAAACTCTTTTTTTTTTTTTTTAAGTGTGACTGGGGTTTGTGGGAAGGGCAAAGAGAAAAGGTGTGTATATGTACAGTAATTGTAATAGACAGGATCTGGATGGAGAAAAGGAATAGGGATAGACAATCAGAAATAGTCCCTGATGAAGCTCATCCTGGGTGGTTCTTTCTGCATTGCCATGCTTAATTGATGTTTGATCTAACTGAGAAATTGTGGGATGATCTCAAATGTCCCCAGGGCTACATTCAAACATCCCAATTTTCTCAGCCCTACAAGTAGGCTAACAGAATGCTTTAATGATAGCTCAGGACTTGAGCCAAAATTGGGCTGTGCTTAGGCTCATTAACATTGCACTATTTTCCCTTTTCTTCAGAATATTGTGATGTGATGAAGCCAGATACCTGGTGGTCTCAAAAAACCTAAAATATTATCTTCACAGAGTAAATCATATTAATGCATAATCTTTTGCTTCTGAAATTCATTAATTGAAGTAGTTAGAGAGAGGGAGGCATTCACTTACATAGAATGATTTTTTTTTTAAGTGAAAAACCCCTACACTGTGGCATCTGGCTTTACTAGAGTAGGGCCCTTGGGAGAGATTAAATGGTAGCTTCCCATAATTCAGTACTAGTAAAACTAAGCCATTCTTCAAAGTCATTCTATAAAGTGAATTAGACAATCCATAAAATTGAACTTTCATTAAAATGTGTTATGTAACGTTCTACGACTATCTCCATAACTTACGTAAGAATCATGATAAAAATACCATCATATCATAAAACTGAAGTGTTAGTGAAATTAAGAGGTTGTTTCAGCCTGATGAAGAGGATATTGGTTTGCAGCTATCCTAAAGAAATATGAGAATACATTGATGAAGCAGGTTGAGAGCCTCTTCAGAATCACACACACACAGTAATAAGAAGAGATATTTTAACTTGTTATTTGAACTAAAAGACTATGCCAAGAACTGGCCTTATTAAAAAGTTGTCAAAAATTTGAAGGTATAAAGATTTCAGAGGCTGTTTTAGAGAGAAGCTCAGTCTGGGGCTCATAAACTTAAAAAAGTTTGACTACTGAATTTTAATAGTATAATCTTCTTTTGTAAACCTATGTATTTTATTTAGTGTATTTTAAAATCTTAGAAGGGATCTATAGGTTTCACAAAAGTATAAATGAGAGGGTACATCCTACATAAACAAAATAATAACAATAGCTGACATTTATGTAGCTCATTAAGATTTATGAAACACTTTACAAATATTATTTCATTTGACCTTCTTATTGATGCTGTTATTATTCCTATTATATAGATCAGGAAACTGAGGCAGGCAGAGATTAAGTGACTTTGTGATCCTGTTTGCCTCAGTACATTTTCTGTAAAATATGTTATTATAAGTTTCTGCAAAGGAGAATGTTGAAAATTATCTTTGTATGTATTTTGAAAATAAAAAAAATATTATTATGAAAAAATAAAGTAAAACATGTTCAGGTCCTTTTTTGCTGAAGTGCCAAGTGACAGTTACTTTACTAACAATGTATACATTACTATTAATAAAATGCAATATTTCCCTGGGAAAAATAAAAAAATAGGTTAGAGAAGGAAATGGCAAACCACTGCAGAACCCTTACCATGAATACCACAAATGAGGTCATGAAGAGTAAGACAAAACTGAAATGACTGAACAATATCAACAAACTAGCACAGTGCCTTACAATAAATATTTGATGAATGATGATGTTATGAAAATATGACTGAAGAGACTGATAATGTTTAGCTTAGAGAAAAGAAGGCTAATGGAAGACTTGCTAATTGCTTTTAAATATTTTAAGAGCAGGACAGCTAGATGGTGCAGTGAATATAGCACTGGCCCTGGAATCAGGCAGACCTGAGTTTAAATCTGGCCTCAGAAATTTAACACTTCCTAGCTGTGTGACCCTGAGCAAGTCATTTAACCCTAATTGTCTGATAAATGAATGAATGAATAAGTAAATAAATAAACAAAAATATTTTAAAGGCAGTCACATTATTTTATCTCAGTTACACCGTAGTTTAGACGATTTTGTTCAATTTTAGGTAGCATATTTTTGGAAGGACTACAGTAAACTCCATTAATTAAAAGAAACTTAACAAATATTTATTAAATACTGAAGGTTTGTAAGTATTGTGCCTAGATCTGGGGTTTAACAACAAAGAATGAAGGAATTTTCTTTCTCAAGGAGCTCAGGTTTATTCAGAGAGGCCAACTTGTACATATATAAACAAATAAAATAAAAATATATGGAATAAATACAAGCTAATTAGAAGGGGGGACAGTAGCAGTTTTAGGGATTAGGAAAATTTTCACATAGAATATGGTGTGTCAACTCTATGTTTATAGCAAGAGAAGGATTCAGTGGAAATATTCCAGGCATGTGGAATAACAAATGTAAATGTCTGAAAATGAAAGTTGGACTACCAGGTATAATATAATATATTATAATATGTGCATAATATAATAATAATGAGGAGGTCATTACTACTGGATTGTAAGGGGAATAATATATAATGAGTATAGAAAAGCAAATTGGAGTCAGATTATGAAGGACTTTAAAAATTAAACAGTGGAGTTTATATTTTATATGAGAATGTAGAGGGCAACATGGTCATAAGTATACTTAAGGAAAAATAATGTTGGCAACTTCTGAGAGTTATATCAGAGTACAGAGAGGCTTGAGTCAGAGAGATCAATTAGAAGGCAGTCACAAAAATCTAGGCAATAGATGATAAGATTCTAAACTAAGTTCTGAAAGGGGACAATTGGGTGCTAAAATATCACAAGTTCATGCCATATGAAGATCTCGTAAAGAAAATGGGCAAGTTTAGTCTTGAGGAAAAGTTAGTTAAGTAAAATGAACTGACAGTGACCAAGTTGATGAAACATTTTACATCCATAGTCCACCAACTTTCTAAAGAGAAGAGTGCAAAGAAAGAAAAAAATAAGTTAGAAATATCTAACAATGAGATGGGATGTGTTATAAATTAATTACTTCCTTAGCAAAAGGCAATGCAGAAATTGAATTAGCTTCTGTCAAATATACTGTAAAAGAGACTCCTGAAGTGAGTGAAGATTATGTTTCTTCTTCTTTCCCAACCATGGAATTCTTCATCCAGATCATAGCAAGATAGTGAGCTAGCTAGGTACCTATGTATCTAACTACCTATGATACCTACCTACCTACTTACCTACCTACCTACCTACTTATCTATCTATCTATCTATCTATCTATCTATCTATCTATCTATCTATCTGTCTAGATACAGGTACTAGTAATGTTTAACATCCCCTATCCAAAAACCCATGACTTAACTTTTAAGATTAATCTATATTAATAGAATTTTCTCCATCATTTTCTTACATCTAGAAAACCAGAAAATTAATATATCAAGCCATGAATTGCAGCATTTGATAATATCCAAGATGTAAATGCTCCCACTGAAAATTTAATAATCAGCTCTTTTGAAGCTATATAAGTTGACTCCAGCAAAATCCTGAATTTATCTAAAATAAATAGCTAGAGAAATAAAATAATTTTAATTATTTTAGTTTCTCTATTTAAATAGGCCTTGTTATGTGCTAAGACACTGTGCTAGGTACTTTTTATAAATATGATTTTATCTGACCCTCATAACTTAAAGAGGTAGGTGCTATTATCATGTTTATTTTATTGAGAATGAAACTGAGGCTGAAGCCCAGGATTATCCAGATAAGTGTTTGAAGGTAAAATTTTAAGTCAGGTCTTCCTGACTACAGATCCAGTGTTCTATCACCGCACCACCTAACTGTACCTTCCTCCTTCTCAACTCTTTCTCTCCTTCTCTCCCTTTTCTTCTCCCCTTCCCTTCATATATATCTTTATGTGATATCTAGCTACCTAATTGGTCTGTATCTGTTATCTTATGTAATTTGACATAATCACAGATGAGAAACAGCTATTTAGGCCCTTGTTATAAAGTCACTTTTCTCTAAACATTAGAATTTTAGGCACCAGATAAAAATAAAATCTGCCATGAAGGTCAGCCTGTCAGAGGGAGAAGTTTTTCTCAAAGTATGTTTCAGAAAATCATAGCAGTCTCTGAAACCCTTTCAGAGGATCTATACATCCAAAATTGGTTTTTAACCTTAACATGATAAATATATATAAATATAACTCACATAGACAAAAACTCCTTGGACAGATCCTCAATAATTTTGAATAGTGTAAAGGAATACTTAGAACAAAAGTTTGAGAACCACTGAGATAGAGTAAAAGCACTGCTATTATTTTCATATTGCTCACGATAAAATCTGTATTTTTCTCTTTTCAAGTATTTGTATCTCCTTAAGGTACTGGTCATTGTTTCATGAATGTAATCATGGATTACCATGAGTTATGCCCACAGAATGAAAATTCTGTCAGGCACTTTCAAGCTGTAAAAAATGATGTTCAGGCCCAGTGATATGCTGCAATTTGGAGAAGGCTTATCACCAGGTTGGGTAATGACATTTTCATCCAAAATAATCTATTTATCTATCTTATTAAGCCAAGTAGTATCCTGGATATTGGAAATAAATAGGCAAAAATGAAATAGGTCCTATTCTCAAGTTGATTACAATCTGTCAGGGAAAATCACATGTGTATATATATATATATGTGTGTGTGTGTGTGTGTGTGTGTGTGTGTGTGTATAAATGTGTGTATATATGTGTGTATAAATGTATAAAGGATTCACAGAAATCAGACACAAGGTAATCTTGGATGGGAGCCCATAAGTAGTTGAGGGAATCAGGAAAAATTCTTTAGGAAAGGATATTATATGAACTAAGCCTTACAGGAAATCAAGGACTATAAAAGGATATCACCTCTCAATCTGCACTGGTAGCTGTTAAAATCACAGATCCTCAAAGCACTCAAGGAATAAGTATTTGTCTTTGCAGATTAAAAAATTCTACCACATGGTGGCATATAGCATAAGAAAGAAAGAATATCACTAAGATTAGTTTGAGAGAGGCAACTCTATTTGCAAAGATAATAACTGACCTCTGTTTGGAAGACATTGTGGCCTGGTCCTAGAGATACAAAAACAATGAATAAATTAATCCCTTTTGTCAATAAGCTTGTCTTTTATTCATGGGAAACAATAATGCATATATAAAATAAATATATCCAGAATAAATACAATCTAGTTAGAAGGGAGAAGACTTGCAGTTGTAGGGATTGGAAAAAGATTCACAAACACTATGGTTCTTCAGCTATATCTTATGAGAGGGATTTGATAAAAAAAGTGAGAAGAGAACACATTCCAGGAATGTGGTATTGCATTACTCTGAAAAGAGAATTCTATCTCATTTCCATGCAATGGTCTGTTAGGAAGCAAAATATTGTTTCATTGTCTCTGAGGAGAAGCATCCTGTGATTTTCAGTGTAGCATTGTTTTCATCATAAAAGTAATGTTTTGTTACAACAGAGTCCCAACATAGGATTTTCACTTTTTTTGTTGTTGTTTGCTTGCATTTTGCTTTCTCTCTCATCTTTTCCTTTTTTATCTGATTTTTCTTGTGTGCATGATACTTGTAGAAATATATATATATATATATATATATAAGAATTGCCCATGTTTTACATATATTGAATAACTTGCCTTCTAGGGGAGGGGCTGGGGGAAAGGAGGGAGAAAAAAATTGGAACACAAGGTTTTGCAAGGGTGAATGTTGAGAACTATGTATATGTTTTGAAAATAGAAATTTTTAAAAAATGTTTCAGAAAAAAGATTTTTAAGACAGCAAATTATTCTGGAGAAGGCACAATGTTAAAATTGTTGAAACCAAGCAGCACAACAGTCAATGGAAAACAAAGAGTTTTCATTTCTTTAGTACAGAAACCTTCCACCAAGGAAAACTGGCATCTTCTCTACATGTTACATGATGCAAACCCTAAACCAGATTATTCTCAGGAACTGCTAAAATGAGGATCAAAATGAGATGGTCTAGTTAACGAAAGCTAAAATGAGAGACTGTCTATTTAACATCTTTAAAGATAAACACATGTTACCTTTAAAGCAACCTTGATGGTAATTAATTTTCCCAGACTGTCTTATTTCCATAAGTTAAGATACTCATAAGGTGAAATCTATCAACCATAATTGCATACAAAAAGGAAACTAGCTTTCTTGATTGGAACATCTTAAAACAGGTCTTGGAACTGGTCATCCAGGTGGATTCAACTGGCTCTTCTTTAATTCCTCCCTGACTCCTCCCTGGTTCCCCTCCCATTGCATTTAGATTCTGCTTCCACTCCCCTGAGACTTTAAAAATTGTTTCCCCCCAAAACAAATTGCTCATTCATTTATAACTCTGCTTTGTTTAGTTGCATTTTTGACTGAGTCTGTGATTTATAGAGAGTTCTCTTACAATAGTTCTCAAACTTTTTGATCTCAGAAATTATTGAGAAAAACTCTATACTCTTAAAGATGATTGATTCCCTAAGACCTTTTGTGTGAATGTATGTATATATATTTACTATACTCTCAAATAAATGAATAAATTATTAAAATATCTGGCCTTTTAAAATTCATAATAAACTCATTATGTTTATATATAAAAAAGTAGTTTATATAAAAAAGTTTTGTAATAATAATAATCAGGTAAAGTATGTATAGAAGATATCCCAGAAGGAATAGATTCAGATTATTCACAAAATGTAATGTTGCTTGGTATATATTTATAGACTTGGGTGAAAGTCTTTCTCCTATATTGGAAAAGTAAAAGCAAAAAGCTCTTCATGATATTTATATTACTTTGGACACTTTGGTGTACCTTGATTCCAGAACACAATGACCTCTCCTTAGGCATTTGAACTTCATTCACCTAGATTTTCAAAAGTCTGATGCAGAGGCTGCATTTTCTTGAAAATGTAACACCTGTTTGGAAGTAATACAAGGCCAACTATTTAATGCACAGGGAAACTGGTAAGGCTCCAGAAATCCCAAACTTTGAATAAAATGGCACCATCTGCTTTAGAGACTGAGGGCAGTCATTCCATGAAAGAATCCATGCTGTACTGTGAAAACTAAAAATAATCTTCAGGACCAATGCATATGCTAAATGTTCACACTTAGCAATGTGGAAAAGACAGCAGCCATTCCTAACAAACACCTTGTGCAAATCAATTGGACAGTCCCAGAAACACCTTCTGCTTATTCATGGCAAGGTGCCAGAGTACTTATCCTTCCTGATATTTTCCTGCTTTTTTCCATTATAGATACAGTCACATACCAGGCACATGTAGGCAGCTTCCTGTCACAGAGATTTTAATGTATGTGCTAAGTAAACTGTAAGATTCAGTTAGGGAACCATTGTCTTGGACAATTGTCTATTTTGGCTATACTTAAAATGTCATTTTCATTTCATATACTTGCTTTCAAAAAGGAAAAGAAGGTGAGAATAGAGTGAGCATGGAGTGACAATTTTTATTTTATTTTTTTCTTTATTTCTGGTGGAAGGATGAAAGCATTATAATACAGTAAGGTAAAAAAAAAAAGATTAAAATTTTCATACCCTTTGACCCAGAAATCTGAAGTGTGTATGTGTGCATGTATGTGAAAGTATGAATCTGAAAGAGATAAAAGACAAAAAAATTACATTTACCACATTTTTCCTAGCAACATTTTTGTGATAATGACAAAAAGAAAAAGGAAAAAAAAAGAAAACAAAGTAGAGACCAGAAATTGGTGAATGGTTGAAGAAATCATCACTTTAACACTTTGTAAACTGAATATATATATATGTATATACATATATACATATATATATATTTACTATAAGGAATATAAAGAATTTTGAGAAATTAAGGAAGACTTATCTGAATATGAATAAACAGAACACAAAATGGACACTAAAATAAAGTTGAATTTTGAGTAGATGACCAATCTTGTCTATGGAGAATATGGTCTTTCAGAAGCCAAGTAGGGGACTTTGGGACAGAAGCCAAGTTGCCGAAACTATCAGATTTATTCAGTGTCTATTGTTACAATAAATTGTACTTCTTTGCCTAAAATTCAGGCTCATTAAATGATGCTGAGGTATATCTGAAAATGACTAATGGAAAAAAATCAAAACAAAACTTATTATTTTATAAATGACATTTCTTGTGTGTTATCATTATGCTTAATGTAACTAATGTTGACTATTAACAAGTATAAAAAGCACAAGGGAAAATAGGTTTCTTAAATATTTTCCATTAACTGATACTCAGTAGACATACCTTAAATAAAAGCATAATTGGAGATTGTCTTATTTATGTGTTTTGCAGAAATTAATTTTACACTGAGTAAAATAAAAGCAGTAAAAATGAAATTATTTGGCATTATGGTTTGGTGTGGCTAGAACTGTAAATATTTTTAAGGGTCCCTAAACTATACATCTACTACTCAGTACATTTGCTTTTGAGAGGGGAAAAATTATCTAGATCCCTGGTAATTTTCCCCACTAATAAGCCATTAGACAAATGTTCAAATCCCTAAAACTTTTCAGTATTATGTAGTAGCTAGCATAGGGGTGGGAGAAGTGTGAAAGGAGGAAGCAAGTACTATAATTTTTTTGCTGGTTTGATTGATGAAAGGGACAAAAAAAACTAAAGAGTAAAATATTAAAAATGAGATCTGCATACTCAGCTAGCTAGTTTTCAAGAATGAGCCAGTATTCAAAAGTAGTTTTCAAAAGAGAGATGAGTTATTTATTTCTTCATTAATGAGTAAAACTGCTCAGGCAGTGCATTCCATCCTACTTATTGCTTTTCTCCTGTCTTCAGACTAGTTGGCTAAGTATTAGAAAGTGATAAAACCATGCTTCTATAAAAATTATCTGAAGTGAGAAACATCCTTCTTAACATGATTGGACAAAGCATGTTAAAACAGAGAACTAAATTATATAATTACTAAAAAAAAACCAAAACAAAACCCCAAAATAAAAAAAAAACAAAAAACAAATGTAAAAAGGCAAACAAATATACTAACTAAAAATATAACACAAGTTATATCACCCTCTTTACAATCAGTGATAGAATATATAATAGCAATAATGAAGAGATTATACTTTGGAAAAGATGAACAAATCCAGAAATTCAAATTAAACACTAAGAAAAAAAATTATAAAAATCAAAAAAAAGAGATTTAAAAAAAAATTAAAAATAAAATTCACATCTTTTTAAAATAATAAAATAAACAATTATATGATGTGTTTTAAAAAGAGAAAAGGGAAAACCAAATGACCAATATCAAAAATGAAAAAAGAAGAATTTACAATAAATGAAGAAGAAATAAGGAATATTATTAGAGACTATTTAGTTCAACTATATGACAATAAAATCAAAAAACTTAAATGAAATACATTAGTATTAATATAAAATTATAAAATATCCAAAATAATATAACAAGAATTTCAATAACCCCATTTCCTAGGAAGTAAACAAGCCTTCAAACTTTTAATGGATTTTTAAAGGGGAAAAATATCAATTGGATAGGTTAACATGTAAATTTAATCAAATTTCTAAAAACAATAAATTTCAATATTGTTTGTATAAGCTTGTAAATGCAGCTAAAGAAGAAATCCTAACATTCTTTTCAGGACATAGATGTGGTCTTAATATATAAACCAGTAAAGATCAACACTGAAAAAGAAAATTATGAAGCTATATTCTCTAATGAATAATGGTATGACACTACTACATGTGAAATTTATTCTCTCCTTAAATTTCTTTCAATAACAAAAGAATAGGACCAAAAGAAAGCAAAACCTCACTGATTTCTCTTAGAACTTGCTTTGTTACTTGACTCTCTTTATCTAGTCCCTTCTGTATCTGCTTCTGACTTTGAGTGAAAAGAGCAGAAGTTATCCTGAAGGAGCTGTATTCTCACCCTTTTGCAGATCTGAGCTGCAATTTCATTGTAGGGAGATTCCAATAAAGAATTTCTAATACAGATCAATATAGTCTTGGTTGCCATGTGTCCAATACATTCATTTTTAAAGGTGAAATGTAAGTGAACCCCAAATTTTAGAGTTTAAAATTTAGGACTCTCCTTGAGATAGTTATGAAATAATCTATAAAATTAAACTGACAACTTTTATGAGAGCATCTAGGAGTTCTGACCTGGTCAAAACCCCTTATAAAACTCCTCATGGCCATTCTTTTTTTTTCTCCATGAATACTATAATTTTCAATAATGACATGCCTACAGACATACAGCAGAATAAATGCTTTAATAAAAGAGAATCTAGCTTACACATCATTATCTTCTGTCAGTGATAGAACAACATATTATGTTTCAGCTTTAGCTAAAGTTTATGGATATAGGGAAAGTTGGGAAAGGTAGAAGGGAAAGAAACAATACACTCCTAAATGATTCAGCTTTACATTTGAGGTAGGAAGAAGTGAAAAAAAAAATGGATCCCTTCCATAGGTACAAGCACATTTAGGCAAATAACAAGTACCATCTAGCCAGTTCTTTGCTGAATAAATAAGACATGCATTACTCTACATGCTTATGCTTATTTTGAATCTATGGTCCATTTTAATAGTAGTGCCCTTCATTTTCCATTGACTCCCTCATTTTTTACATAATAACCTGATGGGTATCTGCACCCCTTCATACACATTCCCACCCCAACAAAGTACTTTTTCCTGGTTCTAGATTCTGTCTAGTTGGAAAACACCATTCAGGAAGGACCAAATAGGTAAATTATAATTCAAAGAAAGAATGATGCACATATTTTTTAAAAAATATTCTACAGGGAAGGAGTATTTGTGAATGGAGAAAATATTTTTAGTTGATGATGGTGGTCAAAAAATGTAACATAGGGAATATTGTAGATAGCAGAGTCCTGAAGGAAGAAAGGAACTTTGAAATATGGGGATTGATGATAGAGTAATTTCCTGGTATGGAGAAAGACCCTATAAATATGAATACATATGAGTACATTCTTCATTGCCTATCATTTTGTCCTCTCTTATTTATCTTTTTTTCTCAAGATAAATACAAACTGATCCTCTATGTTTTCATAGAATGGTGGCAGCAAAAGGAAAATTTCTGGGGTTTAAAAAGGGAATGGTCAAGAAGTGGTCAAGAATTAGAAGTAGTAGTTGTGAGCCACTCATAGGGAGCAAAGTGGTAATTTTAAGATAGGTTTCCTCCCCCCCCCACTGAATTTTTGAGGGTAGAAGTGAAGAAGCTATTGGAGAAGGAAAATCTAAAGACCTCCAAAAGAATGGGGAGAAGTTTGATAACTAATTTCCTGAGGAATTTCAAATAGATAGGATCCAAGCTCCAAGAGGAAAGGATCTCTCAAAGAAGAACACTTAACTAGATAATTTCTAAGAAACTCTCCTACTCTAAATCTAACTAACTCATACAAAAACATGGTAAGGTTGAATTTATAGTTATGTTGTCATATGACATGTATTGACCACAATTTTGTCATAGAATCCACCTTGCTCTATGCTTTTTGATAAAAGGTAGTTTTCATTCTCATTGTATTCTCCAAAGTGTTCTCAAATATACATTATCAAGCAGAAACTCTGATCAGGCTGGTATCAACTATTCTCATGAGCTTTTCATGCAAGCAAATCCCACAGTGCAATAACTGGTTTTACTGCCATGCCCATCAAATTGACTTTTATACAAACTAAGCTTAAAGAAAATACTTATCCAAGCACAATGAAATAGGAAACTAACCAGACCTAGCAATGGACTAAGCATGTTGCTGAGCAACAAGAAACCTAAAGGGCAATGGAAAAAAATTGTTCAAATTGTGAGAATGCTCTTTCATGAAGAGGGGTGTTTTCCAATGAATTGTTATTAATTGTGGTTTCTTGTTCAGTGTTTTATATGTTTTTAGTTCAAAGAGCTGGAGAAAATAGCTACACAAGGTGCTTCAATTATCCTGCATGAAATCTGGTTTTACTAAAAATAACTAACATTTAAATAATACATATATATGAAACACATTATAAAATATACACATATATAACATACAAGTATATGTGTATATTTTATATATATAGATAATGTATTTGTATATTTATGTTATTAGTATATTTAAAAATATATAGTTAAGTTTTATAAAGCACTTTCACAAATATTGTCTCTTTTGATCCTCATGATTCAGGGAGATTATTATTCCTGTTTTACAGTACAGATAAAGAAACTAAGACAGACAGTAAATATACATGTATGTACACAAACATACATGCATATGTATGCATGTATTTTCATCTGGTCTTCATAAACATACTGTGAAGCATTATATCCAGTCTGCAGATAAAAACACTAAGGCTGTTAGAGATTAAGTGATACATTTAGTAAGTACTTAAGACTGGATTCACACTCATGTCTTACAGAATTCAAGTTTACTGCTCTAATATAGAGCAGAAAAACAGAATAGCCAAATGAATTTGTAAAGAGAATCTAGGTATTCTATTCCTAGTTCTTTGTTGTTGATATTTATGTTTTGGAAAGACATTAGAGCATGAAAGATATAGGGTAACAGAAGGACTCTGGAGATAGGAAGACAAATTCAAGTCTGGCTTCTTCTATACCATGGGCAAGTCACAGCTTTTTAGTGCCACAGGCAACTTTCTATGATTCTAATGTATAGAGAGTAGTTTACTTGCATACAAAAATTTCTGCTCTTGGCATTCTCTACACTGATGAAATAATAAGTTCCTCCCATTATTTGGTTGAGTCATTTTCATTCATGTCTAACTTTTTTGTGACCCCACGTGGGGTGTTCTTGGCAGAGATATTGGAGTGGTTTGCCATTTTCTTCTCCAGCTCATTTTATAGATGAGAAATCTGAGGCAAATTGAGTTAAATGACCTGCCCATGGTCAGACAGCTAGTATCTGAGGCCAGATTTGAACTCAGGAATAGGCGTCTTCCTGACTCCAAGTCTAATACTGTCTTTACTAAACTAACTAGCTGCTCCATTATACTCTTCCCAAAGCACCCCCTACAATAAAATAACCCAACAAAAAAAATAGCAACTTATACTTTGATTCCTTATGTTACCATATGGATATACATATATATGTATGCATGAATGTATATATATGTGTGTGTGTGTATCTGTGTGTATGTATGTAGTTTTACAACACTTCTATACTTCCAGTGAAATTCTTTTTATGTTTTTACATCCTGTGATTAAGGCAAACCAGCAGAACAAATACTGGTTTTAGAGTCACAGTTTTTTAAATTTAAATCCCATTTAAGACCAACTATCTGCATGATCTTGGGCAAGTCAGTTAACACTGATGGATCTCCATTCCTCCAAGTATAAAATAGGGATGAGGGAAGCAGACCACATAAGCTTTTGACATGCCAGCTAGCCCTACATCTATGATCCATAAAGAATTTTAATCAGAACCCTGCATATCTTCTTTTTTTATTTAATATTTCATGAACACCAGTAATGGGCAGTGAGATCTCTCATATATTAAGTAATCTATCTATATCTAGAGGTAGTTGAGTAGTATATTAGATAGAGAGTCCCAGAAAGTCAGGAACTATCTGAGTTAAAAATCCCTGTTTGGCCACACTGCCTAGCTGTCAGTTAACCTCAGTGTGCCTCAATTTCTTCTTCTATGAAAAAGGAATAAAAATATCACCTGTCTTCCAGAGATGTTGTGAGGATAAAACAGGAAGATGATTAAAAAGTACTTTTTAACTCCTAAGATATTACTGTTGCTGTTGTTATTTAGAATGTAAACTCCTTGAGGACAGAGCCTATTATGTGCATGCTACTTCATCAGAATAAATGAACAATGTCCCAGACAAAAGAGGAGTTTGTAGGATAGTAATTCCTTTATTAATGAAAGTCTTATCATAGGAATTAATTAATGAGCATAATTTGAAATACAAAGTGCTTTTCAAAAGTACTTTAATATTGTAATACTGCTCTTGCAAGTAGATATCTAATCTTAAAACAATGAGAAGTCAGTAGTTTCTTGGGTTTTGCCTTTACAATAACATGCTCATTTTCCTTTTAACTACAATTATCATTGTCTCTAATTGAGAATAAAAATTAAATTAAAAAAAATAAAATCTTTGCAGACTGTCAGGCATTATCAGGTGTTTCCTGCCCCTTATTAGAATAAAAATGCAGAAGTACTGAAGCAGAAACTAGTAGCACAATTAAGCATAATTCATTGAAAAACTCTTTTGCAATGTAGAACCTTGACAAGCCCAACCAATTTTTCTCATTTGAAAGATATCTTTGCTTTTGAAAAGACTACTCAGTTTTTGCTTTTCATAAGCAAATAATAACTTCTTCCCAAAAGAAATGCATAATTTCCTGCACTGAGCACAAGTTTTTCTGGAACTACATTTAGAGAGCAGGAAATATAGTTGAATTTGATCATGTGGTACCTAAATAAGCTGAATTTCTGTATTTCTTAATATTTGTTATCTAACCTCAATGATAACAATGTGTCAAAGATTGACAACATAAATATTTAGGACTTTTAAAAAATGTGATCTCTGAAGGATGGTATTGCACAAGTTTTCTTGTCAGAATATGACCAATTTAAATGTACTATACTTCTCTGGTTGTGTGATTTGAGCTCATTAGATTGGAAGCTCCTTGAAGATGGGGGATAATTTTTTTTATCTTTATTTTTAATCAAAAATTACACACAGGGCCTTACATGTTGACTTTCTAAATCTGATTTCCACGTATAAGGAAATTTTGGTGAAAAACTCCTTCTACCACTGCACATCAGTAACTATTTTGTAATTTATAGTCATGCAGAGTTGTCTAAAGGCTTCCTGGGGTTAAGGGACTTGTCCAGCAAGGTTACACATCCAGTACATTTCAGAAGCAGGACTTGAATCCAGGTTCTATCCTTACTCTGAGGTCAGTTCTTTGTCCACTTTGCTATGCTGCTTACAAGCTTGCATATGATTGAATTACCCAAAGTACTCTCTTCTCTAAAGTGAAATGTGGTATGAAGTAATTATCCTTTGTTAGACTCTACCTAACAAATACCCAAGAAACCCTTTGAGAAGGCTGCCATATTTGAAAGCTAAATCCCTAGCCTAGCCAACATTAAAGAAGGTTAGAATGTACATATTTTTTCTTCCATATAATTAACAGCTCCAACTATAACCCATATATAGGTGATTCCAAAATCTGTCTCTATCCCTTATGTTCCCCTTGAACTGCATTTGTCTCCTTTCTGCCTTTTGGTTCCTTACTCTCATTTTAAACTTTATATAAAATTTAACTTCTAATCATCATTCTACTAGTCCTGCTTCTAATTTTTTGAAATTTGCTATTGTCCCAGTCATGCAAGCAAAAGAAAAAAAAAAGTAAAGACTCAGTAATTCAATCAATCAACAAGCATTTATTAAATGCCTTCTATAGACCTCACATCCTGCAAACTGATATTAGATGAAAGAAATCAATGTTGTAGTGCCTATTGAGGAGCTAGATGTCTTACTAGGTTAACTTTAGTTAAGAAAAGAAGCAAAGCAACAGTTCCTAGCAATACCACTAGGAGATTTTCAAAAAGTATTCAGTGGAGGACTCCATGAAGGACAAATATCAGATGATAGCATTGTTGGAAAGATTAGCTAGTTCATAAAATTGGCTAGTTCATTGAAGGGAGAAAATGATTTTAAAAAATGGAATTATATGGAAACCAGAATTTTTTTTTAAAAAAGTGGAATAGAGCCTAGTAAATCTGACAGAAAGGGAAACAGAGAAGATAGAATCCCAGGGAAGCAAAAGACATGAGGGGAAAAAAAGGCTATTTTGCCATCTAGGTAAAGAAGGATAGGGAAATCTTTGAGAGACAGAGGAGATTGAAAATAGTCAGAAAGAAACTAAAGATGAAAGTTGTGTTTGTCAGAACCCTTTTTAGTCCTTGCTCCCCAAACCCCCATTGCACATTGCAATATTACCCCTGTAATATTGTGTTTATACAGCAGAAAGAAGACAGGATTAGGAATAAGAAGGACTGATTTCACATCCTGGCTATATCATTTATTAGTCATATGAGCTTTATTTTATTTTATTATTATATTAGCAGTAAGTGGTAAGTAGTTTAATGTTAATACTAGATTTTACCTATGTTTGGAGTTAGATTAATTAACTCCCTACCTAATATTCTATGACTATAAATTTGTAAAATTCCTTAGTAATGACTCTCTTCACTACCACAATCAAGGATGTCATCATCTCACATATTAGAAAAATTTCCTAAATAATATTTTTGGCTCCAGGCTACAAAAACTACTACAAAAACAAACAAAAACAAAAACATAAGAAAAATATCACTTTTGATAAGAATAATCAGGACAAAAGAGAAAGAATTCTAGATTGAAAACAAAAGATCTTGTATCTATTTCAGTTCTGTGATTTTCTACCTTCTTAACTAATAGTACTTTATTTTTAAAATTTGAAAAGTTGCATTATCAGCAAAAGAAAGACAATAGTAGCTGTGGAGTTTTATCACTATCATTGTGAGGAAAGTGTAAGCTGTAAAACACAATATAAATTATTTTTATTATCCATTTCATTATGGAGTAGTGGGTAAAAAGTTGGTCTCAGATCAAGATCTGAATTTCAGTAGCACTTGTTACACACACACACACACACATACACACACACACACACACACACACACACACACACACTGACCCAGAGTAAATCACTTAACATTCCAGTGTTACAGGAAAATCTCTAAGATTATATGTGGAAGAGAAGGTGCCAATCTGCATTGGTGTAGATAGTTTCCTATATCAATCTGTGAGATCTCTGTACTAGTGAGATTATGAGTTCAATTCACATGTTATTTCACTGGGTTAGGGCTGAAGTTAAATCTCTACACATTTCTTTACATGCATGGCTTCAAATTTTAATTCCCAAACTACTTTTCAAATCTTTTTTATAATACTCTTTCTCCAGGAGGATTGATCTGTGATACTGCAAATCATACTTCCTGCATTTTTATAGTTTTTTTTCTAATTCTATTCCATCTTCCTAGAATAAATTTCCCCCCATATCTTATTTGATTCTTGACTAGCTCTTGATTCTAGCTCAGTTCTATTTTTAACATCTCGGGGAAACTTTTGGTGACAACTCTATTCCTCAAAGATTTTTTCCTCCTGTAAACTTATAAAGCACTGTCATAAACTGGAACTTTCCATTTGATATCACATATCATTAACAATATTTTATATTCTTGGATTTTGTTTTTTTTTTTTTATCTTGACTGTAAGTTCCTGGGATAAGGAAGCATACTTTTTATATACTATTTAATAATTGTTTCTGAAACAATCTTTTGCATATAATTTATTTCTTATTTTATTTTTATCAAAGCTATGAAAGCAATTTTAAATAAATTTCTCACCTAATTAAGATTATTTTTCATTGCATTTTATTGTTTAACAGAATTGCTTTCTGAATGGAAAGAGGAGATTGAAGAGTTATTCAGCTGATAAGTGACTTGTACTCAGATCTTACTGTCTCTGACACCAGTTTTTTATTGGTTGAAGAGACCCACAATAACTGCTGATTAATAGGTTTATAAAAACATAGTAAGATATTTAATTAATCTACATAGCATATTCCCTCAAAGTATTTTTGTATTAATTATTTCATTTTATTCTTATAATATTCCTACAAGATTCATTTAAATTGATATCATGATACCATGAAGGTATAAAATAGACAAAAATCATGGTGTTGGACCAGGTGACTGCTCATATTCTTTCTTACTCTATCTCTATGATGATATGATCTTATAACAACTAGAATGTGTTGTAACATGGTATATGTATATATAGTTTTAATCACAACTATTGAATGAAAATAGAGTTACTTAGTAGAGACATTCATTAAAAAGTGAACAGCTGGCTAAAATAACAGTAACTGAAAGTAAGATTTACATTTCAGAATAATGGCATAAAATATCAGAATTATGGGCTCTTAACAAGGGATGGAATTTACCTAACATGGACTTGCAAAAGTATATTTTCTTAAAGTTGTATGAATACAATCAAGAGACTAAAACCAAAAGGAAAGATATAATTATCTACTAGCCTAATATTACAGAATTGGTAGTCATAACATTGTAGGAATATGCCAAAAATTTTTAGTTTTCATAGGTACAAAGTATGAGTAATCAACCTAATAGATCTCATTACACACACACATATGTATATATATGTATATATATATAATAGATCTCATTAATACTTAGTTGGATGGAAATGATGAATGAAAGGATATACCTTAGCCCAAAGTAGCAGGAGAGATAAAGGAGGTAATGATGCTTTGTATATCAAGCCTAAATACTTAATTGAGAGCAACTGTTATGAGGAAAATGAAGAGAGAAACATTGAAAATATGGCATTTGATTAAAAGTGAATAGAATAGAAACAGAGCAATAATACAAAATGTCACAAGCATAAGAGGAATTAGATGAGAAATTTGGTTCACAGAAAGAGAACACAAACCCATGTCTTTCTCTTATTCCAAGTTGTTCACTCTACTAAATCACATTAGGTGACTTCAGCTAACTAGATATTCAGGTATATATTCTTTATCAATAGAACAGTTTCATAAATGTAAAAATTACTTTATCATGCTCCTCAATAATCTTTTAGTGGCTCCCAATTTCCTTAACATAAGATAAATTTCCTCTCTTGATATTTATTTCTTGAAACTACCTTTATCTTATGTTTCTAATAATTTCAGACTGTATATTTTTTATTATCACATGGTATAGTGATAAAATGCTGGATTTGCAGTTAGGAAGACATGTTAGAATTCCAATTTAATATGCTGACCCTTGGCAACTTACAAAATCACTTAGTACCTTACTTTCCTTATATGTAAAATGGACATTTTGGTAACATATAGCTCACAGGATTATTGGAAGATAAAAGAGGGAATAACATGCATATGGTACTTTGCAAACCTTAAAGTGCTTTATAAATGCTATTGCTAGTTAAATGCCACTATTATTATACAATTATAACATATATTATATATCTATTATTAGCATATCTAATATTGTTATACAAAATATGTGACAGTGAAAATAATAACTGGTATTGGAGAAAAATGTACAAAGAGGGAAAATTTGGCATAGAAATTGTTGGAGGGAAATGTAGAGAGACTATACAACATCAAATTTCCCTGAATGTTTGCAAAGAGGCTGGAGTGACAAAGTGTCTGTATTGAAAAGTCATTGGCACAAAATTTGTTTGGATGCAAGAGACTCCTTGAGAGTCCCTCCTCTTGGTGAAAGTCCCTGAAATGGAGAAAGTAGGGGGAAAATGGTGTATTGTAAGATCTTTCCCCAAGGCTGGTCTTGTTTATTCTGTATTTTCTTTCAGAAAACTCAATTCTGTTTTCACAGTTTTTATTAATGTATAGGACAGAAAGTATTGACTTGAGAAGATCTAGTCCTTCTGGCAAGACTGTTGAATAAATAATGCTATTTTTTACTTCTTGCCACTTTCATCTGTGCATCTGCAAAGCACTTAAAAAATACTAGTTAAAACTCAGAACACCTCTGTGCCATGTTATAAGGGATCTCATTTTTAAGTTTGCTCAAGGGCAAACTGGTAGTTCATGGGTTGCATAGCAAGTTACTACCAGAATATGAATCTAACCAAGGAGTACTCTCTCTGCCAGAACAAGCAGACATTACTCCCTGGAACTGCATGAATGAATAGACGA
Source organism: Myrmecobius fasciatus (assembly GCA_023553655.1). Taxonomy (NCBI): domain Eukaryota; kingdom Metazoa; phylum Chordata; class Mammalia; order Dasyuromorphia; family Myrmecobiidae; genus Myrmecobius; species Myrmecobius fasciatus. The sequence goes on from JAJPUD010001103.1 coordinate 365,087, forward strand.
AAGCTTGTTCTCATACATAGAGATGCAGGTGAAGTTGATCTTTGAAGGCATGAAAGGACAGTCTGAAAGGATAAGCTATATAATAGCAGATAGAAAAGGCAAAGTCAGACTTCTCTAGAGCAGTACTATCAAACTCAAAATAATAAACGGGACTAGAGGGGTACTAAAGTATAAGGATCCCTAAGGGCTGCATATTGATTTAGAAAATGACTTTAACCTTATCAATGTTCAATTGTATTTGAATTTATTTTGTTAATTTCCCAAATACAATTTAATCTGGGTTTGTGTTCAACACCTCTGCTCTAGAGAAAAATGTTTCTGTTTTTTTGTTTTGTTTTGTTTTGTTTTTTTTAGTCAGTGGCTCTAGGAAAAAAGCAATGATTTTTTTTTTTTCATTTTCAAAGGGACAAAAGTTTTCTTAGGCTCTGTCAGCACTTCTCAGTAATTTTACATCACCAGGCCTTGACTAGATAATGGAAGGCATAGAGTATCATATCTGAATGGAATAGGACAGGAAGACTTGAATTTAAATGATTGCTCAGACACTAGCTTCATGATCCTGGTAAATCATTTAAACTCTCTCAAGTTTCTAATACTAATAGAACCTGTTTCATAGGCTTATTATGACTATCAAATCAAATGAAACACCTCAAGCATCTACATATAGAGTTATTTTGTGCCACCTGATATACATCCGTGTATGTGTGTGCATATATATGTGTGTGTACATATATATACATATATATGCACTTACATATAAATGTGTGTATATGAAAATGTGTGTTTCCATTTCAACCTCATAAACTTCAAAAAACTATTTAAATGCCAATTAGTGTTACAACTGCTGTTGTTAACTGAACATCTTTGTGGAATTAGTCACTTCCTTGGAGATATTATATGGAAGAAAGAAGTAAATCAATTCAACAAATTTATTTATTGCTTACTTTATACAAGACACTAATCTATTAAGATAGAATTATGAGCATCATTTATGAAGGAACGACATATGAGTTATAAATAATTGAGTTGTCAGAAATCACAGATTGATTATGTGACATGGTATAGGTAACAATATACTGAATTTGGATCTGAGAGATTGAATTCAACTCACAGTTTGGCTACTTACCTGTATGACCTTGGGTATTCACTTAACTTCTCAAAATCTCAATTCCTAATCTGGACAACAATGTGATTAGATTATATGTTCCATTCTAAAGCTGTGATTTCAATCATCTACCTTGACCTCTTACTAAAAAAAGTTACTTTTTGAGTCATTTTTGACTCTTTGGGGGTTTTCTTTGCAAAGTATTTACCATTCCTTCTCTAGTTCATTTTACAGATGAGGCAAATAGGGTTATGTAACTTGCCTGCAGTCCCAGCTAGTAAGTGCCTGAGGCCAGATTTTAATTCAGGACTCCAAGTCCAATCTACAAGTCTATCTACTATGCCACTTATTTGCCCTAGAACAAGACAACCAGTATATGAAAAGACCCGAGAAATATTATTTTATATGGTTAAAATGAGACTAGATTTAATGGTGATATGTTCAGATTCAAAGTATACATTTGTTTTTACAAGACAGAAGAAACTGGAAGAGCATAGCTTTGGTTTTACTGATGAATCTATAAGAATTTTAAATCAAGGGAAAAAAAAAACTGTTTTACTTTCTTTTAAGTTGATGTACTCTCCTCCCCAGTATTTATAAATGAAAGGACTGGGAAGAAAAGCCAATGTGTTTTAGGAATTTGGGAGTGATTAACAGGTGAAAAGAGTCAAGCAACCTAGGCAGAAGAAGGGAATCTTAGAAGGAAATTAAGTTCCAGAAATCTGAGATCAAAGGGAATAAACACTAACAAACTTAAATACCAAAGCCAGAAATCCAGGAGGGTAATAGAGATCGAGGTGATGAACCAGGAGAATGTGGTCTGTTTCCAGAAACAACAGGGACAAAGCCAAGGGGTCTGCACAGAGCAAAATCTAGAAAATAACACAAACAGGGAAGCACAGGGTTTAAGAACTAATTATTTGTTTCACATAAAGAACTTGCCACTTCCTCACTCAGCTGGAATGAGCTGCAGCTGTGGCCTCAGACAATATGGAATTTTGTAGAAAGTTGAGTAGGAAATGTTTATAATGTACATTCTGTGAATTGAAGACCATAAATATTTAATTGAAAGCTTTCTTTTCTTTTGGGGTTGACTCTATGAACTAAATGGTCTTATGTACTTAGTACAAGTGCCAAGCATAATTTGCTTAACCAACTAAAAGACAAGAATGTGCATGGCACAGTGCCTCTTGCCATTGTAAAAAAAAAAGATGGGTATTTTATACATCTGCACTATTTACAAAGACCAAAGCTATTTAAACTGTGGATTGTGATCCCATGTGGGGTCATGTAGCTGAATGTGGGGGGAGTCACAAAATTATAATCTATTATCAGTAAATATTTGATTTGTATGCCTCTTTTTTATATATCTATATACCTGGGGCCAAACAAAAATGGTCCTGCTTTAAGTACATATTATTTCTATGGGATGATACTAAATTCAGAATACAGGGATAGAAAGATCTGAGTTCAAATCTTCCTGCCTTAGATACTAACTAGTTCTGTGATTCCAGTACAAGTCATTTATGTGCCCTGAACATTGGTATTAGTATCTGTAGAATGAACATGAGAATAGCATCTACTAAATTGTTAGGAGCTTCAAATCAAGGAAAGAGGTCACAGATAGGGAATAAATGTTTATTATGTGCTTACTATATGTCAGGCACTGTGCTAAGCACTGAGGATCCAGATGAAACACACTGGGAGTTCTCAAGCACTATTTAAAAGTAACCATTGTTACTTTTGTTGAGAAGTATTAAGAAGTACTCCAATATAAGAATATTCCAAATATGGATTACAGGATAACATATACACTTCATAATTTGCCCCAGAAATCAGAATAAATTCCTCAAAGTAAATATTTTGGTTAGGATTTGGTGGTGATGGTGGTGATAGTGATGATAGACTCATGATTTCATCAATATGGAAACTCCTGGTATGGAAATTTACTTTACTGATACAGGTCATTGGTAACTTTTAACATTAAAATCAGGTTCTTAATCTGTTTTCCATGGATCCTTCTCAAGATTTTAGGGGATCTGTAAACTTAGACAGAAAAAAACATCACACTTTTATTTTCACTAAACTTGTTTTTTGACTAATATGTAATTAAAATTTAGTATTTCTTTCTAAAGTATGCATATATATACATATATTTATGTATATATATTTTGTGAAAAGATTAGGGTGTTTAGCATATTAACAAAGAGGTCTGTGATGCAAAAAAACAAAACAAAACAAAACAAAACCCCAAAAAACAAAACCACAACTTTAAAAAACAATAACCTTGTGTTAGAGAATTGACCAGGATTTAGAGAGTTGACAGAGATTAAGAATTTGTCCTTGTCCACTGAGTTTCTAGAGAGATTAATAGATGGTTAGAAAGATAGATAGATAGATAGAGACAGACAGACAGACATATATCCAATACTGTATATATACATATTTGTATGAGTGTCCACACATAATATGATGAGAATTTGTCCTACTAACTTCAAATTACATATTCTTTCCAATGAACTCACAGTGTCTCTCAAGATTCCTTTAAATATCCATAAATATACAAATTTCCCTGGCCTATAGAATATTAAATTCACAATAGTAATAAAATTTTCTTTAAAATGTCTCACTTCAATGGCTTTTCATGGTATGAAAGTGATTAGATTTCTTAAAAGTCATGTGAATGACTGTTAAGTTCAAAATATTCAACTAATCTGGAAAGTTTTTTTATACTCTAACTCTGGTTAAAAGTGTCATTTAAGAATTATCCTGTGTTAAGAGAGTTCTATGGCAAAAAGTTTGGTAATTGGAAAGAAAATGATTTTTATTTTTTGCCATTGTAACTCATTTCATCATCTATAATATAGAAGTGTCAGTCACAAGGCTCTGCTGCATGGTGCCCACAGAACTTTTGAATACACTAAACCAGATTAAAAATGTAATTGAGAACTATTTAACAAAATAAATAAAGATACAATAAAACAGATAAAATTACATTTTAAAACTAAGTCAATATGGGACACAACCTGTATCCTTATGTATGAAAAGGTGGTCTCCATTTCTATTTGAGTTAGATCTATAAAATAAGTGGACTGAATTAGAAAACTTCTAAGGTCCTATCTACCTCCAGAATTATGATGCTATAATCTTCTTTCTAACTATGAAGATCCTCTAAAGAGGTACAGAGTATTCATAACAAAAAATCACTCATTTCAAAGTGTGTTAAATGAAGTATTAGAATATAAGTTTGATATTAATCAACATATCCTATATAAATGATTCCTCAAAAAATATAACAGATGACCTTGAATCATAACCATCAGGCAAGGCATGTAATAGTGAGATGTTCTCCAAAGATATTTGCTAATGTGATACAGGAAATCCAATATTGAGTTTCACTTAAAGAGAAATTTCCTATGGATGGTTAAAGTACTGCACATGCTTTTGCTTAGAAATGACCTTCACTGATTGGATTAAGCCCAAGAACATTGCAGAACCTCACTGAAGTGATTCATAACTGTGCAAAAGAATTTTGCCTGATCATCCACACAGGAAAACAATATGAAGGCTTTTTTCCAGATTCTGACATAGGTAGATGTTCAGCTAGTAGAGCTTATCTGTTAATGTGTGTATATAAACATGGATATGTACATATATGTGTATATATAGGCATTTATAATAGATATGAAAGAAAAATATATATGTTAGGTTCTCACAAATGTAGGTATCTATACATATGTGCATATATCTCCATGTATAGATGCATATAAAAATGTGTGTGTATGTGTGTGTAACATATTACTAGGCATATGATTTCATTGATGAATCCTGTAATTTCATTGATATGAGGAAATGTCTGTTGACTAAGCCTACAGGACAGCAATTTCTTTGAAACTTATAGTCTTAGAAAATTGCCTGGGATATTGAAATTCAATGATTTCACCATAGTTGCACAAATGTTATGTCAGAATTAGGTATGAAACAGGTCTTACTGAATTCAAAATCAGCAATGCTAGACTGTAACCTTGGAAGATCTAAGCTCAAATCACATTAGCAGTGTGATCTAGGTAATAGGTAGAATAGCTTCTATCTGCTTCAGTTTCCTCCCCTGGAAAATGAGGATAATAATAGCTTTTTTCTCCCCAAATTGTGAGGATTAAATGAGGCAATGAAGTATTTGTAAAGTGCTTACTATAGTCCTTGATACATAGATGCTTAATAAATATTTGTTTCCTTTCTTCTTGTATATAACATGCTGTCTATTCACAAACGTACACACATGTCTGTTTTCACACATAAAATCACCATGCATACATGTATAAATATCATATGTAGAGAGATAGGCGTATATATGTGACAGTAAATAGTCCAAATAAATGAGTTGGACAAGGAGGAATAATGTGTGCTGAATGGCATTTTAGAGAATTTCAAAACTATTTGAATTACTTCAAAATTCTCAGAAATAAAGGTCCATCTTTTTAATGCCAATATTATATTGATGCTGCCATGTGACTAGATGTTATTGAACACTGCAATCTCTGAAGAATTAAAAATCCATATTTTATGAAGGGTGATAACAAGTATGTTATCAGTGTGAGCAACTAGAACATATAACAAAAAGAAGAACTGAGTAAAGAACTGAGAAAGAGGATGGGCTTGCTTATCTTATGGGAAGAAGGAGGTAGTCAGAGGAAAAAATGAGACAGTCCAACAACAATATAGACAAATCCTATATAGTAAATTTATGGGAGGGTTTGGAAAGGTTGAAGTCCACATTGTATGAGAAATTTCACAATCTTCAAAAGGAGATTAGAAATCTATTTCTACTTATGAATATTGCATCTAAAGAAATACTAAAGCTCTTTTTTCAAGTTTTAGGGGGGAAAAGATTTATATAGATTATAGTATTGCCCTTTTCTGAGAAGTATACTTAAAGATACTCTAAAATGTCTGACAAATTAATACATGATTTCACTTGCAGCATCAGCAGTTATTGATTAATAAACCATTCATCTTTTCTTGTGTTCCCCAACTCTACTGAATCTATATTATTTCAAATGAAATTAGATACTGATTAAAAAAACTTTTGAAGCATTCTGAATTAATTTTGGGAATAACAAAGGACTTTGAGTCAAGTTTTTAAGCCATTTGTAATAAACCAGAAAAATGGAAAAATTTATAAAATATATGTGTATGATCTTGATTTTTAAATGAAGAATAAACACTCTATATCATTAATAATAAACTATGATAGCATTTGTATAACTCTTTAAGATTTTCAAAGTGTTGTATTCCTATTATTTTATTTTATCCTCACTACAACTTTGGGAACTAGGTACTGCTATTATTTCCATTTCATAGGAGAAAATTTGAGGTAAACAAAAAAAATTGACACTTGCCAGAATTAAGTTTCTAAAGATATATTTGAATTCACGTCTTCTGACTTCAGATGCAATGCTCTAAGTATTTTACCACCTGGCAACTTCTAATAGTTTTCAACCTTCAATGTCAAGAATAGTATTGTTTTGCTTGTTCAGAAGAAAAAAAAATGAAAAAAGACCATATTTTCATAAATAGTCTAAATTTTTGAAAGACACATCAACAGCCCTAGGCAATTTAAATACCAACTATTCTTTTATTTAAAATAAAATAAAAATCTGAAAGTTATAGGATTGAATTTGTTACATTGTTGAATATTGGGTTCCATTTTATGTGGTGATATCACATTTTCCCTCTAAATATATTGGAGAGATGATTTGAAATATTTTTTTTTAAATTTTATTTTATTTGCATAACATATGTGTGGGTAATTCTTCAACAATAACCCTTACATAGCTTTCCGTTACAAATTTTTCCCCCCTACTTCCCCACCCCTTCCCTAGATGGCAGGATATCCACTACATGTTAATTATGTTAAAATATTGGCAAATCGAATATATGTATACATATTTCCAAACTTATCATTGGTGTGCAAGAAAAATCTTATCTACACAAACGATATATCAGATAAAGGAAACACAATGTAAGCAAACATCAATCAAGGAGTATGAGAATGTTATGTTGTGGTCCACATTTCGCATCCCTCTCTCTGGGTGTATATGGCTTTCTTCAGTGAACAATTGGAGGTGGTTTGAAACATATCATTGTTGAAGAGAGCCATGTCCATCAGAATTAATTGTCATATAGTACTGTTGTTGCGGTGTATAATGATCTCCTGGTTCTGCTCATTTCACTCAGCATCAGTTCATGTAAGTCTCTCCAGGCCTCTCTGAAATCATCTTGCTGGTCATTTCTTACAGAACAATAATATTCCATAACATTCATATACCATAATTTATTCAGCCATTCTCCAATTGAAGGGCATCTATTCAATTTCCAGTTTCTAGCCACTACAAAAAGGGCTGCCACAAACATTCTTGCACATGTGGGGCCTTTTCCTTTCTTTATGATTTCTTTGGGATATAAGCCCAATAGAAATGCTGCTGGGTCAAAGGGTATGCACAGTTTGATAACTTTTTGAGCATAGCTCCAAATTGTTCTCCAGAATGGCTGTATCCGTTCACAGCTCCACCAACAATGCAGATGATTTGAAATATTAAAAAGATCCCTAGATCTGAAATTGGGAGATTTGGCTTCTAGTTTTAAATCTACTTTTAGTAGATTTGTGATTTTAGATAGGTCACAAAACTCATCTGGCTTTCATTTTGCTAATGAGCATGACAATGTAATTTTCTTCTCAAAATGTATTGGCATGTATTGCCAGAAGAAATCATATGCCCTTTTTAAACATAATTTGAATCTTATACACCCAGAGATACACTCATATAAATCTATAGTAACTATAAAATTTGAATGGAGTTTAAGTCAAACATGTTTAAAATTGCAGTAAGAGTTTTGGAATACTTTGGGAATACACTAAAGTTGTCAAAAATCAAAATGCATTTCTATTGTTCATTCTTAAATGAAAATAAAAATGTTGAATGTAAGAAAGAAAAAAAAAACAAAAACAGTAATAAACAGATAAATGAAATAGTGTTTTAAAAATAACCAATAAAATTTACAAATAAAATTTTATTTTTTTGAATAATATGATAATATATAAATAATATTTTGATAGAAAAATAACATCAAGAAAATGAAAAGGAAGAATTCATAATGGATATAGAAAAAATAAGGAAACTTATCATAAGATATATCTAATTATATGGCAACAAAACTGGATACTTAAAGCAAAAAGACTAATTTTCAAAAGCAAATTAAATGTTGATTCCATTTAAGATTATAACATATGACAAATACCTTAGAGTAAGACACACGTAGAACTTAAAGCAAAACAATTCTAAGACAATTTTTAAAAAGATAAATGAAGACCTAATCATTTGAAGATATATTTAATGCCCATAAAATAAAAAATCCCCCTAAGAAAGTAAAATTTATGATATTCAAATAATTTTGTAGTTTTAATGCTGCACCATTCAAATTATCAAAGAGATACATAGGAAAATTATTTTAAAAACCATAATAAAATTAATTTGGAGGAATAAAAAGTCATGGGCACTATACATATAATTAAAACATTATCATAAGGAAAGTTGGTGATACTGGATCAGAAAATCTATTGCCATGTAATAATTTACAAACATATCTGCTACTGAATTAAAAGAAAAAAAAAGTAAGAACAGTTTCGAAATAAATGTTCTCTGTCATCTAAAGTTTGATAAACCCAAGCATACAGACAACTAGGGAAATAATAGTAAATTTGACAAGAACTGTTGACAAAACTGGACAGCAGTTTGGTAAAAAATAGGCATAATATATAATATAAAGAGTTATTTCTCAATGCAAATGTAGTAAAAAAACATGTGAATGACTTTCAAAAGGAAAAGAGTAGTAATCAATAAACATGTTGAAAATCACTAATAAATCATTGAAATTAAAAGTAAAATGATTCTGTGGTACTACCTCAAGCAGAACTAGCAAAGTTTCTAAAATATGGGAAAATTCATTGTGGGAGAGGCTTTAGAATAAATAGGCACACAAATTCATTATTGCAGCTATGACTTGGTTAAAATTTTCCAGAAATGGAGCAGCTAGGTGCACAGTGGTTAGAGCACCAGCCCTGAAATCAGGAGGACCTGAGTTCAAATCTGGTCTCAGACACTTCCTAGCTGTGTGACCCTGGGCAAGTGACTTAACCCCAATTGCCTCAGCAAAAAGCAAAAACATTTTTTTCCAGAAATCAATTTAGAATTATGTAAGTACACTTAATAAGTAGTTCATACCCTTTATTCCAGAAAACCACACCTTCAGGACTATATATCAAGGAAGTTACTTATTCAGGGAAAAGATCCATATGTACAAAACAAAAATCATAGCTGTGTTGTTTTTGATAACCTAAAGCTGGATGCAAAATATGGAAAAATGAAAAAAAGTATGCTATGTGAAACTAATGGAATATCACTGTCCCATAAGTAATGAATAAATAAGATAAATATGTAAAGACAAAATAAAATGATATAGAAGAATAAAAGGAATATTATACATATACCAGAGCTGAAACTATGCAGATGTAATATAAATAAACTAGATGTATATCATGTAATTTATAGAAAACATAAAGTCAAAATGATGAGGACCATAACTGATATGATCACAGTTATTGTTAAAGCTACAAAGACACATTCAGCCTTTTGGTTAATAATTTTGTTTTCATTTTTAGAATAAACTATAAAGAGTGACTAGGGTTTTTTTGAGAAGCATATGTTTTATCCAATCAAAATAAATCTAGCAATTCATATTTTAAAGCTCACTATTCTCTTGGTGAAAAGATGTTCAAGGAAATAAGCACGCAGAGGAAAAGGAGGAAGAGGGAGGTTAAAAGAGAACGAAAGAAACCAAAGCCTACAGGAAACAATTTCAAAGAAAAACATTGCAGCAAATACCATTTATAGGTCTGAGAAATACTTCAAACAATTCTCAAGTCTCCTTAAAAAGGTATATATGCTTAAGAAATTATTTCTGGGTTGAATTTCATGTCCCTCTGTAGTTTTAGACTGTAGTAGAAAGAATTCCATGAAGTTTGAAAAATATATAGTTTTATATCAAGTACAAAAAATTGTGGTTTTTTGGAACTATATGCATAAATGTATAAAATTGCCTCTGGCAATGATTTTCTATCCTCAGGGACCTAGCTCTCTGCAATCCCACCCAAAACATACTTTCCTGCAGCCTCCAGAAAACTCATACAACTTGGCCTTCAGGCAAAACAAACATTTTCCACAGGCATTTTGACACCTTAAAATTTCTAAAGCTAGAAAATACTTTAGGAATCATCAAATTGAACTTTTTTTTTATTTAAGCATAAGAAAAGTAAGAATTAAAATTTGATCTTTCTCCCAAAACCTATGAATAGATGGCAGTGCCAAGATATCTCCCCCACTCCTCAAATTTTCAGTTTAATACCTATTCTTTTCTAACTGTTGGCCTGTTCTATTCAAAGAGTATAGAAGTCACTTCAAAATTCACCTTTGTTACATTCTATATCCTCTTTAATCATAACATATTTGAAAACAAATTCAGATGGGGTAGAAAATATATTGATCCTAAATTTCTTGTCACCATGTAATTTTGAGAGATTATAACAAAAAATATAGGCAAAAAATTTTAAAAGAAGAGAAAATTTACTTAGCTCTTATGTTTCAGGCTTTATGGTAAGTTCCTTATCAATGCTTTTTTAATCCTCAGTACAATCATAAGGGGTAAAAGTAATTATTTTTCACATTTTAGAGTTGAGGAAATCATGTTGGTCAGATGTTAAATGATTTGTCCATGGTCTCATTACTACTGAATGAGTTTGGATTAGAAGTCAGATCTTTATAACTCCAAGCTAAATGTGCTATCCAATATGCCACCTAGCTCCCTTTAAAAACATTATTATAGTGGAATAACTTTTATTCATGTGAAAAATATTATCTCAGTGTTCACAAACTTGTGCAAATATAATCGTTTGGTTTGTCCAATCTATGAGGGTTAAAGACATTTTTTTTTCCTAATCCTGTTATTATTGGGAGAAGTTCCAGTATTCTACATTAGAAATGTTGGCACATGTTGATAAAATGTGTATTGTGTGAAAGATAAGTGGTTCTGAAGTTGGAGGACTTGGGTTCAAATCTCATCTCTGATGTTTGCTGTTTGAGTAAACTTGGCATGTAATTTATTTACCCTTTTCTCAACTTCCTCATTTGCAAAATAAGGGATTTGGTACTATTTGTCTTTTAAAGTCTTATACAAACCCAAATCTACGATCTTATGAACTCTGTAATTTAAAAAGTTGGACCAAAATTCAAAGTGCAGTCATCATAGAAGTTCCTTTGAGAAAAAAAAAAATGAAAGCAAGGAAGATAAAGAGAGAGATAGAGAGACAGAGAGACAAAGAGACAGAGAGAGGCATAGACAGAGAGACAGAAAGACAGAGACAGAGACATAAAGAGAGGTAGGGAGTGAGGGAGGGAAGGAGAGAGAGGGAGATAAGGAAGAAAAGAAAGAAAGAAGAAAGGAAGGAAGGAAGGAAGAAGGAAGGTTGGAAAGAAGAAAAAAAGGAAAGAAGAAAGGAAGGAAAAAAGGAAGGAAAGAAGGAAAGAAAGAAGGAAGAAAAGAAGGAAGGAAGGAAGGAAAAAAAGAAACATATGCATGACCCCACATACACATACATGCCTTTCCCATCCCTGCTAACTCTTTAATTAAATTCCTTATTATTCCTTACTATGACTTAACCTCCTCCCATCCAAAAATTCCTCCCTAGTCTTCATTCTTCACCTTTTGCTTCCTCATCCTCCCATACCTGCTCCCTTATTTTATTTTATTTTATTTTATTTTATTTATTTATTTTTTTTGCTGAGGCAATTGGGGTTAAGTGACTTGCCCAGGGATAGCTAGGAAATGTAAGTGTCTGAGACTAGATTTTGGAGGGTGCTATATATACCCTTCACTGTATATATGTAGTGTTGTCTATTGAACCCATTTCTGATGTGAGAAAGTTTTCAGAACTATAAGCCCTCCTCCTTCCTCTGCTGTCTCTTATGTCTATTCTTCCTCTCTATCTCATTTGTATAATATGATTACCATTTTTATTTTAAATATGCCAATCTTTCTTTTGACCTTTGCTATTATTGATGTGAATCTTAAACATATAACATACACATATGCACATATTAAAAACCAAATAATTTGTTCATGTTTAAACAATTTGTCTATGTTAAATTCCTTAAAATTTATCTTTCATATTGGCTCTTATATGTTAAATTTTCTGTTAAGTTTAGGTTTGGTTGCTAGAATGTTCTGAAAATCTGCAAGTTCATTGAATATACATTTTTTCTCATTCAAAATTATAATTTTTAAAAATTTTTAAATTTTGCTGGATATATGTTTGTTCTCAGGCCTAGCTCTTTTGATTGTCGGTAAATAATCCAGGTAGATAGTCCAGGATCTATGTTTTTTTTTTTTTTTTTAATTGTAGCTTTTGATAAGTCTTGTATAATTCTAAGTGTAGCTTCAGTGTATTGATTTTTTTTTTCTGTTTCTTGCAAAATTTCCCTTTGATCTTGGAGTCTTCAAACTTGGCCATAATACTCCTATGCATTTTCCACAATGAATCTCATTGAGGTAGGGATTGGTGGATGTTTTCTATTTCTACTTTCTCCTCATGTTCTATCACTCCGGGACAATTTTCTTTGATTATTTCCTGCATTATTGTGTCAAGGTTCTCTTTTTTAGTCAGAACTTTCTGTCAGTCCAATTATTTTTATATTTTCTTTTCTTAATCTGTTCTCCAGATCCGTCAGTTTTCTTATGTTTCACATTCTGTTCTATTTTCTCATTCTCCCCCCCCCCAGGCAATTGGGGTTAAGTGACTTGCCCAAGGTCACACAGCTAAGACATGTTAAGTGTCTGAGGACAAATTTGAACTCAGGTCTTCCTGACTTTAGGGCTGGTACTCTATCCACTGCTCCATCTAGCTGCCCCTATTTTCTCATTCTTTCTAATGTTTTGTTATTTCTTGGTCTCTCATAACTTCATAACTTCACTGGCTTTTCCTTTCTAATTCCAATTCTAATTTTCAAAGAATTATTTTCATCTTTGAGACTCTGTAGTTCCTTTTCCAGTTGGTTAACTTTTCTTTTCTTTTCTTTTCTTTTCTTTTCTTTTCTTTTTATTTATTTTTATTTTATTTTTTTAATTTTTATTTTATTTGCATAACATATGTGTGGGTAATTCTTCAACAATA